>CM060402.1:61398941-61998941 GCA_030545235.1 Helianthus tuberosus | reverse complement strand
AACAGCATGAATGAGCTGTCTGAAGCTCTTCAGAATCTCAATCTCTATTCTGTTAATGTGGAAGTTTCCAGAGACTTTACCGGTTATTGTGCCGACGTTGAGGAACCTATGGAATTTCAAGATAAACCTCCGAAGACCCCAAAGCCAAAGAAAAGAAGAAGAATCGTGGGCTGGAGGCATGTGCACAGGAGGAAACCAGCAACACAAAAAGTTATAAAGAAGGAGAATCCAATGGATAAAGGAAAAGGAATAGAAATTGGAGAAAGTTCTAGGAGAGCTGAGGAAATGCCATTGTGGGAGGAGTTGGATCGCAAACTGGCAGACTGTGATATCCTTAAGCATGTCAATGAAAACCTTTTCACTTATCCTGCTGAAACCCAACTCCCAGTGAATTTGGAACCGACCATCCTAGATCCCCTTGTAAACACCCGACCTTTAGGAGAAATGGAAGAATGGTAGACCAATGACTGGCAGTTCCAGAATCTCTTAAATAACCCATATACCTTTTTCCCTCAGTTTGACCCAGAGCCTGCACCAAACCCACCAATGAGCAATGAGAACTTGGCTGAACTCCGCCATTTTGGCGAAGAGCTGGTGGATGCAGGGAATCGAATCCGGGAGGTGGGAGAACAGATCTCCTGGAAGTACGACGAAAGAGAACGTCGTTTTTGAAAATGCCAGCTAAAGGGATAGTATGTGGTGGTGGAAGTATGTGTTTAATAATAATATAATAATCAAAATATAATCGTGTAAAATAACTAAAAATAAAACTTGTGTAACATAACTGGTTTGTATGGACGCATATTATCATATATAAAATATCGAACGTCGAAAAATCGACAATTTTGGCTATACTTATTAACATGATTATGTGCAATTATTTTGTTATGTTTGGTTGTTAATTATGTTCTACTAATCACTTATATAAATTAATTACCAGATGGAACACGCTGGTAATGAACCCGTTAATGAAGTTAATCAATCTGAACAAAACCATGAAGATCAATTTCTGAATAGGCAAGATATCGAGAATATCGTTACTCAGGGAATAGCCAATGCTATTCCAGCAATCCTTGCTGCTGCCCGAAATCCAGTTGAACCTCAACAAATTATTCCTAGCAAACGTACACACGGCGATAATTTCAGTAATAGTGTAAACGGAGGCGGAAACCATACTAATAACGAAAACAATGGGATGCAAGCCCCACTCCTTAAGAAAATGAAAGCTGCAACGCCTGGTTGCACTTACAAGGAGTTTCTTGCCTGTAAACCGGTTGAGTTTGCAGGCAACGAAGGGGCGACTGCTGCACTGCGTTGGTTAGAGAAAACCGAGGCGGTGATTAAAATAAGTAAATGTGCCGAGGAAGACAAGGTCATGTACACGTCACATCTTTTCAAAGAAGGGGCGCTAGAATGGTGGAATACGGTGCTTCAAGCCAAAGGAAGCGATGTAGCCTATGCCATAAGTTGGGAAGAATTTAAGCGACCAGTGGAGAGAAAATTCTGTCCTGAGTATGAAAAGGAACAAATGGCGAATAAATTCTTGAACCACCGGATGGTGGATGTAGACTGTCGAGGGTATACTTCGACATTATTCGAGTATGCTAGAGTTGTACCTACCCTGGATTCGCCAGAACCGGTGCTTATTTCCCGCTATATTTGGGGATTAATTGGCGAAATCCGTGATATCGTTAAAGCTGCGAGACCTCGCACTATTGACGATGCAGTGGAATTAGCCAACACTTTAACAGACGGGCTGGTACGCACAAGAGAAGAAAACTGGAAGAAGGAAGTGGCCCAAAAGATTACCCAAGGATTCCGTATGGGTAACCGTAGTAATTTCAAGAAAAAGGGAACTGGGCAATCTTCCACTGTTCCATTTTGCAATACTTGTAAAAGAAAGCATTTTGGTAGATGTAAAGGTTATTGCAATTTCTGCAAAATCCCGGGGCACCAAGAAGAAGATTGCAGAAGGAAGAAATCCACAATCTGCTATAACTGTGGAGAAACTGGACATTTTAGGCCAGACTGCCCAAAATTGGTTAAACCATCCGATAACAAAGCTAAACCTGCAGAAGGAACTACCAAGAAAAACGTAAGAGCCTTCCAGTTGACTACTCAGGAAGCAGAGCTAATCCCTGACGTGATAGCTGGTACGTTCCTAGTTCATAACGTTTATGCAAAAGTATTATTTGACTCTGGTGCAAACCAAAGTTTTATAAATACTTCATTCTGCCAAGCTCTTAAGTTACCCTTAACGAAACTTAGGCAAGTTTTTACAGTATAAATGGCATACGGAAACTCTGTTAACATAGATACGATTTTGCAAAAAGCAAATATAGAACTTTCAAGTCATAAATTTTCTGCAAACCTATTACCCATGTATTTAGCTGGATTCGATGTCGTGTTAGGAATGGATTGGTTAGTAGCCAACCATGCTCGAATCCTTTGTGATAAGAACTCCATAGAAATTCGTGCACCCACAGGAGAAGTAATTATGATTACAGGAGATAAGCCTCGAAAACCCATGAAGTTCATTTCAGTAATGAAAGTTGCTAGTTATGAACGAAAGCAAGGAGTAGTGTATATGATGTCGGTAATCAGTAACACTAAGGGTAAGGAGCTTAAGGAAATTCCTGTAGTCTCAGAATACTTGGATGTATTCCCAGAAGAACTACCAGGATTACCACCCAATAGGGAAGTAGAATTTAGAATTCATCTAATTCCTGGAACTACACCAATAGCCAAGGCACCTTATCGGTTAGCACCCACCGAAATGTTAGAACTAAAAAATCACTTAGATGAATTATTAAGCAAAGGATTTATACAACCTAGTTCATCCCCGTGGGGAGCTCCAGTGTTGTTTGTGAAAAAGAAAGATGGGTCAATGAGAATGTGTATCGATTATAGGGAATTGAATAAGGTTACAATTAAAAACCGATACCCATTACCTAGGATTGATGATCTTTTCGATCAAATTCAAGGAGCTAGATACTTTTCTAAGATCGACTTGCGCTCCGGATACCATCAATTGAAGGTACAAGAAGAAGACATACCTAAAACTGCTTTCAGAACTAGGTATGGTCATTATGAGTTTACAGTCATGCCGTTCGGATTAACAAATGCTCCAGCAGCATTTATGGACATGATGAATAGGATCTGTAAACCGTACCTGGATAAATTTGTAATTGTCTTCATCGATGATATACTCATTTATTCTAGAAGTCAGAACGAGCATTGTCAGCACTTGCATGCACTCTTAACTTTGTTAAGAAAGGAGAAGCTTTATGCCAAATTCTCGAAGTGTGAATTTTGGCTACAGGAGGTACAATTTTTAGGACACATGGTGAATCACGAAGGCATTCACGTAGATCCCTCCAAAATAGAAGCAATCACCAAATGGAAGGTCCTGCAATCAGCTATGGAAATTAGAAGCTTTCTAGGGTTAGCTGGTTACTATAGACGATTCATTAAGGATTTTTCCAAAATAGCTGTACCATTAACTAAGTTAACATGTAAAGCAGTTAAGTTTGAATGGGGACCTAGACAAGAAGAGGCCTTTAGGATTTTGAAGCAAAAGCTAACAAACGCCCCAATTCTTGCCTTACCTGAAGGGACAGGAGATTTTGAAGTTTACTGCGATGCTTCTAAGCTAGGATTGGGATGTGTGCTAATGCAACGCAAAAAGGTAATTACGTATGCCTCAAGACAATTGAAGAAGCACGAAGAAAACTATACGACTCATGACTTAGAATTAGGAGCCATAATTTTTGCCCTTAAGATTTGGAGACACTATTTGTATGGAAGTAAGTTTACTGTCTATACAGATCATAAGAGCTTAAGATACATATTTGGGCAAAAAGAATTGAATATGAGGCAGAGAAGATGGATGGAGATTTTAAGTGACTACGACTGTGATATTCAATATCACGAAGGAAAGGCAAATGTAGTTGCAGATGCCCTAAGTCGTAAGTATCATGAAAAACAAAAGCGAGTTCGTGCTCTTAGATTAAGTTTACAATTAGATTTAATGGAACAACTGAAGAATGTTCAGGAAACAGCAATCCAGGATGATGTTGAAGGAATGAAAGGAAGAATCAAGGAATTAGAGCAAGGAGCTGATGGAATTTGGAGATTCCACAAAAGAAGGATTTGGGTACCTAAGCAAGGAGAATTAAGAAATAAGATTTTAGAGGAAGCCCATAAATCTAGATATACCGTGCACCCTGGAAACAATAAAATGTACCAAGATTTAAGAAATAATTTCTGGTGGATAGGAATGAAAAAGGATATAGCTAGATATGTATCTAAGTGTCTAACTTGTTCACAAGTTAAGGCAGAACACCAGAAACCCTTAGGTCTACTACAACAATTAGAAATGCCTGTATGGAAATGGGAGCTCATAACAATGGATTTTGTTACTAAGTTGCCCAAAACCAGAAAAGGTAATGATGCTATTTGGGTAATTGTGGACCGATTAACCAAATCAGCTGATTTTCTACCCATGAAAGAAACCTTTAGCATGGAAAGGTTAGCCAAATTGTATGTAGACGAAGTAGTATCCTTACATGGAGTTCCACTCTCCATGGTATCAGATAGAGATAGTCGTTTCACTTCGCATTTCTGGACAAGTTTCCAAGAAGCCATGGGGACTAAACTGAACCTGAGCACTGCATATCATCCTCAAACAGACGGAAAAAGTGAAAGGACGATCCAAACCCTGGAAGACATGCTCAGGGCATGTGTGATAGATTTTGGTGGAAACTGGGATGACCACCTACCCTTGATTGAATTCTCCTATAACAATAGTTATCATACAAGTATTGAAGCTGCCCCATTCGAAGCACTGTATGGACGAAAGTGTAGAACTGGGCAGAAATAGGAGAAAGCCAACTATCCGGTCCTGAGATTGTACAAGAAACCACCAACAAGATCACTCAAATCAAGGAAAGACTAAAGACAGCTCGAGATCGCCAGAAGAGTTATGCCGATAATCGACGCAAGCCACTGGAATTTCAAGTCGGAGATAAGGTACTCTTGAAAGTTTCTCCTTGGAAAGGAGTAGTTCGGTTCAGAAAGAAGGGAAAGCTAAGTCCCAGGTACGTAGGACCATTCCCAATAATTCAGCGAATAGGACCAGTTGCCTATCGTTTACAACTACCAGAAGAGCTAGCAAGGGTACATGACGTATTTCATGTATCCAATCTCAAGAAATGTCTATCTGACGAATCCCTGGTAGTACCTCTTCAAGATGTAGAGGTAAATGAAAAGTTAAAATTTGTTGAGAAGCCACTGAAGATAGAAGACAGAAAAGTCAAGTTTCTCAAACACAAACGACTAGTGCTAGTCAAAGTCATGTGGGATTCGAAGAGAGGACCTGAGTACACTTGGGAGCTGGAATCGGAGATGAAGCGAAAGTATCCCTACTTATTCCAGTAAATCTCGAGGACGAGATTTTTATTAAGGTGGGAAGAATGTAACAAATCTCATTTAAAATTACCATTTCTTATCTTATTCTACCACATAGGAAACCTTAATTAAGACCCCCAAGTAATCCTGCATAACCCCTAAAATTTTTCAGAACAATCGGAATCAGGGCCCCTAAAACTCAGGGGGGGTATTTCCTATTCAGTATTATCTAAACAGTTTTACGTAGAAATCGAATTTTGAGAAACCGTCGACTCACCCAAGCTAAGCAGACACGGGGCTACCCTATGGTAGGGTGGTACCCCTCGCACCACGGGAGGGCCCCTCGCGCCACGCGAGGGAGCCGTTTTCCAGGTATAAATAGGGGAGTGTGGCACTTGCATTTCGGCGTTGGTTCAACGTAAAAACTCATTTCGTACGTTGAGATATTGTCTGATTAATCCAAAAAACACACAGCACGAAACGCTACCGCGACAACAGGGTAATAACTCGATCGCTACTACGATTCAATGTCCGATCGATTGAAACTATCCGATGGATGTTTAAGTGCTGCCCAAATTAGGGCTATACTTTGTCATTCGTCGTGAATTCGATGGATGTTTAAGTATTGCACTTTGTCATTCGTTGTGAGGGTTTTAATCTCGTGAGTTATCGTAAATGCTGTATTAGTTACTGACCTAGTTTTTGTGTGCATTGTTATTTAAATTAGGTTACCAGGCTAATCAGTAGGCTAAAACTCTGCCTGTTAAACTTGCAATGTGAGTCATTCTCTTTTATCAATAATGTTTTACAATACTCCAAGTTATTTTCAAAGGTTATAATTACAGGGATTAAGTCGTGGTTATCTTGAATCACTGGCTAGTGGGGTATTGTGCACATTACTAATTTCTCACGGTTAGGTTCATTGACCTAACAGTGATAATCATCACTACTTGGGTGAAAGGACCCAATAGTGGTATGACCATCGTCACCAGGAGGTGACACGACGCCAGATAAAATAAGATAGAAACCATTATAATCGCTCTTATGCTGTAATTTATAACTATGTGTCATTTTATGTAAACTAAATGACTCACCAGTATTTCCCTGCTGATAAAATATTTTTAAAACATGTTTTAGGCAACCTGCTGTGATTCAAGGAAAACGTGCTACGGAGCACTAACAAGCTTGAAGTGGTGGCTCAGTTAAAATAAATAAACATGTTTTGTAAACCAGGGAATTTCCTCTATTGTAAATTACGGGGTTGATCCCGAATTATGAAATAAAATAATCGGGCATTTTCAAAGTTTAAAAGATCCTGTTAAATCTTCCGCTGTCAACTTAATTAACTAATACCACGGGTGTCTGTCCCGCGGCTCCTGGACCGCGTAAAATCGGGACGGGGGCCGTGACACTAAGCCAATATAAGAGAAGAGTTAGCAACTGGGGACAAGCCCAACAATTCTGGGGACAAACCCAATATACTGGGGACAAGCCCAAAAAACTGGGGACAAGCTCAAAGGATCTTGCGTAAACTGGAGTATGGCCCTCACTGGCGACTATCCAAACTTAGTGACATGAAAATGCCAAAACCTTAGCTAACGTGAAAACGTTAGAAACCATAGGAACGGATGTATGGTACGTCTACCATTATACGTAGGATCATAAATACAGCCAGTACAATGAAATTGTCAGCCCCTAAAGCGAGTACTGGTCCCATTGCCTTGAACTGCATCAGGATCATCGTACGCTACTGGCGAAACTGGGGACAGGCCCAACAAACTGGGGACTAGCCCAAATAAATGGGGTCAAGCCCAAATAGCTGGGGTCAAGCCCAAGTAACTGGAGACTTCTGTGGATACTCAATCCTTTGTTAAGGATATATCAACCTTCTGCAAAACTCAGAACTAAGTGAAAGAAGGATAAAGGATCCAGGATCCTTCCCCTTATATATAGGATAATTAAAGAATTAAATAGATTGGAATTAGTTCCTTACCAGAATGAGGATCATCTATCCTCTTAGGATCCTTCGAGGATATCGGTCACGAAAATAGTTGAGGATCCTGGATCCTTACTACATGAAGTATCTCTTTAGGTGGACATCATTCCAAGCTCTTGGTAGCAAATCACCTTCCATTGTTAGCAATCGATATGCCCCCTTTCCTGCTTCTGCTTCATTCAGGTAGGGGCCTTCCCACTTTGGTGCCAACTTTCCATCAGCAGGATTTGTGGTATTCTGAAATGCTTTCCTCAATACCATATAACCAACTTGGAACTTCCTGATCCTGACAATCTTATTGTAGGCTCCAGCCATCCATTGTTGATAACTAGCCATTCTTATCCTTGCTAAATCCCTGAGTTCTTCTATGGTATCCAGGTCTTGAACCAAGTTTTCAACATTTCCTTCAGGATCACGGATGCTTGTTCTTGCAGTAGGAACCACCATCTCTGTAGGGATCACTGATTCTGCTCCAAATACTAAAGAAAATGGAGTTTGGCCAGAGGCATTCTTGGGAGTTGTCCTATAAGCCCATAACACATAAGGTATTTCTTCTGCCCATTTTCCTTTCTTGGATCCAAGCTTCTTCTTCAAGTTGTTGATGATGATCTTGTTGGATGATTCTGCTTGACCATTAGCTTGTGGGTGGACTGGTGTTGATGTTATCATCTTAATCCCCCAGCTGTTACAAAAGTTAGTAGTTCTACTCCCAATAAATTGGGATCCATTATCATAAACAATTTCAGAAGGGATACCAAATCTAGTAATAATATTTCTTTTAATAAAGGATATCACTTTTTTTTCTCTGACTTGAGCAAAGGCTTCAGCCTCTATCCACTTAGAGAAGTAATCAGTCATGGCAAACATGAACACCTTTCCTCCTGGTGCTTTGGGAAGTTTACCAACTATATCCATTCCCCATCTCATGAATGGCCAAGAAGAGGATATAGGATGCAGGAGCTCTGTTGGCTGATGAAGGATATTACTATGTCTCTGACAAGGATCACACTTCTTGGCATAATCCATAGCATCCTTCTTCATTGTAGGCCAATAGTATCCTGTCCTAAGGATCCTTGAGAACAATGCCCTGCCCCAGTGTGGTTTCCACAATCTCCTTCATGAAAATCCTTTAGGACTTCTTGAATTTCAGGATCCTCTATGCACCTTAGATATGGACCTGCAAGAGATCGTTTATATAACATGTTATTCAATATTGTAAATTGAGATACCTTGATTTTGAAAGCCCTGGGGTTTTCTCCTATAGGAATCTCTCCATGTTGTATGTATCTCATAATTGGAAGGATCCATGATCCTGAATGAGACTGTGCACCATCACTAGGAACCATTACAGAATCCTCTTCTATCTCCATAGTTATGTGATCCTCAATAGCAGGAGCCAAAATATGGATGATAGGGATCTTTATATCCTCTGGAATTTTCAATGATGATCCAAGATTGGCCAATGCATCAGCTTCTGCATTCTCTTCCCTGGGTACCTGTGTCAAACTAAAAGAAACAAAAGAAAGTGCCAATTCCTTGACTATCTCTAGGTATTTGATTAATCGTTCACCTTTAACAGCATAAGATCCATTAAAGTGATTAGTAATTAGCAATGAATCTACATGTACCTCAAGATACCTGATCCTCATATGCTTGGAAATTTGCAAACCAGCTATCAAGGCTTCATATTCAGCCTCATTATTAGTAGTTTGAAACTCACAAGCTATTGAGTGGGGTATTATGTCTCCCTGTGGCGATTTTAGTAGTACTCCAAGTCCTGTTCCTTTGACATTAGATGCTCCATCAGTGAAGAGTATCCAAGGATCCTTAGTCTCTTCAAGCTGTTGAACTTCTAACTCAGCTTCTCTTTGTAAATCACTACTAAAATCTGCCACAAAGTCAGCTAAGACTTGGGATTTGATGGCAGTCCTTGGTTCATATCTTATATCATAAGCACTAAGCTTCATTGCCCATTTAGCCATCCTTCCTGACATTTCAGGTTTCCTGAGAACATTCTTAATTGGAAAGTTAGTCTTAACAATAATGGCATGAGTTTCAAAATAATGTCTTAGTTTAGTAGATGCCATAATTAAAGCAAGGATAAGTTTTTCTAAATGTGAATACCTAGATTTTGCATCAAGCAAACTCTTACTTACATAATAGACAGGATATT
The DNA here is from genome assembly GCA_030545235.1 of Helianthus tuberosus. Lineage (NCBI taxonomy): Eukaryota > Viridiplantae > Streptophyta > Magnoliopsida > Asterales > Asteraceae > Helianthus > Helianthus tuberosus. The sequence goes on along the minus strand of CM060402.1, from coordinate 61,989,363 downwards.
GTGTACCTTCGTGATCCTTAACGAGGACTGCACTTACTGCTTTAGAGGATACCGCTAGATATAAGGATAATATGTCCCCTTTTTCTGGTTTCATCAAGGCAGGAGCTGAGGATAGGTAATCCTTAAGGGCTTTGAGAGCATTTTCATGCTTTTTAGTCCATTCAAATTTCTTGTTCTTTCTCAAAATGTCATAGAATTCCTTGCACTTTTCTAATGACTTAGATATGAACCTATTCAAGGCTGTGATCCTCCCTATCAACCTTTGCACATCCTTGGCATTGGCAGGAGATTTGATATTCACAATTGCCTTGATTTGCTCTGGACTTGCTTCTATGGCTCTTTTTGTTACCATGTAACCTAGGAACTTGCCTGCTTTAACACCAAAGTGACACTTTGAAGGATTCAACTTCATATTGAACTTGTCAAGGATATTGAATGCTTCTTCCAGGTCTCTAAGGTGATCCTCAGCTCTCTTGGACTTAACCACCATATCGTCTATATAGACTTCCATAGTGTGTCCAATTTGTTCCTTAAACATCATATTGACTAGCCTTTGATAAGTAGCACCTGCATTCCTTAGTCCAAATGGCATAGCAATATAACAATAGATACCAGTTGGGGTCACAAAGGCTGTATCCTCTTGATCAGATGGTTCCATCTGAATTTGTTGAAATCCAGATGAAGCATCCATAAAAGTCAACAACTCATGACCCGCGGTAGCATCCACCATGGAGTCAATGTTGGGTAATGGGAAAGGATCCTTGGGACATGCCTTGTTTAAATCAGTGAAATCGACACATACCCTCCACTTTCCATTTTTCTTTTGAACAACAACCACATTGGCTAACCACCTTGGATACTTGACCTCCCTAATCATACCTGCTCGGAGTAATTTGTCTACCTCCTCCTGAATAATAACATTCCTCTCAGGTGCAAACTTCCTCCTTTTCTGATGTATGGGCTTGAATGACCTGTCAATGCCAAGCTTATGAGTAATTATATCTTTAGAGATACCTGTCATGTCTTCATGCTTCCAGGCGAAGGTAGTTTTTCTCCTCTTAAGGAAGGATACTAGATCTTGTTCAATGTTGCTGAGGATCCCTGATCCTATGAAAACTTTGGATTCAGGATCATGAGGATCCATAAGGATATCTTTCACATCCTGTTCTCTTGCCTCCAAGACATCTCTTGGAGGATACTTTAGTTGCTATTGCTCCCTTGGTCTTGAGGCTGGCTTCATTGATGAGGTATAGCAATTCTTTGCTTCTTGTTGGTCACTCTCAATCTTTATCACCCCCCATGGACTAGGAAGCTTCACACATTGATGATATGTAGATGCAACTGCCTTCATGTCATGTATCCATGGCCTGCCAAGGATAACATTGCAATAGGATAAGCAATCTATTACACAAATTTTTTTATAAGAATAATGTCCTTCAATGTAGATGGGAAGTTTAATTTCCCCCAATGTATTCTTGGTTTCTCCGCTGAATCCCACAAGAACTGAGGATCTTGGGACAATATCCGATTCAGGGATGTTCATTTTCTTGAGGACATCAAGCTGAATGATGTTCACCAAGCTTCCTCCATCGATTAGGATCCTGCGAACAAAATGGTTAGAAATGAACAAAGTAATAACGAGACCATCATGATGAGGATCCTAAACATCCAATCGATCATCCTCATCAAATGTTATAACTTTCTCCTGTGTAACAGTAGAGGTCCGGATGGGTCTGTCCCCGTTATCCATCTTGGTCTCCTTGGCATGTCTTTTGGCTACTGAAAAGGAAGGACCACAAATGTCTGATCCACTAGATATGAAGTTTATAACTTGTGCATCTGCCGGAGGAGCAGGAGCTCTTTCTGGAACCTTTTCAGAATCCTGGATCCTTGACTTTTTTCTTCCCAAAAGCTCCTTCAAGTGCCCCTTGCTTAACAAGTAACCGATTTCTTTTCTAAGTGCAATACATTCTTCAGTGAGATGTCCGAAATCCTCATGATATGCACACCATTTGGACTTGTCTTTTGTTGCAGCTGGCTTATCACTTTTTCTAGGCCATCTTGCTTTCTCACCTAGATTCTGCATTGCAAGAATTAGTTCATTGTTATCGACAGAAAAACAATATTCAGAAATGGGGGGATAATCCTCATCATCCTCTTCCTGTTCCACTGCATGCACGTTCTGGTTGTCAGACTTGTTATAAAATTTGGACTTGTTGTTCCTGAAGTAGGATCCTTGCTTTTCCTGCTTCGAGGATCCTGCCAGTCTTTCCTTGATCCTTTTATCATCCTATAGTCGGATGAATCTAAGGGCCCTGGTTCTTACTTCATCAAGATTCCTGCATGGGGTCATGACAAGATCATCATAGAATAATGAATCCCTAAGCAAACCCATTTTAAAGGCTTCCACAGCCGTAGCTATATCCAGATTAGGAATATCTAAGGATTCTTTACTAAACTTAGTGATATAATCTCTAAGTGATTCATTTTGACCTTGTGTTACCCTATATAGATCACTAGTTAAACGTTTGAATTTTCTACTACATGAGAATTGGCTATTAAACAGATTAACTAGATTAGCAAATGAAGTAATAGAGTATGGGGGAAGACTTAGCAGCCATTTAAGAGCTGATCCTGTGAGTGTGGATCCAAAACCCTTGCATAGGCATGCTTCTTTTAACTTCTCAGGAATTGGATTGATCTCCATCCTTTCTCTGTACTGAGCTACATGCTCCTCTGGATCCGTTGAACCATCATACAACTTCATGGTTGGTATTTGGAACCTCTTTGGAATTTCTGCATCACAAATGGGTGGTGCAAATCGAGATATCCTGTGGCTTCCATCTGCAATTTCAGGAATGGGCTTAACCACTCTTGGAACGCTGGATATCATATCCTTCAGTTTCTGTAATTCCCTAGCCATAGCTTGATTGATACCTGTATCCTACATAAAGCCGTGGTTAGTGTTATAAGAGTTATTCAAAGTGTTACCTCCCGGAGGATTCAAGTTTGGAATCCCAGATGTGAATCCATATTGACGAGATTCTGGTATGACTGAAGGACCAGAGGAAGCAATGGTCTGCATTGGAATGAAGTCTCCTTGATGAACATCTTAACTTCTAGGTTGCACACTCTCTAAGAATCCTTGATCTTGAAAGATGTTGGATCCTTGAAGTGCTGTGACTGGGGGTCTTGGAGGATAATCCATGGATCCGTAAACCTGAGACGAGGATCCTTGAACCAGAAAGGAGGATCCTTGAACCTGAGAGGATCCTTGAACCTGAGAGGATCCTTGAACCTGAGAGGGTCCTTGAACTGTGTGCGTCCCCATATATCCTCCTGAGCTAACGAAGGATCCCTGATGCTGGAAAGAGGACCCCGAAGGCTGAAAACAGGATCCTGAAGGCTGGAAGTGAGACCCTAAAGCCTGACTCATAGTTGTTGATCCATAACGCCTTCCCAATGGTCCACTCTGGTACTGGATGTCCGGAGCTGCAGATTGCAGGGCGGTTATAGCTGGAGTGTCGAAATCCAATGATCTAGGTATCAGAGGAGAGTGATCCTCCACTGATTTCTTCTGTTTCTTGATGTCACCAATCTCCCGGAGGATCCTTTCGTTGGTTTTATCCTGCTCTTGTATGTGATCCCTCATCTGCAAAATCAAAGTAAAAAGATCACTGTTAGTAGGGTTAGAAGAAATAGCAGACGTTGGTGGTTTTGGGAAAATGGGGCTTTGTCTCTTTGCAGCATTTTCAGCATTCTTCTGGGATCCAAAAGGTGGTGGAGGCAAAGGTGGAACGCCCTGTGAAGAAGTGACTGCCGGCATAGAGCTTGAAGTGTTCTTTACGGAAGAACCCATATGGTTGAAGATAATGAACCGAAATGAACACAACGAACGAAATTTTTCAGAAATGAAGCACCAATTGCCCCACGGTGGGCGCCAAACTATTTTGGTCAAAAATCAAGCTAGGATAATACAACCAAATCTTTTGTTGTGAGGAATGATGCTTGAAACAATGAACAATTGTATAGACAACTTGCAAATGAAATGAACAAGTGACACAAGGATTTATACGAGGAAAAAGCCCTTGATCAAGAGTTGATCTCCGGCATAAAAAACCTCGGGTGATGGAAACTACCGATCACTAACTATAATTAAACAAATGATTGTTACAACTCGGGATGATAACAAGCTTGTTACAAGGATCACTAGAGTGCAATGTGTACGAAATCGCCAATGTATTGCAGAGAGCTATTGAGAGCTGTTTCAAGTGTGTGTGTTTGCTTAATTGTTCTAACTCAAGCTTGTTATCCCCTTTAAATATAGAAATAACTTAAATAACTAACTATCCGCTAAATGTGCAAGCTTACCACGACTTCTAAAACGGTCATTAAGCTATGCACGTGCAGAATATTGAGAGCATATTCCCCTGGAATCTCGGCAAGACTAGGTCCAATGCGTATACTCCTGTAAAACAAGCTTAAACATAGTGAAGGCAACCATTAGTATAAGGATAACAATGAGGATCCTAGATCCTAATCCTGCAATGTATTTTGAGGATCCTTAATTCAAACAGAATTAAGGATCCGTGATCCTGGCAGTACTTGAGGATCCGTGATCCTTAGGTTTAGAAATTCTATCCCTAATAAAAACTATGTTGGAAACTTGTAAACTTTGTTTGAAAACAATATAACCATGGCATCGTTGTGGTTTATTATGTTTACACATTTGGATGCAATGATTACCTTTCTTACGTCACACATAATACGCTTCTGCTACTAGCAAGGTGTGACAGATTGGTATCAGAGCTCCGATTGTAGTTAACCGGGGAAAAAACTTTTACAAAGTTTGGTCTACAATCACCGAAGGGCTCACACATGAAAACAAAATCAATAACATTACGAAAGTGATTTCAAAAGTATGACAAAAGGTTTTCATTGTGTCACTAACACAAGGATCTATCATGCGGGCTCAATCATAAGTGACAAAGAAGGATCAATACATGGTTAGTCTATAAGGAATAGACATGAAAACATTAAGGATTACATGTGAAACATGAGAACAAAAACGACATGAGATATATAGTGATTGCATGAGGTATATCATAAATAATGAATTATTTTACTAACATATATATATGCATATTGTACAGATTATTTGCCTGGACCATGTCTTCTTCGACGAACATTTATGAGACTGACCCGATGCCGTTAGTATCGGATGATGATTACGAGCCTGATGTCATTATCATTTCGTCAGACGACGAGCCCGAGCACGATGCCTTCTCAGATGATGATGATATGTTGGATGATTTCCAACCGTTCGATCTTATTGATCCCGTGGAGGACCACACACCACTTGAGGATGATGTCCTAGCTCTTCAGCAGCCACTACATAATGTGATTATCTATGGACATCCCGAGGGAGATGTCACACCCCGACCACGTAGAACCTACAAAACGTGGCGGAAACATTGGGGAGTGTTGTAACAGAATCATTGTTTCATAACACATGGAACTTGAAATATTGTTTTATTGATTAAAAGAGTTACAATGTCTTGACAATCAAAGAGACATAACAAAATAACTAGTCTTGCATCTTTTATTGTCACTAAGGCCCATGTCCTCCTAAGTGTATCTTGATCAATCCTATGCTTCATTTCCTGAAACACATGTGAAAATAGGTACGTCAGCATAAAAATGCCGGCGAGTACATAGGTTTTGTGAAAATAAGATTCATGACATCTGTTTAAGAAAATGTTTAGTCATGAACCTTGTAATTTGCTTTGTCTTTGTAAATCATTTGAAAAACAATAAGTTCAGATGATACGTATAAATAAGAGAATAATGCATGGTTAAATGAATAACCATGTAAAAATGAGTTTGTATAAGTTAAGTTGTTTGTAAAACAATGTATTGTGAAAAGTATGTTATTTGTATAAAATGTTATATGTCTAAATTGAAATGATTTCAAATAACGCAACGATATGTAATACCATACAATCACTTATATATAGGAAGTACCAGCGGCGTATCCACCATGCTTGTATCATATTACACACGCCTCGTTACTTAAATCACTTACTCAAACCAAACCACCAATATAAGATGTCTATGTTTAAACCAATTGTCAAAAGTCCTTGTATAAACCATGTCAAATGTTGATAGTCCAAAAGTAGTCAAGTAATGTGTAACAAATGTTTATGTATGGCTAGTGAAATGCATCAACTAAACCATAGATGAAATGCACAAAACAAAGTATTGAAGTAAAACTTGGTTTAAATCAAAGTTATGTTTTGTAAAATATATGCATGCTATACTGAATATGAACATTTATGCGGTATTGTAAAAATTCATACATCCAAGCCTTGCGACAGTCGGATAACTATGTAAAAATGAGTTATCAAAAGAATATGTATTCGAATTCGGTCATTCCTTACGTCCAAACAAACCCGAGATTTCAGGAATGGGATTTGTCAAGTCCTATGGTACCACTACCTACTACCGAGCGGCGTGATCGGTGTTAATGAATGTATAGTATAGTTTAAACAAACCAAATGTCATACCAAAATGTAAGCATGTTTTATGAAGATAATGTACCTAGTATGCTAGAGTAAACATACAAGGTAGAGCTGTAAAACAATGTGTCCATAAGTTACTGGAACATATGCAACAGAGATGCAATGTAAAATAATGTACTAAGCATGTACTAAATGGACATACATAGCATGTGATGTGATGTGATGTAAAACAATGTACTAAGTATGCACACAATGGACATACATAGCATAAAATGTAATGAAATCATGTACTAATAGTGTACTAATGAACATAGCATGTATATAATGTGAAAACATGGAAAGCATGAAAGTAACAAGTAGGCACATGTGTTCCACCCCAAAACATTTGGAAAACAGTAAAAGAGGGGTCTATGTACTCACTTGAGATTGCTCAGAAGTCCTAAGATAACCACCAAGCAATGCTAGAGATCTCGGAATATCAAACGGCACCTAATATAGGTAACTACATTAATAAACCGGACCTAAATCGGAAGATCGGATAGAATGAGGGCTCGTAAACAAAATGAGTATGGGAACTCATGTAGTATGGTTTAACAAAGCCTACATACTAAATGAAACCTAACCTAAGTGCTTACGACCCATTACGACCCGTTTAGGTAGCTTATGCTACTTTAACGCGTCGTTCGCGTAAAACGCGTTCGGACCGCCTAACTAGTCCTATGACAAGTAACATATGCCTTAACATGTCTAATATTGTTGTCAAATCAGTTTAGATGTCAAAAGTTATGTTACATATGCTTAAAATGAATTTTGGCGTCAAAAGGGCATTTTGGTAATTTACCTAAGGCATATAAGCTACCTATCATACAACTACTTAAACGAAGCGACCATAAGGTATAACCTCGGAAGGTTATTCCCTATATACTATGGTCACCTAATGTGCTTGGTTGGATCCTAATGATCGACCAAACGGGTCGGGTTCGAAAGTATAAGCGATTGTTTAAATCGCTTACCTTACGACCCTATATAAGCACTAAACTAAAAGTGACGAGCTAAGCATGTTAAAACATGCTTAACTAAGTTTAGAAAACAGGTTTGGTATCAAAACAAACGGTTTTGATACCCATAAGTAGTTTGGTTACAAAATACGCAAGAATACGTATTCTGACCGAAACTACGGCTCGTCATTGAGCCTAGATAACGTGGTAATCAGTAGGTATAGTCACAAAGGACTATAACCATCGTGATTACAATCACGTTGCGAAGTTCAAACGAACTTCGCATTGACCATAAGCTGGTCAATGCAGAAAGTCAAACAAAGTTTGACTTTCAGACTCGAAAAGCAATAAAAGAACGAAAGAATACTCACGTAGGGTCCCCGAATGCTAATCTAGATCAAAATAGCTCAGGTATGAAACAAAGGTTTCAACTTAGAGAATTTGAGATCAGATTCTAGTGAGTTTAGAGGTTGGATGGCAAGGGGTATTTATAGTGAATGGTCCACCATTAGGATCGTTTGTCGAAATACGTGCCTTAATCTCATCCGTACATGTGTCGGAACCTTATGGTACCCAAAAAGGCCACTCACCATAAGAGTTTGACACTTGGCACTTGACCTTTGGAGAGTGTTAAGGGCTGTTAAAAGATGAAAAAAAACGTTTTGCTGCATCTGGCCCCTGTTTACGGACCTAGTTTGGCAGATTTACAGTTTCAGTCCCTGCAACCTCAAAACTTGGTTTTCGATGCGTTTTTTTTACACGTTTAAGCCCTGTTAACCCCATTTCAAAGCTCTAAAATGAAGTTAAAGTATAGGGAACTTAAAATGTGTTCAAAAATATCTCGGGTGTCGGTTCGTTTAGCCGTACGGTTACGTTGTTCGGTTAATTACGACGGAATGCGCATAAGCGCGAAAAATGATCCAAATGGCGTGACGAATGGATTTTTCTTATTCCAAACACTAAAATAAAATATTTTAGTGCTTACATAAATTTTTGGATGTCCGGATGTATTCAGAACGTAAGTTATGCACGAAAATGCAAACTTGTGCACTTTTTGACGCTTTTAGTACCTGAATGAGCCAAAAGTTTATTTTAGCACACCGAACCCCTCAAAGCCTATTTCTAAGCTATATAAAGGATATTTAAGGTGTGTTTAACTTATGGTCATGTTCCGGAATGTCTGTTACAGTTCAAATTGGCATACTTTCGCAGTTTGTCAAGTTTAGTCCCTGTAAGCGAATTAACTTGTTTTTGCCATACCAAAGCCTTCAAAACTTATTTCTAAGTTATGTAAAGGTTATTTAAGGTATGTTAAGCCTATGTCACTATTCCGGAGTGTTTGTTGCATTAAACTGGTTATATTTACGCATCGGTGCGCGTATAACCTTCCAGAAAGCGATTTAGAGTTTGGAATTGAACAAAAATTGATATGTGCAAATGATACACATATTTTTACAAATCCCAAGTATGAAATATAATATTTCATTGGTTCGGTATTTGTTTGATGGCCGTGGAGGCACAGGTGTTACAGGAGAGCACGCGGTTGTCTACCTATTCATACCTCTAGCAGCTGTCCCTTTTGTTGACCTTGATGATGATGATGTTGACGTCCCTGTGATCCATGTCGACCACCTAGGGGGCGAGCTAGGTGATGGTGAGGTTGTAGATGACATAGCCATTCTTGTGTTGCCATCCCCCGTCATATCGGTTGTTGATATATCGTTGTCCTCGTCAGCTGCCGAGAGTGAGCAGTTAGCAGATGACGCTTCTTCGGCTGCCCCAGTCCCCCCTCCACCGATACAATCGCCACATGCGTCTTCCCCTGCTCGGTACCACCTACCTCTACTGCCAATCCCATGCATTTGCTGGGATTTTCACACTCAATGTATCCCCCGTCTCATCATCATTTTGGACAGTCATCACATCAACCGTTCTGTTTTGGTAAAAAATCAAGCAAGGATAATGCAACCAAATCTTTTGTTGTGAGGTGTGATGCTTGAATCTATGAACAATTGTATGAACAATTTGCAAATCAAATAAAGAGGTGACACAAGGATTTATACGAGGAAAAAGCCCTTGATCAAGAGTTGATCTCCAGCATAAAAAACCTCGGGTGATGGAAACTACCGATCACCAACTAAGATTAATTAAAAGGTTGTTACAACTCGGGATGATAACAAGCTAGTTACAAGGATCACTAGTGTGCAAAAGTGTATGAAATCGCCAAGTAAACTGCCGAGAGCTGTTCGAGAGTGTGTGTTTTTGCTAAATTAGCCAAGTGTTCTAACTCAAGCTTGTTATCCCCTTTTTAAAATTAGAAATAACTAAACTAACTAACTATCCGCTAGTTATGCAAGCTCCCCACAACCTCCATAACGTTCACAAAGCCATGCACGTGCGGAATATTGAGAGCATATTCCCCAAGAATATCGGTAAGAGTTAGTCCATGCCCATACTCCTGCAAAACAAGCTCACGCATAATGAAGATAATCGTTAGTATAAGGATAACAATAAGGATCCTGAATCCTGATCCTACAACACCTACTGAGGATCCTTAATTCAAACAGAATTCATGATCCTGGCAGTACTTGAGGATTCGTGATCCTTAGGATTGGAAAATCCTCCCCTAACAATTGCCCCCAAAATATAAGGAGTAAAGTGTAAATTAGCGAGTTATATTTTTTGATTTTATCTGCAACTAACTAACGGATATATAGCCGTTACAATCTAACTAGCCATTGCAAATTATACGTCATTGAAGCGACATCCCTGCAGAATCATCATTAAATATAGGTTAGAGATAAGGACTAATGTGCATTTAAATTCGAGCAATACTCCCTTTAAATCCTCATTCGAATATCAAGCAGGTACTTCTCTCCCCTTTCTCTTTTCACCTTCTTACTCTGTTCCTTCTTTCTTTACCATCATCCATGGCCAAGATGGTTCTAAGATCCTCACCGGCTAAGGATCACCAAAAAGATAGCCCCCTAAAGAGCCAAGGAATTATCAAAGATTCTCCGAAGGAACGCTGCTGCTTTACTGATCCTGAGATCAATAGGATTCGTTATTGCTTTCCGGCGAACACTGTCTTTAAACCTTTCGACCCTACCACCAAGAATGATTTTATTTCTGAAACCTGGGTTGCTTTTCCGGCCATTCCATTCCTGATAGGATACTCCTATCCTTTCCCTGCTTTCACCGAATCCTTCTTTTCTCTCACTGGCATGTGCTACATTCAAGCCATGCCAATGATGTGGAGGGTTTTATATACCCTCGAGAGAATTATTGAGCAGGAAGGTATAGAGTTGGGGATGTCAGAATTGGCTGAACTGTGTAACCTTGTGAGCCATGGTTCACACCGCTTTTTATTCAAACATAAACCCGGCGATGCACACCCAATCCTCAAGACCACCAAGAATGACACCAACTGGAAGAAGCGTTTTTTCTTCGTTAGGAGGGATTCTATCCCGGATGGGAAGGATCTCCCAAGAGAGTGGGCCACCCATAGTAGGATAGAGGATCCTTATAGAAGGATCATAGGATAACCCTATTTCTATTGAGGATCACTAATCCCTATTTGTATCTTTTGTGCAGCTATCTCTGTTTCTCATATTATTCCATCACCTACAACGAAAGAGTGGATCGCTGCTTTCTGGAATCTTGATCCTGCAGTAAGATCATTTCAAGCAAACACCAAGGATTCTCAAGAAGTATCCTCCGGCTCAGTCACAATGTCAAGTAAGTATCCAAGTCTATATATGATTAAATATTTAAATGAAAATAAAACAAGAATACTTATCTGTTGTTTTGGATTGGTAGGCGATGGAAAATCCTCAAGGTCAGCCACTCACTTCAGTGTCAGTGATCTTGACACTGTCACTGCCCGCTCCGGGAAGAAGAAAACTGCTGCCAGCCCCATCGTTCCAATGCCAAAGCCCACTACCTCCAAGGGTAAAGGAGGAAAGAAAAGGAAGGCTACCGAGGCTGATGACCTGGAAGGCTTGCCTCTTATCCGCCACCAGTTTGAAGAATACTTTGCTGATGTAAGGATCACCAACTTTGCTTTATTATCTTGCCCACTTGAGGATCACGGATCCTGAACTTTACCTTGTCTTTTTTTGCAGAAATTCACTGAGATCCAGATGCTCTTTGATGCATATGTCGAAGAGGCTGAGCAGAAGCATCTGGAGTTCCAAAAGATCTTCCTGGCCAAGGATCAAACCATCTCCTCCCTCGAGAAAGATCTCAATCTGGCAAAGAAGCAGGTGGTCATGGCCCAGGTAAATGCTGATCATGAGAAGAATGAGCTGCTGGAGGATGCTAAAATCTCTGCCGCCATCACCATGTACAAGATCAAGCTGCAAATGGCCAGGGAGGCTGAGGATCCTGACTTTGACAGGACCACTTGGGACCAGGAGGGCTGGAAGGCGAAGCTAGCTGAGCTAGACGATGAGGAGGAGGCTACAGAGGTCTTGGCGATTGAGGCAAGTGGCAGTGGGAAGGATCAAGCTGGTGATGCGGATGCTGGTGGTGATGCAGCCAAGGTTTGAGCTGCAGAAATGAGCGATGATGGATATTTCTAGACGCGGCCAGAGCCCATTTTTTAGGATTTGAAAGTTTTTAGGTTGTGATGTTTTAAACAATGCTGGGTTGTAATAACTAAACAATAGCTATTAGGGTTGAGGATCATGGATCCTTTGAACAATAGGTAGGATAATAGGTGGTGGAGGGATCCTCTGTTTGGGGGATGAAACCACTTGTTATCCTGCCATCTGTTATTTCCTGCACTTTCAAGACCTGTTAACAATGGACACCCTTTGCCAACCCAAGTGGACGGGCCACGTATTGCTGGTAGAAACTTGGGTTGGCAATTTTGACAACCTTTAAGGGTTTAACATTTTGTGAATAAATAAAACTTTAATCTTTTGGCTTATCATGTGTTGTTATATTTGTATATACTTTACCTTTCAGTTGCTATTATACACTTTGTTTGAATTTATTAAGTAAAAAAGAAAAGTTTAATAGATCATATCAACAAGTTTTAGGATATGATCAAGGATCAAATATCCTATAATCGATAAATTCAAAAAGTAGTATAGTTTAAGTATCATAAATCCTGTTGTCAAAGGATAAGGGTCACTTATATAAATAATGAATAAAATTAAAGTAATTAAGGATCATACCTGAGAATCCAAGTTAGGATCCTAAACCTTTAACATTTAACATTTACAATCAGGATAACCAAAAGACAAACCTTAGTAGAAGGTAAGGATCAAGGATCCTTGGCTGTTTAACTTCAAAGACCTGAAATGGAACATAACTTGGGACTAAGCCAATATAAGAGAAGAGTTAGCAACTGGGGACAAGCCCAATATACTGGGGACAAGCCCAAAAAACTGGGGACAAGCCCAAATAACTGGGGTCAAGCCCAAAGGATCTTGTGTAAACTGGAGTATGGCCCTCACTGGCGACTATCCAAACTTAGTGACATGAAAATGCCAAAACCTTAGCTAACGTGAAAACGTTAGAAACTTTAGGAACGGATGTATGGTATGTCTACCATTATACGTAGGATCCCGGATACAGCCAGTACAATGAAATTGTCAGTCCCTAAAGCGAGTACTGGTCCCATTGCAATGAACTGTACCAGGATCATCGTGCGCTGCTGGCGATACTGGGGACAGACCCAAATAACTGGGGTCAAGCCCAAATAACTGGGGTCAAGCCCAAATAATGGGAGACTTCTGTGGATACTCAATCCTTCGTTAAGGATACATGAACCTTCTGCAAAACTCAGAATCAAGTGAAAGGAGGATAAAGGATCCAGGATCCTTTTCCTTGTATACAGGATAATTAAAGAATGAAATAGTTTGAGATTAGATCATTACCAGAATGAGGATCATCCATCCTCTAAGGATCCTTCGAGGATGTGGATCATGAATATTGCTAAGGATCATGAATCCTTATCACATGAAGTATTTCTTCAAGTGGATAGCATTCCAAGCTCTTGGTAGCAAATCACCTTCCATTGTTAGCAATCGATATGCCCCCTTTCCTGCCTCAGCTTCGATCAAGTAAGGGCCTTCCCACTTTGGTGCCAACTTTCCATCAGCAGGATTGGTGGTGTTCTGAAATGCTTTCCTCAACACCATATCACCAACTTGGAATTTCCTGATCCTGACATTCTTATTGTAGGCTCCAGCCATCCTTTGTTGATAACTAGCCATCCTTATCCTTGCCAAATCTCTGAGCTCTTCTATATTATCCAAGTCTTGAACCAAGTTTTCAGCATTCTCTTCAGGATCACGGATGCTTGTTCTTGCAGTAGGAACCACCATTTCTGTAGGGATCACTGATTCTGCTCCAAATACCAAAGAAAATGGAGTTTGACCAGTAGCATTCTTGGGAGTTGTCCTATCAGCCCATAATACATAAGGTAGTTATTCTGCCCACTTTCCTTTCTTGGATCCAAGCTTCTTCTTCAAATTGTTGATGATGATCTTGTTGGATGATTCTGCCTGACCATTAGTTTGTGGGTGGACTGATGTTGATGTTATCATCTTAATCCCCCAGCTGTCACAAAAGTTAGTAGTTCTACTCCCAATAAATCGGGATCCATTATCACAAACAATTTCCGAAGGAATACCAAATCTAGTAATAATATTTCTTTTAATAAAGGATATCACTTCCTTTTCTCTGACTTGAGCAAAGGCTTCAGCCTCTATCCACTTGGAGAAGTAATCAGTCATAGCAAGCATGAATACTTTTCCACCAGGTGCCTTAGGAAGTTTACCAACTATATCCATTCCCCATCTCATAAATGGCCAAGAAGAGGATATAGGATGTAAGAGCTCTGCTGGTTGGTGAAGGATATTACTATGTCTCTGACAAGGATCACACTTTCTGGCATAATCCACAGCATCCTTCTTCATAGTAGGCCAATAGTATCATGTCCTCAGGATCCTTGAGAATAATGCCCTGCCCCCAGTGTGGTTTCCACAATCTCCTTCATGAAAATCCTTTAGGACTTCTTGGATTTCAGGATCCTCAATGCATCTTAGATATGGTCCTGCAAGAGATCGTTTATATAACATGTTATTCAATATTGTAAACTGAGATACCTTAATTTTGAAATCCTTGGGGTTTTCTCCTGTAGGAATCTCTCCATGTTGGATATATCTCATGATTGGAAGGATCCATGATCCTGAATGAGATTGTGTATCATCACTAGGGATGATTGCAGAATCCTCTCCTATCTCCATAGCTACATGATCCTCAATAGCAGGGGTTAGGATATGGATAATAGGGATCTTGGTATCCTCTGGAATCTTCAAGGATGATCCTAGATTGGCCAATACATCAGCCTCTGCATTCTCTTCTCTAGGTACCTGTGTCAAACTAAAGGAAACAAAAGAGAGTGCCAATTCTTTGACTATCTCTAAATATTTGATTAGCTTTTCACCTTTAACATCATAGGATCCATTAAAGTGATTAGTAATTAACAATGAATCTACATGTACCTCAAGATACCTGATCCTCATATGCTTGGCAATTTGCAAACTAGCTATCAAGGCTTCATACTCAGCCTCATTGTTAGTAGTTTGAAACTCACAAGCTATGGAGTGGGGTATTATGTCCCCCTGTGGCGATTTTAGTAGTATTCCGAGCCCAGTTCCTTTGACATTAGAAGCTCCATCAGTGAAGAGTATCCAAGGATCCTTAGTTTCTTCAAGCTGTTAAACTTCTAACTCAGCTTCCCTTTGCAAGTCACTACTGAAATCTGCCACAAAGTCAGCTAAGGCTTGGGATTTAATGGCAGTTCTAGGCTCATATCTTATATCATAAGCACTGAGCTTCACTGCCCACTTAGCCATCCTTCCTGACATTTCAGGTTTCCTGAGAACATTCTTGGTGATCCTTAACAAGGACTGCACTTACTGCTTTGGAGGACACCGCCAAATATAAGGATAATATATCCCCTTTTTCTGGTTTCATCAAGGCAGGAGCTGAGGATAGGTAATCCTTAAGAGCTTTGAGAGCATTTTCATGCTTTTCAGTCCATTCAAATTTCTTGTTCTTTCTTAAAATGTCATAGAATTCCTTGCGTTTTTCTGATGACTTGGATATGAACCTGTTCAAGGCTGCGATCCTGCCTGTCAATCTTTGCACATCCTTAGCATTGGCAGGAGATTTGATATTCACAATAGCCTTAATTTGCTCTGGACTTGCTTCAATGCCTCTTTTTGTCACCATATAGCCTAGGAATTTACCTGCTTTAACACCAAAGTGACACTCGGAAGGATTTAGTTTCATATTAAACTTATCAAGGATATTGAATGCTTCCTCCAAGTCTCTAAGGTGATCCTCAGCTTTCTTAGACTTAACCACCATGTCATCTATATAGACTTCCATAGTGTGTCCAATTTGTTCCTTGAACATCATATTGACTAGCCTTTGATAAGTAGCACCTGCATTTCTTAGTCCAAATGGCATAGCAATATAACAATATATACTAGTTGGGGTCATAAAAGCTGTATCCTCTTGATCAGATGGTTCCATCTGAATCTGTTGAAATCCAGATGAAGCATCCATAAAAGTCAACAATTCATGACCCGCGGTAGCATCCACCATGGAGTCAATGTGGGGTAATGGGAAAGGATCCTTGGGACATGCCTTGTTTAAATCAGTGAAATCGACACATACCCTCCACTTTCCATTTTTCTTTTGAACAACCACCACATTGGCTAACCACCTTGGATACTTGACTTCTCTTATCATACCTACCCGGAGTAATTTATCTACCTCCTCCTGGATATTGGCATTTCTCTCAGGTGCAAACTTCCTCCTCTTTTGGTGTATTGGCTTGAATGACCTGTCAATGCCAAGTTTATGAGTAATTATATCTTTAGATATACATGTCATGTCTTCATGCTTCCAGGCAAAGGTAGTTTTTCTCCTCTTGAGGAAGGATACCAAATCCTTTTCAATATTACCAAGGATCCCTAATCCTATGTAGATCTTGGATTCAGGATCATGAGGATCCATAAGGATTTCTTTCACGTCCTGCTCTCTTGCCTCCAAGACATCTCTTGAAGGATAGTTTAATTGCTATTGCTCCTTTGGTCTTAAGGCTGGCTTCATTGATGACGTGTAGCAATTCTTAGCTTCTTGTTGATCACTCTCAATTTTCACCACTCCCCATGGACTAGGAAGCTTCACGCATTGATGATAGGTAGATGGGACTACCTTCATATCATGTATCCATGGCCTGCCAAGGATAACATTACAACAGGATAAGCAATCTATAACACATAATTTTTTATAAGAATGAAGTCCTTCAATATAGATGGGGAGTTTGATGTCCCCCAATGTGTTCTTGGTTTCTCCACTGAATCCCACAAGAACTGAGGATCTTGGTACAATATCCGATTCAGGGATGTTCATCTTCTTGAGGACATCAAGCTGAATGATGTTTACTGAGCTTCCTCCATCTATCAGGATCCTACGAACAAAGTGGTTAGATATAAACAAAGTAATAACAAGACCATCATGATGAGGATCCTGGATATCAACACGGTCATCCTCATCAAAAGTTATAATTTTATCCTTGGTAACAGTGGAGGTTCGAATGGGTCTATCCCCATTATCCATCTTGGTTTCCTTAGCATGTCTCTTGGCTGCTGAAAAGGAAGTACCACAAATGTCTGATCCACCCAAAATGAAGTTTATAACTTGTGCATCTGCTGGAGGGGTAGGAGCTCTTTCTGGAACCTTTTCAGGATCCTGGATCCTTGCCTTTTTTTCTTCCTAAAAGTTCCTTCAAGTGCCCCTTGCTTAATAAGTAACCAATTTCTTTTCTAAGTGCAATACACTCTTCAGTGAGATGCCCAAAATCCTCATGATATGCACACCACTTGGACTTGTCCTTTGTTGCGGCTGGTTTATCACTTTTCCTTGGCCATCTTGCTTTCTCACCTAGATTCTGCATTGCAAGAATTAGTTCATTGTTATCAACATAAAAACAGTACTCAGAAATTGGAGGATAATCCTCATCATCCTCTTCTTGTTCTACTGCATGCACATTCTGGTTATCAGACTTATTGTAGGACTTGAACTTGTTATTCTTGAAGTAGGATCCTTGCTTTTCCTGCTTGGAGGATCCTGCAAGTCTTTCCTGGATCCTTTTGTCATCCTCTAACCGGATGAACCTAAGGGCCCTGGTTCTCACTTCATCAAGATTTCTGCAAGGGGTCATGACAAGATCATCATAGAATAATGAATCCCTAAGTAGACCCATTTTAAAGGCTTCTACAGCCGTAGCAATATCCAAGTTGGGAATGTCTAAGGATTCTTTACTAAACTTAGTGTTGTAATCCCTAAGTGATTCATTTTGACCTTGCGTTACCCTATATAGATCACTAGTTAAACGTTCAAATTTTCTACTACATGAGAATTGATTATTAAACAGATTAACTAGATTAGCAAATGAAGTAATAGAGTAAGGGGGAAGACTTAGCAGCCATTTAAGAGTAGATCCTGTGAGTGTGGATCCGAAACCCTTGCATAGACATGCTTCTTTTAACCTCTCTGGGATGGGGTTGATCTCCATCCTTTCTCTATATTGAGCTACATGTTCTTCTGGATCCGTTGAACCATCATACAGCTTCATAGTTGGTATTTGGAACCTTTTGGGTATCTCAACATCACAAATGGGTGGTGCAAAATGAGATATCCTATGGCTCCCATCTGCAATTTCAGGGATGGGCTTAACCACTCCTGGAACGCTGGATATCATATCCTTCAGCTTCTGTAATTCCCTAGCCATAGCTTGATTGATACATGTATCCTACATAGAGCCATGGTTAGTGTTATAAGAATTATTGAAAGTGTTACCTCCCAGAGGATTCAAGTTTGGAATTGCATATGTGAATCCATATTGGCAGGATTCTGGTATGACTGATGGACTAGAGGAAGCAATGGTCTGCATTGGTATGAAGTCTCCTTGATGAACATCTGAACTTCCAAGTTGCATAATTCGTAAGGATCCGTGATCCTGAGAGATGTTGGATCCTTGATGTGCTGGAAATGGGGGTCTTGGAGGATAATCCATGGATCCGAAAACCTGTGATGAGGATCCTTAAGGCTGAAAGGAGGATCCTTGAACCTGAGAGAATCCTTGAACCTGAGAGGATCCTTGAACCTGAGAGGATCCTTGAGCTGGCTATGTCCCCATGTATCCTCCTGTACTGGTGAAGGATCCTTGATGCTGGAAGAAGGATCCCTGATGCTGAACAGAGGATCCTGAAGATTGAAAGTAGGATCCTAGAGCCTGAGTCATTGCCGACAATCCATAACGCATTCCTGTTAATCCACCCAGGTATTGGACATCCGGAGCTACAGAATGCTGGGAGGTTATGACCGGAGTGTCAAAATTCAGCGATCTAGGCATCAATGGGGAATGATCCTCCACTGATCTCTTCTGTTTCTTGATATCACCAATCTCCTTGAGGATCCTTTCGTTGGTCTTATCCTGCTATTGTATGTGGTCCTTCATCTGCAAAATCAAAGTAAAAAGATCACTAGTAGTAGGATTAGAAGAAACAGAAGAAGTTGGTGGTTTCGAAAAAATGGGGCTTGGTCTCTTTGCAGCATTCTCAGCATTCTTCTGAGATCCAGAAGGTGGTGGAGGCAAAGGTTGAACGCCCTGTGAAGAACTGATTGCCGGCATTGAACTTGAAGTGTACTTCGCTGAGGAAGCCATCTGCTTGGTTGTAATGAACCGAAATGATCACAAAAACAAAAACTTCTTAGGAATGAAGCACCAATTGCCCCACGGTGGGCGCCAAACTATTTTGGTCAAAAATCAAGCAAGGATAATGCAACCAAATATTTTGTTGTGAGGTGTGATGCTTGAATCTATGAACAATTGTATGAACAATTTACAAATCAAATAAAGAGGTGACACAAGGATTTATACGAGGAAAAAGCCCTTGATCAAGAGTTGATCTCCGGCATAAAAAACCTCGGGTGATGGAAACTACCGATCACCAAGTAAGATTAATCAAAAGGTTGTTACAACTCGGGATGATTACAAGCTTGTTACAAGGATCACTAGTGTGCAAAAGTGCAAAAGTGTATGAAATCGCCAAGTAAACTACCGAGAGCTGTTCGAGAGTGTGTGTTTTTGCTAAATTAGCCAAGTGTTCTAACTCAAGCTTGTTATCCCCTTTTTAAAATTAGAAATAACTAAACTAACTAACTATCCGCTAATTGTGTAAGCTCCCCACGACCTCCATAACGTTCACAAAGCCATACACGTGCGGAATATTGAGAGTATATTCCCCAAGAATATCGGTAAGAGTTAGTCCATGCCCATATTCCTGTAAAACCAGCTCACGCATAATGAAGACAATCGTTAGTATAAGGATAACAATAAGGATCCTGAATTCTTATCCTGCAACACCTACTGAGGATCCTTAATTCAAACAGAATTCATGATCCTGGCAGTACTTGAGGATCCGTGATCCTTAGGATTGGAAAATCCTCCCCTAACACGTTCCATCACACGTTTCACGACCCCTATGCTGCAGGACCTTCTCACTTTGCTGGACCTTCATCCTCAGTCAGACCACCTTACATGCATGCTCCTATACCCCCACCAGGCATGGACCCTCCTGATCCTTATCATCCCTCTCACTTCTCTCTGACCACTACGGATGACAGGATGATATTCCATGATGTTCAGATTTCCATACTTTTTCGTAGGGTCACAGAGCTCCAGGCCGAGTTAGCCATGGTCAGAGCTGCCATCACTCCCCTACCACCACCTGCATCATAACTACCACCTTTACCCATCATCACCCCCTCCATCACCACCACCTCTGCCATAGTCGCCACCCCATCTTCTCCACTCCAGTAGTATATTAGCAGTATGTCAGTGGCTATCTTTTGGGATGACTACCCCCTTTTGTGAAAACTAAGGCTTATAAAGATCTAGGCTTTTGGAAGATAACTTGAAGACATGAAGATACAATGTAGTAGAAAATCTTACTTTTGTATTGTAACTTGTACTGACTAGGGATATGTATCCCTAAGTCCTTTTGATCTTCATGAACAAATGTAACAAGTTGTCATTATGTATAAAAGTATGTTTTCTGCATTTCACATTGTATTTCTTTTATGTTGTGGTTGATATTATGGTAATTTGATGATATTGTGGTTGTTATGGTTATGACATGGTGGACTTATGGTTGATGTTATATTATGGCGTGGTGTTTCTTTTTCTACATGTTGAGTTATACGACCATTGTGATGATTGGCCTGTTCATGCATGCTCGTGATTGTGTAGTTATATCATGTATATTTATATATACGTTTCTTATTTATGTAAACCCGATGTGTTTATATATATATATATATTTGACAATATTTATTATTGAATATTTGTCTAACGGCGATCGATATTTTATCTAGAAGACGATGCCGCCCCGTCGTAGACAGACAAACACAAACCCGTTACCGACTACCCAAGAGGAGTTGAACGAACGTATCTTGCAGGCAATAGCTCAATACGAAGCCAACCGCACGAAACAAAGCGGTGGAACAGGAGGTACTTGGGGAGGCAACCCTCTGACCGGTAATGCTTGGTTATTCATTAGCCTACACAATACTCTTATCTATTCTAAATTATGCTCTTGATACTTACTCTTGAATTTGTGCAAACGATTATTTCAGGTTGCACTTATAAACAGTTCTTGGACTGTAAACCCTTGATTTTTAACGGTACGGGAGGCACTGTTTCTTTCATTCGTTGGACTGAGAAAACTGACTCGGTCATTTGAATGAGCAAATGCCCTGCTGAACAAAGGGTTATTTATGTCACCGGACTCTTTATTGATGGGGCACTATCCTGGTGGAACCTCCAGGTCCAAACTAAAGGGGAAAATGCTGAATACGGCCTGACCTGGGAGGAACTCAAAGAATTAATGAGGAAAAAGTATTGCTCGTGGTCGGAAATCCAGAAGTTGGAAACGGAATTCTGGAACTTGAAAATGATTGGTTCAGATATCGCGGGATACACGCAGCGATTCCATGATTTGTCCCGTGTGGTTCCATACTTGGTGGAGCCTGAATTCAAGAGAATCGAGAGGTACATCTGGGGACTTGCCCCCCAAATACTAAGTCTGGTTACCTTATCTAAGCCCACGGAGATTGGAGAAGCCATTGATTTGGCTGTAGCACTTACTGAGGAGGCAGTACGTCAAGGGAAATTTAATGAGTCTGGGGTGAACAAAAAGGAAACCACTGTGGAGACTTCTAGCTCCAACAAAAGGAAGTTCTCCCATTTCAAGAAAGGTTCACGAGGTAAGAACAATAACAACAAGGGGCAAAACTCGATAGAAGTCAAAGAGGCAAAGGCTTATGTTACCACCACTACAAACGATACCAGCAGGAAGCCTTACACCGGTAGTGCACCAAAGTGCAACAAATGCCCCTTCCACCACTACGGAGAATGTCGAAACCCCAAGTGTGGTGAATGTGGTAAACTTGGGCACCGCACTGAAGCGTGCCTGGGAACGAACGCTAAGGATCATGGTTGCTTCAACTGCGGTGACAAATGGCACTTTAAAAGGGAATTCCCAAAGGAAATCCAAGCTCGGGGTAGAGCATTTGTGATAGGAGCTAAGGACGCTCGCCAGGACCCGAATGTGGTCACTGGTACATTCCCTATCAATAATCACTTCGCATCTATTCTTTTCGATACTGGAGAAGATTATAGTTTTATTTCTAAGGAATTTAGAAATATACTTGGGGTAGAATCGAGCAAATTAGATATTCCATACTTGATTGAATTAGCTAACGGGGAATTAGTAGAATCCGGGGAAATCATAAAGAAATGTACCTTAGAACTGGGTGAACGAAAGTTCGACATAGATCTCTTACCAGGTCCATTAGGTAGCTTCGATGTCGTTATTGGTATGGATTAGCTATCCGATAATCGAGCTGAAGTCATATGTCATGAGAAGATCATACGCATCCCCCTGCCCAATGGAGAATATTTGCTAGTACATGGGGAGAAACAAGACACGCCACTACGAATCATTAGTTGCATGAAGGCTCAAAAATGTTTGAGAAAAGGATGCATCGCCTTTCTTGCTCATGTCGTTGAAAAGAAGGCCGAGGAGTGCAAGGTGGAGGACATCCCTTGTAGGATCGATGAATCATCCAAACGAGTCAATCAGAGTCAGATCTAGTTTCTAGAAAGGCGGAATCAGACTAGAAACTTTATAATCAGTGTTAGAATAGGAGTAGAAGAGTAGAAAGTCACTTTAAACATGTTCTTCATTTATTATAAACGTTTTCGTACAGAGAGAATCCGGCAGCACTTCGTGACAAAATTCTATGGAAAGTTACAAATGAAAAACTACACTAGCCTATTTATAGGTTGTCCAGATCGCACGAAGACAACACTCCACATCGCACGAACTGGCAACTTCCAGTTCGTGCGACCTGACCTATCAAACATCAGTTCGTGCGAACTAGCCCATATACATATAAAACTTAAACTTTCAAACTATTACATATAATTGACACAACACAGACTGATGACGTAGGCGATAGACATTATGCATCAACAAACCCCCCTTGGATATTGCCGCAGTCTTCAGTCAGCCTGTCTTCAAAACTTTCTTCACAAAGACTTGAACTTCTCTTCATGACGCTTTGACTTTTTCAATAGCGCTTTCCTGAGCTGTTCCTTCTCTTTAGCAACTTTCTTTTCTTCCTCAGCTAGCCTTTTCACACATGTAGCTCTAGCAATCCTGTCTTTCTCTTCACGTTCTGCTCTCTCCTTCTCAGCTTTCAGAAATTCTTCTCTTTCAATCTCTCTGCATCTTGATAACCACATAGTTTCAGAGTTTATATCCCTTCTGGAAGCATACAGTAGCTACCTTCTGAAATTGCATAGCTTGGTCTTTATATTCTGCCTTATATCTGATCTTGTTCACAAACAAACATTCAATATCCTTCGCAGAGCAGTTCACTATCCACATTGGATCATACAGATGAATATATCTGCTTTTATTCCCAACTTTGTAAACAATCACTGCTTCTGTCGTCATGCAACTGTAAACCCAGCATACAAACCCTTCATGAAAGTTCTGTTCCATCTTAGGCAATGGAATATTCTTCATAACTCTGGGCTTCTTGATCTGCAGAATTGTTTCTTCAATGCCTGTAACAGGATCAATCCTCTTGACCTTCTTAGGTTGATATGGCTTCCAGTGACGAAATTCTTTGAAATCTTCAAACTTCATCAAGCCCCATGTTGGCATATCGTGAACCCTGACTGGATATGATAACGTTCTGACTTTGGGCAACTCTTCAACATCCCACCAAGGCAGAGACATTATATCTTGAATATACCAGAAATACTGAACGCCAAATTCTCTTCTGATTGCATAAGCATTGACTTGTGGCAAATAACCCCAACTTATGATATCACCAAGAGAAATCTCTCTATCCCTTCTGTAATACTACAGTGGTCTTTTGAATTTTCTTTCTGTATCTTTTCTGAACCACTTCTTTGTTTCTTCACGTCGTTCTTCTTTCGACATTTCTTGAAAACTTTTATTCTGAACACTTTCAGCAACTTTCCTTCTCAATTCGTCTTCATTCGCTTGACTGAAAAATTCAGCAAGAGTCGGAAAACTAGAAATATCAACGTTAACATTCTCAGACTGATCTTCATCACTCCAGTCTTCTATTATCAGCTTCTTCAACGTATTTGTACTGATATTCAGGCTGCTGATTGATGTTAAATTCGTTCAACTCTTCTTCAAAATCGAAGTTTAAATTATCATCTTCAACATGCATCATCTTTATGATCTCAGCTCTGTTGTAAGTATGCAGTATCTCTCCTTCCTCTACATCATGTTCAAGACGTAGAATCAACCCTGTAACCTGATCAACATTCTCATCAACTTTTTCAGCATCACCATGCTCCCCCTCACCTCCTGCATTCTCTGGCTCTTCGTTTGCATCATCATGAAGATATTCATCAATATTCTCTACTTGTGATGCTTCTGTTACTTTGATACCAGAATTACCTTGATCAGCATCATCATTTCCATCATCATCATCATCATCATCATCATCATCACTATGAACAGAATATACTTCATCTGCATCATCTTTATGATTATCATCTTCGTCTTCGTCTTCTTCATCATCTTCCGGCTCAATCAAACCAGATACTGAAGTTAACGGACAAGGCTCGGTCAGAACAATTTCCCTTTCAGTTACTTGAACTTCACCTTCAGCTAGAACACTTTTACCCTTATTTTTCATTTCAGCTTCTCTTTCAGCTTCACGTCTAGCTCTAACTTCAGCAAGTTCTATCTCTTCAAACTTTTGTTCAATTGGCTTACCGATCAAATCTTCAATCACTTTCTTTAACATATATGCTTCATGTTCCTTCCTAGCATTATTGGCTTCTAACTCTTTGTTTTTCAACTTGAAGTATTCATTTTGCTCATCCCTTCGAGACTTTTCTTCTTCCAAAACAGCTATCCGAACTTTCAGAATATCTATTTCGACTTGATCAGTTTCAATCTTTTTCAGCAAAGACGAATTCTCAGATTCAACAGATTTAACACGTTCTTCCAACTTCATTTTCTCACTAGACACTTCATTCACCTTCTGTTGCAACTTTCTCACAAGATCATCATTTACGAAGCTAAAATCACCAAGCTCTTCAAGAGCTATATTCTCTGGAATATGTGGAAAATCTTTAAAGCCAGATGATCCAGGAATAGTATGAACTGGTGGTTGTGTGGTTGGTGGTGTTTGTTGGACATGTGGTGAAGTAATTGGTGGTTGTTCATGAATAGGTAATGAGATATGATGTGGTGGTGGTGATTGTGGTGGTTGTAAAGGTTCAGGTAATGGTTGTTGTGGTGGTGGTGATGGTGGTGATGGTGGTTTATTTTGTGGTTCTGGTGGTTGATTTAGCTTCAGCTTGAATTTCAACTTACGAGCTGCTGGAGTTATGACACATTTCCTTGAAGTTGACTTCTTTCTACCTCCAGAAGATGGTGGTGATACAACTTGAACATTCTCTGGTGGAGCATAAGTTTCATCATCATCTTCCGAACTACTCTTTCTTTTCTTTTGTTTCTCTCTATCTTTTGGATCATAGTTTTCACTAATCCAACGTTCAACTTGAGCATCAATATCAGAAGCTGCATCAGATGAACTCTCCTCTTCATCATCAACTACTTTCTTACCAGCTGCTTTCTCAGTTTCTAATGTAGCATCAATATCTTTCAACAAACGCTCAGTTTCATGAGTTAACGGATTTTGATCTTTTTCAACATCAGCTTCTGTCTCATCTTCTTCTGGTTCATCAACCAACATTGTTTCAACCGCTTTCTTCTTACCTTTCTTCTGTGGTTGAGAAGATGATCCTTCTTCAACTTGAGCTTTAGGAGTTCTCTTTACACCTCTTTTCTTTTCTTTTTCCACCTTTGTATACCAATCATTACGAGTTTCAGGAAAATCTTCTAACTTCGTTAATTCATCAGCTGCACTCTTTTCTTTCATCTTAGCATCATTCCTCCACTTCAAATGATTCACTGGATCTGGATCTTCATATTTCTCATCTTTGATGAATCCAAAAAACTCTGTCTTATTCTTCGGTTCGGGCCAATTCTTGGTATACTTGGATAATCGGATTAACGTTTCATTTTCCATGTGATGCAACATCATCAGATCATTCTCTTCATCTTTCACCAGATTCGGATAAGCATGATCCAACATCATTTGCACAAATCTCGGATACACCCAACTTCGACTGCCAGAAGTAATATTATCTTTCATGAAGTGAAAAACAATTCTATAAAAATTATACTTCTTGTTGAGCACCAATGCCGTCACCATACACATCTGATAATCTTTCATCACATCATATCCACCTTTCCTGTGACTTAGCGCGTGAATCACTGAGTGAATAAAAATTTGTACGGCTTCGTGAAACATGTTTTCAAATAATTTGCTTTATTCAACGGACCATTGTAACCCATTCTCAGCATACAACCTTTGACCATCTTTTCTAGAAATCCTGTTGGCGAATTTTCATCATCTGGAAACTCTAACACTTCTTGAACAAGCTGTTCTGTGATAATAATTTCTTTATCTTCATCATTTATGCTCACAACTGAATTAATAACATCGTTCACTTCTTCGTAAGTAGCATTCTTCCAAAAGTGATGAACATGAGACTTGAAGACTTTGTGCTGATCCGTTAAAGCTTCCTGGATTGGTAAACGCTTAATGAACGGCAAAATCTCCTTGAAAACAGTCATCTTCGGTAGAGTTTCATCGTATACACAGAAAATGTTGTGCGATGAATCAAACATTACATTCGATGCCTGAAACACAAACATAAACAAACACATTAAACAATGTTGCACAATTTTTAAGACAACACTATCATTCACATAATCTTGTCTTCATACGATCTGTCCAGTTCATGCGACCTGGTATACAAACTAATTCAGACTTTTCATACGATCTGGTTTTCATACGAACTGAACAATTTCATACGGCCAGAACAATTCAAACGATGTGAGATTCAAACGGACTGACAAAACTCAAAAAATTTGGATTTCATACGATCTGGAACATCAAACGAACTGCCCATCTCGTACGAACTGAGTCATCACTTCGTTTGAAACTCACATTATGAACAGTGATTTTGCAGGTGATTAAAACATGTTTTTATCATGAAATTGAAATCATAGATCTGTTATACAACGAATTCCGAGTACATTGATGTGATTTTTATTCGATTTAGTCCACAATATAACCCTAGATCTAAGTTCAAAGTTTCGGTTCATGAGAGTTCATGCGAATCGGTTCAATTAACCATCAAAATATACCTTTCCCATGTTATAAGTTGTGCAAACCAACTTATAAGAGGATTTCGAACAACAAGAACACAAGATTCAGACTTGAACACAAAGAAATCAGACGAATAGCTCAGATCGCTCAAAGATGTGTGTTTGGTGCGGT
The DNA here is from genome assembly GCA_030545235.1 of Helianthus tuberosus. Lineage (NCBI taxonomy): Eukaryota > Viridiplantae > Streptophyta > Magnoliopsida > Asterales > Asteraceae > Helianthus > Helianthus tuberosus. Next base: position 61,961,771 of record CM060402.1, on the reverse strand, counting down.
GTGGTAAAACTGATGCTTTCACGCGATCTGGTCTCATTTATATAGAGGAGCCAGGTCATGCGAGTTGATGTTGAGGCGGTGTGGCCAGCTCGCACGAATTGGAAATTTTTGGAACGATCTGGCTAAGTCAAAACACTATAGCCAGTTCGTGCGAGTTGGTCACCTCGTGTGAACTTTATTATTTTTTTCAAAATTTTTATTTTTAAACTTTTTAACTTTTTACCATCACACTCAGTTAACCAAGTCCAAATTAATGACCCTGGTCAACTGTTTAGCCTGCCAAGTCCAAGTTAATGACCTTGGCTGACCAAATTATGATCTCGCTGACATTTTGAAACAAATTTAAGTTCAAATTAATGAACTTTGATACATTTTGAGCAATTACCAACATTTTTTCTCAAACATTTCTTATCCAACCCAAATGATCCAACATGTTTAGCACTGTGAGACTTTGATCATCAGATCCCCAACGTCTGTTGTCGAAAAAAAGATGAAATATCAAATCTTTTTGGATTTTACAACATTTTGCTAGACAAACAGGAAATGTTTTTGGATTTAAAGAAACTGGAAACTGTACAAACATATTTACAGACATCTTTTGTGAGTTTGTGTAAGAGGATCATATCAGTTTTTGAGACATATCACTAACACCGTTGATCTTGATTTAACTTTAAGTCTTAAACAAATTCATTTCTGATTGTCAGTATTGTTGTCCACTTAAACTTCTACACAAGTTTCAATTGATTCAAGATACGAATTAGTGTTTTAGGGACTGAACTTATTCGCGTGTCCCACCTCAGAATATACTCCCGTATCCAGACTTCTATATTCAGTCTTACAGGTGAGTGCACACTAATGATATCTGTAAGGGGTGAATGCGAGGCCATGAGAGCTCAGGCTAGAACTTCCGTTCAATCAGAGAGATGATGGCTCGACTTTAGGTGGGTCCCCCTTGGGGATCTTCTTTTCAACAGCACATGATTAGCATTTTTCAAAGTTTCATCATTTTTTATGCTGAGGGTGAGCTTTAAGAATAAAGCAGTGCAGAATATTATACGAGGACTAGGCTATTGCTCCCGCAAAATCAGAAGTCCTGGTATAATACCCCAGATATCATCACGTACAAAGACCTAGTATGTCAGAAATAGTAAGCCCTTCACACAAGATTTCGGGGGTTACCCATATATCCGAGAGATGTTCCCCACGAAATAAGCAGTTATTCGTTATGTTTATATCTCGAACTCAATCTACTAATTGTGCGAAGCCTACTGGCACATCATTAGTGAGACTCGTTTAAAAACATTTTGACTTTCCATTTCTTTAGCATGTTGTGATAGTCCACTGATGTACTATCATTTCCTCTTTTTACAACAAAACTCATTTTGATTTTCTCAATGTTTTTGTATTTATGAAATTTTATCATGTTTTTGTATTTTCTAAAAACTTTCTCCCCCTAAAATCAAAAACATATTTTTGTGTTTTTGGTTTTAACAAAAGCAGTAAAGGAACTGCATAGAAAAACATGACAACAAGACGTAGATCACTTCTGATCGCCGTCCGCCTCGGCCACACACTCTACCACCATCCCAGAAAACAAATTCTTTAACCCATTCAATTTCAAAAGATAATTAAATCTTGTTTTATCAAAGGGTTTAGTGTAAAAATCAGCTATCTGATCATCGGTGTGAATATACTCAATTCGAATCAATTTTTTCTCGTAGCACTCACGAATAAAATGATGTCGAATCTCAATATGTTTTGTTTTAGAGTGTTGAACCGGATTTTTAGTGATATTAATTGCTGCCTCGTTGTCCACAAAAATTGGTGTGTCTAAGAATTGCAAACCATAGTTCCTCATTTGTTGTTGGATCCAGAGAATCTGGGAACAACAGCTGGAAGCTGAAATGTATTCAGCCTCACAAGTCGAGAGAGCGACTGTGGTCTGTTTCTTGCACTGCCAAGTGATTAACCAAGTTCTGAAGAAGTGGCAACCAGCAGTTGTGGACTTAGCATTCAACTTACAGGACCCGAAGTCAGAGTCAGAATATCCAGTTAGAGAGAAGTCACCGGATTGGGGATACCACAAGCCGGTGCTTGGGCAACCTTTGAGATACCGTAAGATTCTCTTCACTATCACCATGTGTGATTGTCTCGGACTTGACTGATACCGGGCACAGAGGCAGGTTGGATACATGATGTCCGGTCGTGACGCTGTCAGATACATTAGCGATCCTATGATTGACCGATAAAGCGTTTCATCCACTTTCTCACCACTTTCATCCGTACATATGCCATGATTCGTAGCTAGGGGGTTGATATGGGAGATGATTCGGACATATTAAATTTGTCCAACACATCATTCACATATTTGGTCTGGTATATGAAGATTCCATCGGGCAGTTGCTCAACTTGAAGCCCGAGAAAGAACTTTATCTCCCCCATTGAACTCATTTCAAACTTCTTCTTCATGACCTTCTCAAATTCTTTACACAACTCATCGTTCGTTGATCCGAAAATTATATCATCAACGTATATCTGCACGATCAATAGATGTCCTGCAACCTCTTTAGTGAACATGGTACTATCGACAGTCCCTCTGGTGAACCCGTTGGTTAGCAGATGCTGGGAAAGCGTCTCGTACCAGACTCTCGGGGCCTGGTGTAATCCATATAACGCCTTGTCGAGTAGATACACCTTTTCCTTATGTACAGGATCGGTAAAACCCGGTGGTTGTCCGACGTACACTTCTTCTTTAATCTTGCCGTAGAGAAATGCAGATTTGACATCCAGTTGGTAGACCTTGAACCCCTTCCATGACGTGAATGCCAAGAAGATTCTGATTGCCTCAAGTCGAGCAACAGGCGCATATACTTCAGTAAAGTCAATCCCTTCTTGCTGACTAAAACCTTGGACTACCAATCGTGCTTTGTTCCTTACTATAACCCCTCTATCGTCTCTCTTACATTTGAAGACCCACTTGGTCTTGATCAACTTCTGATCTTTCGGGAGTTCAACCAACCTCCACACTCCAAGCTTTTCAAACTGTTGTAACTCCTCTTGCATTGCATTTACCCAAATATCCTCGGTCAATGCTTCTTTGTATGTTTTTGGCTCTACCTGCGAGATAAAACATTTTAATGAGAAGTCTACTTGTAAAGGTGCGACAAATGAGTAAAAATATTCAAGCCCTTTGTTTATTTGTTCGTGGGTTTTGACGCCGCTTTGAAGGTCACCAATGATTTGCTCTGAAGGATGGTAAGATAATGTTCTTGGCATGACTGTATGCGGTACGCTCACTTCTGATTGCAAATTTGTTATATTCTGATCATTCGTGTGATCAATATCATTTGAAGTCGCAATATTTGGTTCCTCGTCATAAATCGGATCGGTTTCTGATTCTGAGTCGTCAGAATGGTCAAATATTGGAGCTGTTTCATCTGGGGGTGCATGTGCAGTTCCACTAGGACCAGCCTCATGATCATTTGAACCCACGGTGGGCGAGAAAACTACCAACGGTCTCGGTACTTGTTCTTGTGAAAGAGACTGATGTTGTTGGTATAAGAACGCCAGTTCCTCTTCATTCGGCTCTGTCGGTAAATGGAATGACTCCCAGAGATTATCGTAATCAAATAGCAACCTGTTTCCAGGAAGTTGACTCGGAGCAGTAAACTGTTGACAGTCAACGTGTTGAACTTGTATGATCTTCCCCAAACTCGAAACAAAAACTCTCTTCAACAGACTAGCATATCCTACAAAAAAACCTTCATTAGCTTTTGCACCAAATTTACCGTCTGGATCAATGAATGTGCATGGTGATCCAAATGGTTATAAAAATTTCAGATTCGGTTTGTAAAGATGTAGAAATTCAAAACAAGTTTTCTTGTACTTCTTCACCGTAAGAACCCGATTGAGCGTGTAACAAGCCGTTGCAACCGCTTCACTCCAAAAATATACCGGTAATTTCGAATCTGCTAACATGGTACGAGCCGTTTCGATCAACGTACGATTTTTTCTTTCTGCGACACCGTTTTGTTGTGGAGTATACGGTGCGCTGATTTCATGAAGAATGCCCTTATCATTGCAGAATTCGAGCATACGGTTGTTCTTGAATTCTGTGCCATTGTCGCTTCGAATACGTCTAACCGGCAGCTTGTAAACATTTTCCATCTTTTTGAATAACTTCATCAAAGAATCAAACGTTTCGTCTTTTCTCTCTAGAAACAACACCCAGGAGAATCTTGTAAAGTCGTCAGTAACAACTAAACAATATAGATCTCCACTTATGCTTTTCACATTTACCGGTCTGAAAAGATCCATATGGAGTCTTTCGAGCAGTAATCTGATGGAGTTCAAAAGCTTTTTCGGATGCGATTTCTTCGTCCGCTTCCCTTTCTTGCATTCAATACAATCATTGTTAAGATGGAAGCTTTTCACATTCACACCTTCTACAAGATCATTATGAACTAAAAAGTTCATCTTCCTCAAGTGTATATGACCCATTTTACGATGCCACATGATGGATTCTTTCTCAGTCGCCTTCGTCTTACTTACAAAGCATTGTGCCTTTTTATTTGTCCTTGTTGCAACGCTCATGTCTAGTATATAGAGATCGTTTTCACGAGGAGCGCGCATCAACACCATTTCTTCTGGTATTTTAAACCCTGGTTTAAGAATCAGACATTCATCTTTTGTAAAGTGAACAGTGAATGACTTATCACAAATCTAAGAGATGCTCAACAGATTGTTTTCTAACTCAGCAACGTAATTCGCTTTATCGAATGTTACGACTCCGTTAGTAAGTATCCCTTCTCCAACAATTCTTCCACCTTGAGTTCCAGCAAACTCGACATAACCTCCATTGATTGATTTGACGTCGTATACAATGCTAACATCCCTGTCATGTGCTGTGAGGCGCCGCTATCCATTATCCATTTAGAAATGATAGACCTTGGAAGCCCCTACACACATCAAAAGACATTTACTTAAACAATGATACCCAAGATTTTTCAACATTTGGTACACTACCAAAGACAATATCATGAGCTACTATGTCAACTTTTGGAATGTTAAAAACAACATTTGGAACATCAGGTTCTGGTTTTGATTTTAGAGCTCCTTCCTTGATAGGTGGGAATTCTTCAATCAACTTATCTAACTCAAACTCAAATTTCTCATCAGTTGCTGCAAAGATTTTCGGTTCAGATTTTAAAACTTTTTCCATTTTCTTTTCCTCAAACGATTGTTTAGGTTTCTCCACCCATGATTGACTTTGGGAAGTCTTTGTTTTAGGATAAACCTTTGAAGTCTTTTATGATTTTGAAGATTCACCAATTTCAAAAGTTGATTTTGGTTTGTCCTCTGACTTCAATGATTCACCACGTTTAAGAATACGCATGGGGGATACCATAGGTGATTTTCCCTTAACATCATTTGAAATTTTTGGTTTTGGTTTTTGGAAAACTGGTTTTATTATCTTTTTGACACATTGTTTGGCCATGTGACCGATTTCATTGCATCGATAACAGATTCTTTTGTCATATTCAACAAAAGTGGATCTGTTGGCATCGTCTCTTATTTTTTGGCTGCAATAAAATCGTCAATTGCTTGCTTACTAAAGATATAATCCTTTTCGACTTCTGAATTTTTACCAGCCACAAACACTTCACTCAATTTTCCTTTTGGCTTAACTTCTTTCTTAGCCATTTTCTTCTCAAAACCAATACCTTTCTTCTTGTAATTATTACCATGTCTCTTGTTATTACCATTGTTACCCACCCATTCATTTTTATTTATCGGGTTGTTTGTCGGTTGTTGTTTAACAAAATATTTCTTCGGTTTTGATTGAAAAGAATTGTTGTTAACTTCTGAGATATCAATTTCGACGAGTTTGAACACTTTTTCAACCCTTTCCAGGTTCGCATTCTGAATCGGATACTCAAAATCAGTATACAGTTTGTCAGTTCCGGTCATCGTGTAAACCATAATGATCGAATCGACATCCAAAACTTTATCTGACTTTGGAATAAACTTATCAAGAAAGTTTCCGTCATCTTCAGAATCTGAACTGGAATTCTCAAAATGAGTTTTAACCGTTTTGAAATCAGTGTTATCACTCTCTTCATTCAACACTTGGTCTACAACTGTTTTAACCAGTTGTGACTCATTGTCGGTGTCAGACGGAGAGAATGTAACATCTATGTTTTCCGGTAACTCGTTCTCTTCTGTTCTCAGTTTGAGATTCAATGCCTCCTCCACCCCGTCTGGATATTTCTGAGTATAATGATTCCACATTGGGTGTGGAACATTTTTGAAAGCTGGTTTGACTTCAGTTTGTTGAGGAACGATCTGATCAATCACATATGAAGATGAAAGATAACTGATCAACTTTTTGTCGACTCTTTCTGTCTCAATGCGCATCAGTTCAAGTTCCTTCTTTAGAGATGCAATCTTGTCCAGATGGATGTTTATCGACATTTGCTTATCCATGACCGTAGCTTTGAGCAAAGTAACAATTTTATCATTTTCTTTACTCTCATTTTGAATTGCTTTAATTGATCGTGACAGAGTGTCATAAGCTTCTTTAACATCATTAAAATCAAATTTTAATTTGTCGTGAAACTTTTTCAATTCTTGAAACTGTTTGTCTTTTTCAAGACAATCCATGCATGGTTTCAAACAGTTTTCGCATGGCTTTTCAAGAATTAGATCAACTTTTTCAAAAACATTTTCTTGTTTATCATTTTTATTTTCCGATTTACCAAACTCTCCGGACTCGGACTCAGACTCAGATTTCTCTCCGGATTCGGAGTTCACATTTTCTGATTTGCCATCGGACTCGAACTTCTCATTTGACTCCTTTTCAACTGACACTGACTCTTGAGTTGCATCTTTGGTCTCATTATTATCAGAAGGTAGTTTAGTTTGTTTTACCTCTTGCAGCTTGACCATAAGAGCTTTGTCTGCAATTTCTTTCAAAGTCTCTTCATTCATTTCCTTTGAGACATCAATGATCTCTTAAACCGGAGTTTGTTCCACTTCGTACTGTGGACAAAAACCCGTAGTCGGTTCACTAAAGAAACCTGCAAAAGAATCAAACACATTAGCTGGCATTATAGATTTAAATGCATTAGTAATAACCTCCTGTTCAGACTGATAATAGTAGACCGCTGCTGCTGCTTCTTCTAGATCTGCAAAACTTTCTTCATTCATCACTTCACTGACTTCTTCGACTTCAGGAACACATTCCTTGATTTCTGGTTCCGGCTCTTCAGTAATTTCAGCCATCATTGCAAGACCACCTCCTGGAGCGTATTTATCCCAACTGAAACCTTCTGGAATCTTTTCGTCATCTTGATTCAGCAGAAGAGCTTTTTCTGTTTGTTTGGATGGACTGTTCTCGATTTGAGGTCGTGGATTGAATGGTTGTTGCCTGTTTTTATGATAGATGGCCTGTCGGTAATAATCATTGGCGAATGGATTCTGGTGGTTATTAACTTCTCTGTTCTGACATTCGCGCTTGAAGTGTCCCTTCTCTTTACACTTGAAGCATGTCACCTTCGATTTGTCGAATCCAAGTTTAGGACCAGGACCTGCGAGACTACTTCTTCCGGTAATTTCCATGAACCTCTGAGCTCTTCTCACAATGCTCGCCATACCCCATTTTATGTCGATGAGTTCTAGTTCCTCTGGATCAATTTGATCGAAGTCTTCTTTAGTCATGTCTGGGTTACCTATTCGTCCGGCTACTAGACTCTCGTAAGACTCAAGTACAGAAGCTAGAAGTGCTATATGCTGCTTTGCGGCTGTTTCGGTAAAATCTTGACCGTTTTTTATGTTAACAGCAATATTGCACAGTATCCCATGACTATAATTCTAATTGTTCGAACCTGAAGAATTTTGAGAAGAAACTTGTTCTTGAGAATTCTGAACCTTAGGATTCGGTTCGTAATTTGAAAACGGTGAAAAGTTGTTGTTAGACGTGCTTTGAGGTACTCCCGATGAAGAATCTGCACTGAATGCCATTTGAATCTTTGGACTCTGAGTAGATGTGGCAGATGAGCTTCCTTTGTAGTAAAGCTGAACATCTTGCTGTACGTTTTCAAATTTCATTTTACTCATCTTCCGCATTTCAAGCTCTTGAGCTTCAATTCTCTCAATAAACGTACTCAAATTGAAACCCACGTATTCCAAATTGTTCTTCAAAACGATTAAGAACGTACCTCACTCTTCTTGTGGTAGTGCATCAGCCAACTTATCAACCCACTCTTCATCTGATTTATCTATACTCAAACGTTTCATCTCCACTACCAAGTGACAGTACCTCTCAATCATTTCTTTCGTTGATTCTCCTCTGATAGCAGTAAAAATGTCGAATTCTTTTTTCAGTAGCGCCTTTTTGCTTTTGATCATTGCAGCACTCCCAAGAAATTTGACTTTAAGAGCATTCCAAATAGATTGCGCGTCATTCTGATGCTGTAACAGTACCAAAATATCTTCCTTAATTACCTGTTGCAATATACTGACCATCTTCTTCTCGGCTTTAAAACTTTCTGCTTCAGCTGGAGTTAACGAGTTAAGTGTTTTCAGAAGACCAGCTTCATTCGTAGGAACTACGTATTTCGTTTCAACTTTCAGCCAACATTCGAGGTGATTTGCCTAAACCACGTGCGAAATCTATCCTGTCACCCCGAATAATCTTCAATGTTGAGCAGTTTCGGTGGTTTTTGCATGGTTCCTAGCTCGTTCTCCATGTTCACATTATGAGCTATACTCGCTGGAGATTGAACAGTCATACCTCCTCCGAAAAACGCATTGTAAAACTCTTGATTGTCCATTTTATACTTTGAAAAATGTTTCGAAATTTTTTTTAAGTTTTGAAAAATCAGACTTTCAAGCGAACTGGACTTTTACACTATCTGGACTTTCAAACGAACTAATTTTCAAATGAACTGAAGATTTCAAACGACCTGGATTGTCCACTTCATGCGAGATGACACTATTTGTTTAAAAGAAATTTCAACTCGTGCGATTTGACCACTTCGTGCGATCTGGATACTCAAGTCGTGCGAACTGGTCACACTTTTTGAAAATTTCAAACGACCTGGACCAATTCGTGCGAACTGGACTAGGTTTTCAAACGGTTTGGCAAAAACTCATGCGACCTGATCAGTTTCATACGATCTGAGCATCATGTTCACACGATTTGGACATTTTTGACAATTTGGATCAGTTTTAGTTCGATTTATGGTCTATAACTTTGTAGGATTGATTTAAGTGGTGTTTTACACACAATATCCAAAATTCAGTCCATTTTGTCCGTGAAATCGTCCAAAAATCCAAGAAAGAGTAGAAGTATGAAGTTCTAAACCATTCAAAACACTGATATCAACAGATTTGACTCATCCTGAGCTCTGATACCACTTGTAGGATAGATGAATCGTCCAAACGAGTCAATCAGAGCCAGATCTAATTTCTAGAAAGGCGGAATCAGACTAGAAACTTTATAATCAGTGTTAGAATAGGAGTAAAAGAGTAGAAAGTCACTTTAAACATGTTCTTCATTGATTATAAACGTTTTCGTACAGAGAGAATCCGGCACCACTTCGTGACAAAATTCTCTGGAAAGTTACAAATGAAAAACTACACTAGCCTATTTATAGGCTGTCCAGATCGCACGAAGACAACACTCCACATCGCACGAACTGGCAACTTCCAGTTCGTGCGTCCTGACCTATCAAACATCAGTTCATGCGAACTGGCCCATATACATATAAAACTTAAACTTTTAAACTATTACATATAATTGACACAACACAGACTGATGACGTTGGCGATATACATTATGCATCAACATCCCTGTGGTAAGGGAATATTCCGAAGTCTTTCCAGAAGACTTGCCTGGACTGCCACCACAATGACAAGTGGAATTTCGTATCAATCTAGTGCTAGGAGCAGCACCAGTGGCAAAAGCTCCATATAGACTGGCGCCCTCGGAAATACAAGAATTATCCACTCAGTTGTAGGAACTGTTTGACAAAGGATTTATTAGACCGAGTTTCTCGCCTTGGGGAGCTCCGGTGCTATTTGTCAAAAAGAAGGACGGAACCTTTCGGATGTGCATCAACTACAGAGAACTAAACAAACTAACTATCAAAAATCGGTATCCTTTACCGAGGATCGACGACTTGTTCGATCAGTTGCAAGGTTCCAGCTTCTATTCAAATATCGATCTAAGATCCGGATACCATCAGCTGAGGATTCAAGCGGAAAGCATTCCTAAGACAGCGTTTAGGACTCGCTATGGGCATTACGAGTTCCTTGTTATGCCTTTCGGCTTAACAAACGCTCCTGCCGTATTCATGGATTTGATGAACCGAGTATGTAAGCCATATCTCGACAAGTTCATGATCGTATTCATTGATGACATTTTGATATACTCACGAACAAAGGCAGAACACGAACAACACCTGAGAACTATTCTGGAGTTGCTTAAGAAAGAAGAATTGTATGCCAAGTTCTCAAAATGCGAATTTTGGATTCGCGAGGTGCAATTTCTCGGCCACGTGGTGAACAAGAACGAAATACATGTTGACCCAACTAAGATAGAAGCCATAAAGAACTGGAACACTCCGAAGACCCCAACAGAAGTAAGACAATTTCTGGGATTTGAGGGATACTATCGAAGATTCATCGAGAACTTTTCTAAAATTTCTCAACCGCTAACCTCACTCACTCAAAAGGATAAAAAGTTTGATTGGGGTGAAAAACAAGAAATGACATTTCAAACACTCAAGGATAAACTATGCCAAGTGCCAATCTTATCACTCCCTGATGGTACCGATGACTTTGTGGTGTATTGTGATGCATCATGTGACACCCGGCTTTTTCAGGCCGTACCGTACAATTGTAACACGTGTTCTGAATAGATAACAGACCATATTTGACTGATTACGATTTTTATATGTGAAATTTAATGAGTTGGTAAATTTAAATCTTGGTAAAAATTATGTTGGCAACGATAAGATAAACGCTTATCGCGTAACGGTTAAAATGCGAAATGAACGTCGGTGACCACCCGATCAGTGTTAAAATCCTAAAAATAGTCTGTTATTATTATAATAATAATTTTAATTATATTCGTGAGGAAAAACAAATTAAAACGCTAAGAAACTCTATTTTTTGAGTTTAAGCGCGTACCGCGCGATGCAGCGCGTATACCGACAAAACACTGTCAACACAGCCTGTCAAGGCAACTGATAATTATTTTAGTAATAATTTGATGAGTTAATTACTATAGAATGATAAAAATAAATTAAAACGCTTAAATCCCTATTTTTGCGACTTTAAGCGCGTACCGCGTAGCTCAGTGCGCATACTGCCAAATACCGGCAACATAGCCAGTCCAGGCAAACAAAATATTGTTCAATAATATTTTGGTGAGATTATTTTTATAGAGTGTTAAAAATAATTTAAAACGCTAAAATGGGTTAAAACGCTAGATAAAATACCCGGTATCCTGTAAAATACCTGTTTTTACCCTATATTACATATATGTGTATATATATGTGAGTGTGTGCGTGAGGTGTATGTGTGTGTAGTGATAGATGGCAGCCAATAAACACACTCTCTCACCTCTCTCATAATTTTATTGGCTAAGGTGGGTGGTGCCTTATGATAATGTCTTTCAAATATTCGCAAAAGCTTCCAAAATCCAAGAAAAGTGTCCAACACATTAACCCTCTCTCTCTCTCCCTTAGTAAATCAGCCGAATACCCCCTTTCCTTCTCTATTTTTGAATTTCCAACTTGGTTCTTGGGGATTCAAGATCATTTCAAGATGATTTCAAGTATATTTGAAGGTGTAAAGGTGATTCCATGGAGTTTCAGGCAAAAACCAAGCATCATATCATCCTTTTATTCAAAAACCCACTAAGAAACTTGAAAGGTATAAGATTTATCTTAAAAATACATTCTTGATTTTAAGTGATGATAGAGATGATGTAAAGTTTCTCTTGAACTGGGAATTTAACATAAACTTGAAAACTAAAACAAATGGATTTTAAGGAAAAAAATAAAATGGATGAACTTGTATGTATATGTGTGGCCGTATGTGTATATATATATCTGTATGGAGTTTGAGTTTTAATTTTCTTGATGTTCTTGATTGATAAAAATCAAAAAGATGAATGCATGCATGTTTAAAAGGTGTCATATGAAAGTTTTTTTGATTTGAAATGAGTTTATGTGAAAAGTGATGATTTGATAACGATCATAGGAAGATTAGAATGTTCTTGAATGTTTGAATACGAGTTAAATGCATGATGGATATAAATTAGATCATGCATGTTGATAATGATGTTATATGGATGCATTAGATGCATTTACTTTAACATGCATGATGATTGGTGGTCATGAAATAATGATTTAAGCATGATTTGATAAAAAATGAGTTTTGATCAGATTATAAACATTAAAATATGATTATTTTGATGTGCTAAATAATATAAAGAGTAAACTGCAATTTTACCCCCTGGGGTTTAGCGCAATTGGCAGTCTTACACCCCCTAAGGAAATAATTGCAATTTTACCCCCCAACGTTTGGTGTTATGTTGCAAGTTTACCCCCCGGCATCAATTTTGTTAACAGATCTGTTAACTATAACTTGAAATGACTATAATGCCCTTCAATTATTATTAATACCCTTTTGGTCAACACCAGTTTCCGTTCACCCCCTTTCTTCTCCAAACCCAAAATCTTCTCAACTACAACTCCATAATCTCTGAAATTCAACAATGGTGTGCATACGCAAGGCAACAATGGACGACCTGCTGGCAATGCAGGCCTGCAATCTCTTCTGTCTCCCTGAAAACTACAAAATGAAGTACTATTTCTACCATATCCTCTCATGGCTGCACCTTCTCTACATTGCAGATGATTAGGGCGGCAAAATCGTCGGTTAGTGCTTGCCAAGATGGAGGAGGAGACCACTGAGTGTCATTGCCATATTACTTCACTCGTCGTTCTCCGTACGCACCAGAAGTTAGGCCTTGCTACTAAGCTCATGACCGCTGCGCAAAATGCAATGGAACAGGTTAGTTTTATGCTTGTTTTGGATTGCATTTTACAGTTTTTTTTGTTACATTTGATTGTAGATGTTTGATAACCCTAACCCAAAATCTGAAACCCTAGCCCTAACTCTACTGAATCGCCAAATTATCATCCGATTTCGGTTCCAAAATCTCCACAACCACAAAACCTAATTTCTAATTTCAGGCGCCAACAACAATTGATGATGAAGGTGACAGTGCGGTGGAAGGAGAAATGAGCTAAAGGTGAATAGTAGATGCCCAATTGTGTTTTCTGATTTCATGTTGCAGATCTGACACAAAGAATCCTGTTATCTCCATCTTTTTTGCTTGTCAAGTTTGAGAATTTTGTGAATTTTTTTTGTTGAAAAAGATTGAATTTTTATGTATGAACTGAACTGATATTTGATAACTTGTGAATTTTACTGACAAAAAGATTGAATCTTTATGTATGAATAAAAATGAATTAAACTGATATTTGATAACTTGTGAATTTTACTGACAAAAAGGTTGAATCTTTATGTATGAACAAGATGAATTGAACTGAGGTGGTTGAGGGTTGGGTGTGATTTGTGTTAAATGGACAGCGGCAAGAGAGAGAGAGAGAGAAGTGGTTGAGAGTGTTGGAGGGTGGTGGCTGGAGGTGGTTGAGGGTGGTGGCTGGAGGTGGCAGTGGTGGTTGTGGTGGTGAATGGCGGTGGCAGTGGTGGCAGGGGGTAATATTACAGAGTGAAACAAAACACAGGGGGTAATATGAAAGGGCATTATAGTCATTTCAAGTTATAGTTAACAGATCTGTTAACAAAATGGACGCCGGGGGGTAAACTTGCAACATAACACCATACGTTGGGGGGTAAAATTTCAATTATTTCCTTAGGGGGAGTAAGACTGCCAATTGCCCTAAACCCCGGGGGGGGGGGGGGGGTAAATTGCGGTTTACTCTAATATAAAACTTTGTCATAAAGTTTATTAGCTTTGCAAGTTGTACTTGGTGCATTATAAGTTGTAAAATACGTGAAATCGCATGATTTATGTGACTTACAAAAAAACTGCACTAATCTGATTATAACCATCATTTTAATCAGTAAATAATATGTATTGTGTTAAAATATCAAGTCATTTCAAGTTGGGATGATTATAGTAACGTTTAATGCAAAAACTATGCGTTAAAACGGTCAAAAATCGGCTTTTTGAGTGATTTTTATAAAACTGATTTAGATCAGTAAGTAAACTGATATTTTTAGTTTAAAAATAAGTATTTTAACTAATTTTAAGTTTACTTGGTGTTTGGTTGGTCCTACGTGACTTCCGACGCCCGAAAACGTTACCGAATCGCTAAAATACGCATTTTTCAATGTACACTATTATGGGTAAAATTTTGGGTAAACCTTATGTGTTAAAATGTGTTATGTGATTTAAACATGAGAATGTGAAAGTATGTTAAGTTTTAACATGATTTTGGAAATTTAGATTATGCATGTATATTTGTGCGTTTTGTGCGGTAGAAACGGTAAAATCGCGTTAAATATGTAACTTGTTAGTCGAGCATGAAATTTGATGCATATGAGATGTTTTATGTATATTTGCTTTAAAATGACAAAATAGATAAGTTAACAGGATTTCGCGTGTTTCGGTGTTAGGACGTTTATGTATATATATTACGACGCACAAATCGTAGATATATTGCGTATAAACGGGAGAGTTAACGGATTTACACAATAATGGTCACCAATAAAATCGTTCAAGTCGCAAAATCATAAAAATATATGTATATGGACTCATATATATATTAACCTGCAAACATAATAAAAATGATAACTTTTCGAGAAAATCTCAAAGTTATGTGACAATTCTAAGAAACAGAGAAACTTAAGATTTTTGTGACGTATATATGTATATTGATTTAAAACTCGCTCCTACATATAATAGGACGTGTAGAAATCAATCTCTGGGATTGCGTTATTTAAAATACGCACCCAAAGGTGAGTGTCACTAAACCCCTCTTTTTACTGCTTTGTATATGTTTTGGGGGTAGAACACGCCAATAAAAGGGTTTAATAATGTTTTTGGATTAAGATGTACCTTTTAATATAAATTATATATTTTCGTTGAAAATATATGAAGTTTGATAAATTACACGTTTCGAGATAAAACGTTTTTGATGAATATATATTTGGGGGAAAACAACTATATAGTTGGTACACATATTGCTTGGTCTAAAGAGAGTAAGTAACAGCATAGGCCTACATTTCGGTGGGGATTTCAGGGGATTCGTACAACATTGTGTATTAAATTGTCATATTAGTAGGATATATATATATATTGTACGTGAGGCATACATCATAAATGGTCTCAATATGGACCAAGCGCCAATGGTGTCGTTTAATCATTTAAGTATTGCACGCGATGAATTGTTGGTAGATCTATCGGGTTGACAACCCCGTCGTGACCGGTCGCCCCGTGTCAAGTCAAACGACGAATTAATATTCTATTTATTGTCTAGCTTTGATTATCCCTGCATCATTAATATATAGTTCGTATCGTCTAGCTAACATACGAGTCTGAAAATTGACGCAATAATTTAATATACAAAACCTGGGTCAGAATATTATTGTCGGATGGGTGAACCGTGACGGAATGGCCCATGGATTTTATTAAGGAAGAAAAATGGACTTTCTAAAATTATATGGATGTTTTCAAATAAACACCTAATCAGAAAGTTTTCCTTTGGAATAATTTGTTTGTATGTGAATATGTGAACTCACCTTCCTTTGTGTTGACACTTGATTTTAACGTGTTCTACAGGTACTTGAGCCCGGCTTCGGGAATTATGGCGTATCTTGTGGTTGTTGATGCATGTTTGGTTTGATAATGTTTTGGACAAACTTTTAAAAACTATTTGGGACCAATGTAATATGATCCATAAGGATCAAAACAATTTAACTATGGTGTGATTGTGACGGACTTTAAGACCTTGTGTTTTAAAATCTATGTTTTAATTAAGTTGAAATGTCCAACATTACGATGTATCGTTCAGCAAGATACAAATGGGCACCAGCTTCCGTCACCACTACGTTTAATATTCTGCTGCAACGTTTTTGGGGTGTGACAGAAGTTGGTATCAGAGCCAATGGTTGTTTGCGAACTAGATGTTTTCGGAGGAAAACACTAGACTTCAACCGAAGAATTTTGAGATGTGAAGTCCAAAATTCTCTTAGCCAAGATTTTTAAATAAACATGGAAAATTTTATCATGTATGAAAACCCTTATGTGTTTATGTGCATACGTGATTTTCTATTTATTTGGGCCTTATGTGTTACTATTCATATTAATCACACACTTACTTTGTACGGTTACGATATGTCACATCTCAGCCTATAGAGCCATTAGTAGTCCTGCTCACTGATACTGTCGAGCCTACACTTGAGATTCTTTCGCCCGTCATTACAGAATTGTTTATTCTGCTACTCGAGTCATGTGTTTTGCTACACCTCTTTTAAGTCTACACTCGCCGTAGGAAGAGGATTCAACCCATTAGAGAGATCGCATCGACTTCGTGAGCTGAGACAACATCCGCTTTGAAGAGGCAGAAAGGGGTTTGGGTCAATCGCTCTCACGGTGATCGTCAGTTCGCCACGTTACGCGGAGGCATGGAAACGATGAAGGATTTAGAGGGACAGATGGACTATTATGATGAGCTAGAAGAGCTTGTTAGGAAGATGTTGGACTTCCAGGGATTGAAGCGTTAGTTGTTGTTGGTTTTTGTTGTTTATTTCGTATGTCTCATTTGATGAACCCTATTTATGGCTTGCGTGCCAAATTTTCAGATATTTAGACGGAAATTTCATATAGACTTGTTGCGGATGTTGATGTAGACACGCCGAATTTTGATTAGTCTTAGTACTAAAAACAAGCTTTGTAAATTTCTGGTATAAATATCGAATGAGTTCCTTTTGGCTTAAAAATTGTTCTCATTAATATGTGGATATTATACATGCGCCATGTTTAATCCACTAACGTTTAATGATTGAAATATATTGGAAATCGTCTTATGTTGATATTATGTTGTAATAATAGAAACGAGGAAATGCCGCCAAAAGCGAGACAAGGTTCTGGATTACCTATTACCCCAAAAGAGTTGGCATAACTCATAGCCCAACATGTTAATACTGCCATGGAACAGCTCGATATTAACCAAAATAATGGCCAGGAACGTGGACGTGATGCTCATCGGCATGGTTTTGCTGGGACACAGATCGGAAACCCTTCAGGTGATATAATGACCGGAAAGTTTTAGTAGTTCCTGTGTTATGACATAATCAGAGCGTAATTCTGATTTTCAGTAACTTTGTGAATAGTACATAGATGTACACATAAAACAATCCAGGATCGTAACCCAAGATCATTTACTGATGCCCTATGCAATGACGTGGCAACGGTATGCGTGATGTCGGGCCGTCACAGCGGGTCGACCATTCAAATAATTCCGTATTCCGAGCCTAGGTCTAGGGATTCGCGAAAGCGAAAGTCTAGGAGTTCGAGAAAGGATACCGATGAGAAGCGTGATAGGAAACGCAGTTCGAGGAAGGCGTATGTAGCCAGTTCTAGTCGTTCTAGAAAGGATAATGCCAGGTATGGCAGGAGTAGTTTTGAGAAGAAGACTCACGAGGATGAGCGGAGAAAGTGCGCCAGATGTGGTCGGACTGGACATATGACTCGCGAGTGCTATGCTAAGAGTACATCGGAGGGAGATACACTCGAGGGATGCTACATGTGTGGTGAGCAAGGACACTACAAAAGAGATTGCCCGAAACCGAAAGGACATGATGCTGTGGGTAAAGCTGTTGAGGCGAGTGCTAGGAAGGCACGTGAGAATCCTGCTACTATTACTGTTATGTTTCGAATCAAAAACCAATCTATGTTCATACTTTTAATACCAAAGCTGGCTTGAGTTTTGTTCGAGAAACTTTTAACCATTTTTGTGTTCACCAACAAGTAAGCTGGGTAAAAAGTGCCCGATAGAACTAGTGATTGGTAAGTTGATAGAAACTAGTAAGATCGTTTGCGATTGTAGTGTTTAGTAGGTGATCGTAATTCTAGTGTTGGTTTATTTCCAGTGGAGCTGGGGAGCTTTGACGTAGACGTGAGGATGGAATGATTTTCCAGGAACGAAGTGGGGACTATCGCCTAAAGAAGCTAGCTGGGATATCTCGTCCTGATGACAGTAGAAAGGTGGAAGTTATTCGCGGAAATCGACCGAGTCAAGTGTTGATTGTTGATAGTTGAGAGTCATCAGTGTTGTGAGGATGCTCGAGTTGTTGCGAAAGGGCTATCCTGCGTTTTTAGTGAATGTGATGGATGCGGAAACCAAATGTAGGAATGTCTGAAAGATTCCTATCAATCACAACTATCCGGAAGTCTTCCTAAAAAGACTTACCTGGATTTCCCCTGCGAGACAGATCGAATTTCGAATCGATCTGGCACACGGTGCTGCACTCAGTTGCACAATCTCATTATAGATTAAGCACCGTTTGAGAATGATAGAAATGTCGAGTCAGTTTCAAGAGCTACTGGACAAGGGTTTCATTTGATCAAGCTTTTCGCTTAGAGGCGCATCTCTTTTGTTGAGAGAAAGAAGGATGGATCCTTCAGGATATGTGAGGATTTCAGAAAGCCGAACAAGTTGACTATCAAGAGTCGGTACCCTTTTACCGAGAATTGACGATTTGTTCGATCAAGCTACAGGGATCCAACTGCTATACGAAGATCGACCTACGATCAGAATATCATCAGTTGGAGGTTGCTGCCGAAGATATTCCGAGGACTGCTTTTCGAACACGATATGGCCATTACGAGTTGTTAGTCATGCCTTTTGACTAAATTTATGCGCCATTTATATTCATGGATCTCATGAACAGGGTATGCAAATCCTATTTGGATAAATTCGTGATAGTATTCATTAACGATATATTTATCTATTCGCAAACCAAAGAAGATCATGAGTATTATTTGAAATTGATTTTAGAGTTGGTGAAGGAAGAGAGGTTGTACACCAAGTTCTCTAAATGAGAATTCTGGATTCAGGAAATTCATTTACTCGGACATGTCATAAGTGAGGAAGGTATACATGTGGATCCGTCTAAGATCGAAGCGATCAAGAATTGAGGAGCGCCAGAGGCCCCGTCGGGAGTATGATGATCCATATGACTAGCTGGGTGCTACCGAAGATTTATTAAGAATTTCTCTAAATTAGTGCAGCCTTCGACACTAATAACCCCGAAAGGAAAGAGGAATTGATTAGACAGAAAAGCAGGAGGAAGCTTTTCAAACCGATGGAGGGAAATATTGAAAGCGTGTACGATGGATTTCGAAGAAAGTTAGGATACTCACATGCCCTTGGCAGAGTTATCCTACAATAATAAGTTACCACGCTAGTATTTAGGTTGCTTCGTTTGAAACCTTGCATGGATGGAAGTGTTGATTGCCACTTTGTTGAGCTAATGTGGCAAAAGACGATTAACCAGACCCTAGTTTATCTGGGAAACCAGCGACATGATTTTCCTAGATCGAGGAAAGGTTAAAAGTCGCCCATTTGATCGACAGAAGGATTACATGGACAATTGAAGGAAACTATTGCGATTCTAGATTGAAGATTTGGTTCTATTGGAGGGGTTACCTTAAAAGGATGTTAATAAGTTAGCAGAGAAAAGGAAAAGCTGAGCCACAATGATTAGGTCCTTTCAAGAGCCCATTTTAAGTTGGATCAGTCGTTTACAGGCTCAAGCTACCATAAGGATGGAGTAGTGTACATGATGTATAGTTTGGGTTCGGTTGAGAAAGTGTATAATGGATAATACACTGATTTTGTTCTTTATAGAGATTTGTTTGGAAGATAAACGGAAGTTTATCGAAGCACCGTAGAAGCAGTACGTATAGCTAGAAGAGTTATGCTAATAGCTGGACAGGCGATTACAGCATTCTAGTCGTATATGTGATTTATTGATTTGGCGATTTGTGGATATCTGAAATGAATGCAAGAAGGAAGGAAGATGAGTTTAGGAGATTTGGTTCTTTCGAGAGCCCATCTAGAGTTGGATCAATCGGGTGTAAACTCAGACTATCTAAGGTATGAGGTAATGTATTTGTAAATATACGTATGTAGAACCCGAATTGGTGGAACTTTTACTTAATCTTCTTGATTAAGTGCTTGTAAATATTGGACCTTGGAAAAGGTGGAGAGCGTTGAGACGTGAGATTAGGAATTGAGGATGTGTGTAATATAGGTCTACGAAGATTCTTTGTAAGAATCAAAGTTTCTCGCAGAAACTACAAGACCATATTCATTAAACTTGTTTTTTTACTATTTCTATCTATTGCGAAAACAAAACCTGTAGAGTAAAAATTTCGGGGACGAAATTTCCTAAACAGGGGGAGACTGTGACACCCGGCTTTTTCAGGCCGTACCATACAATTGTAACACGTGTTGTGAATAGATAAAAGGCCATATGACTGATTACAATGTTTATATGTGAAATTTAATGAGTTGGAAAATTTAAATCTTGGTAAAAATTATGTTGGCAACGATAAGATAAACGCTTATCGCGTAACGGTTAAAATGCGAAACGAACGTCGGTGACCACCCGATAAGTGTTAAAATCCTAAAAACAGTCTGTTATGATTATAATAATAATTTTAATCATATTCATGAGGAAAAACAAATTAAAACGCTAAGAAACTCTATTTTTCGAGTTTAAGCGCGTACCGCGCGATGCAGCGCGTATACCGACAAAACACTGTTAACACAGCCTATCAAGGCAACTGATAATTATTTTAGTAATAATTTGATGAGTTAATTACTATATAATGATAAAAATAAATAAAAACGCTTAAGTCCCTATTTTTGCGATTTTAAGCGCGTACCGCGCAGCACAGCGCGCATACTGCCAAATACCGGCAACATAGCCAGTCCAGGCAAACAAAATATTGTTCAATAATATTTTGGTGAGATTATTTTTATAGAGCGTTAAAAATAATTTAAAACGCGCTAAAACGGGTTAAAATGCTAGATAAAATACCCGGTATCCAGTAAAATACCTGTTTTTACCCTATATTACATATATGTATATATATATATGTGAGTGTGTGCGTGAGGCGTATGTGTGTGTAGAGATAGATGGCAGCCAATAAACACACTCTCTCACCTCTCTCATAATTTTATTGGCTAAGGTGGGTGGTGCCTTATGATAATGTCTTTCAAATATTCTCAAAAGCTTCCAAAATCCAAGATAAGTGTCCAACACATTAACCCTCTCTCTCTCCCCCTTAGTAAATCAGCCGAACACCCCCTTTCCTTCTCTATTTTTGAATTTCCAACTTGGTTCTTGGGGATTCAAGATCATTTCAAGATGATTTCAAGTATATTTGAAGGTGTAAAGGTGATTCCATGGAGTTTCAAGCAAAAACCAAGCATCATATCATCCTTTTATTCAAAAACCCACTAAGAAACTTGAAAGGTATAAGATTTATCTTAAAAATACATTCTTGATATTTAGTGATGATAGAGATGATGTAAAGTTTCTCTTGAACTGGGAATTTAACATAAAATTGAAAACTAAAACAAATGGATTTTAAGGAAAAAAATAAAATGGATGAACTTGTATGTATATGTGTGGCCGTATGTGTATATATATATGTATGGAGTTTGAGTTTTAATTTTCTTGATGTTCTTGATTGATAAAAATCAAAAAGATGAATGCATGCATGTTTAAAAGGTGTCATATGAAAGTTTTTTGATTTGAAATGAGTTTATGTGAAAAGTGATGATTTGATAATGATCATAGGAAGATTAGAATGTTCTTGAATGTTTGAATATGAGTTAAATGCATGATGGATATAAATTAGATCATGCATGTTGATGATGATGTTATATGGATGCATTAGATGCATTTACTTTAACATGCATGATGATTGGTGGTCATGAAATAATGATTTAAGCATGATTTGATAAAAATGAGTTTTGATCAGATTATAAACATTAAAATATGATTATTTTTATGTGTTAAATAATATAAAACTTTTTCATAAAGTTTATTAGCTTTGCAAGTTGTACTTGGTGCTTTATAAGTTGTAAAATACGTGAAATCGCATTATTTATGTGACTTACACAAAAACTACACTAATCTGATTATAACCATCATTTTAATCAGTAAATAACATGTATTGTGTTAAAATATCAAGTCATTTCTATTTGGGATGATTATAGTAACGTTTAACGCAAAACTATGCGTTAAAACGGTCAAAAATCGGCTTTTTGAGTGATTTTTATAAAAATGATTTAGATCAGTAAGTAAACTGATATTTTTAGTTTAAAAATAAGTATTTTAACTAATTTTAAGTTTACTTGGTGTTTGGTTGGTCCTACGTGACTTTTGACGCCCGAAAACGTTACCGAATCGCTAAAATACGCATTTTTCAATATACACTATTATGGGTAAAATTTTGGGTAAACCTTATGTGTTAAAATGTGGTATGTTATTTAAACATGATAATGTGAAAGTATGTTAAGTTTTTAACATGATTTTAGAAATTTAGATTATGCATGTATATTTGTGCGTTTTGTGCGGTAGAAACGGTAAAAATCGCGTTAAATATGTAACTTGTTAGTCGAGCATGAAATTTGATGCATATGAGATGTTTTATGTATATTTTCT
The DNA here is from genome assembly GCA_030545235.1 of Helianthus tuberosus. Classification (NCBI taxonomy): domain Eukaryota; kingdom Viridiplantae; phylum Streptophyta; class Magnoliopsida; order Asterales; family Asteraceae; genus Helianthus; species Helianthus tuberosus. The sequence goes on along the minus strand of CM060402.1, from coordinate 61,938,977 downwards.
TTAAAAATGACAAAATAGATAAGTTAACAAGATTTCACGTGTTTCGGTGTTAAATTATATAGACGTTTATGTATATATATTACGACGCGCAAATCGTAGATATATTGCGTATAAACGGGAGAGTTAACGGATTTATACAATAATGGTCACCAATAAAATATTTCAAGTCTCAAAATCATAAAATATATATATATATATATATATATATGGACTCATATATATATTAACGTGCCAACATAATAAAAAATGATAACTTTTCGAGAAAATCTCAAAGTTATGTGACAATTCAAAGAAACAGAGAAACTTAGGATTTTTCTGACGTATATATGTATATTGATTTAAAACTCGCTCCTACATATAATAGGACGTGTAGAAATCAATCTCTGGGATTGCGCTATTTAAAATACGCACCCAAAGGTGAGTGTCACTAAACCCCTCTTTTTACTGCTTTGTCTATGTTTTGGGGGTAGAACACGCCAATAAAAGGGTTTAATAATGTTTTTGGATTAAAACGTACCTTTTAATATAAATTATATATTTTCGTTGAAAATATATGAAGTTTGATAAATTATACGTTTCGAGATAAAACGTTTTTGATGAATATATGTTTGGGGGAAAACAATTGTATGGTTGGTACGAATATTGATTGGTCTCAAGAGAGTAAGTAACAGCATAGGCCTACATTTCTGTGGGGATTTCAGGGGATTCGTACAACATCGTGTATTAAATTGTCATATTAGTAGGATACATATATTGTACGTGAGGCAGACATCATAAATGGTCTCAATATGGACCAAGCGCCAATGGTGTCGTTTAATCATTTAAGTATTGCACGCGATGAATTGTTGGTAGATCTATCGGGTTGACAACCCCGTCGTGACCGGTCGCCCCGTGTCAAGTCAAACGACGAATTAATATTCTGTTTATTGTCTAGCTTTGATTATCCCTGCATGGTTAATATATAGTTCGTATCGTCTAGCTAACATACGAGTCTGAAAATTGATGCAATAATTTAATATACAAAACCTGGGTCAGAATATTATTGTCGGATGGGTGAACCGTAACGGAAGGACCCCCTGGATTTTATTAAGGAAGAAAAATTGACTTTCTAAAATTATATGGATATTTTCAAATAAACACCTAATCAGAAAGTTTTCCTTTGGAATAATTTGTTTATATGTGAATATGTGAACTCACCTTCCTTTGTGTTGACACTTGATTTTAACGTGTTCTACAGGTACTTAAGTCCGGCTTCGGGAATTATGGCGTATCTTGTAGTTGTTGATGCATGCTTGGTTTGATAATATTTTGGACAAACTTTTAAAAACTATTTGGGACCAAGGTAATAAGATCCATAAGGATCAAAACAATTTAACTATGGTGTGATCGCGACGGACTTTAAGACCTTGTGTTTTAAAATCTATGTTTTAATTAAGTTGAAATGTCCAACATTACGATGCATCGTTCAGCAAGATACAAATGGGCACCAGCTTCCATCACCACTACGTTTAATATTCCGATGCGACGTTTTTGGGGTGTGACACATCACACCAAGGCTTGGGTTGTGTATTAATGCAATGTGAAAAAGTCATCACGTACGTGTCACGACAGTTAAAATTCCATGAAAAGAATTATACCACTCACGACCTAGAGTTAGGCGCAGTGGTATTCGCTTTAAAGATTTGGCGTCACTATCTGTATGGGACGAAATGTACCATATTCACAAACCATAAAAGTCTTCAACATATATTCGATCAAAAGGAATTAAACATGCGCCAACGGCGATGGGTAGAATTGTTGAACGACTATGACTGCGAAATCAGGTACCATCCGGGAAAAGCATACGTTGTGGCGGATGCTTTGAGCCAGAAAGAAAGAGTTAGAACATTACGAGTACGAGCTTTAGAGTTGACAATCCAGACAAACTTCACTACTCGAGTGCGCGATGCACAACAAGAAGCTCTAAAGCCAGAAAACATTCGAGCAGAATCCTTGCGAGGATTAGAAAAACAAATGGAAACAAACAAAGATGACACTCTATACTTCATGGGAAAGATCTGGATACCATATTTTGGTGGCCTACGAGACTTAGTGCTGGATGAAGCACACAAGTCCAGATATTCAATACATCCAAGATCCGATAAGATGTATCAGGATTTAAAAGAATACTATTGGTGGCCTAAACTCAAGGGAGATAATGCGACCTATGTTGGGAAATGCCTAACTTGTGCAAAGGTCAAGGCCGAATATCAAAAGCCATCTGGATTATTATAGCAACCCGAGATTCCCGTTTGGAAATGGGAACTGATAGCAATGGACTTCATTACAGGACTCCCACAGACCTCTTGAGGTCATGACATGATATGGGTTATCGTTGATCGATTAACCAAGTCAGCTCACTTCTTACCTACTCGTGAAAAAGACAGTAGCGAGAAATTAGCTGAAATTTACCTCAACGAGATTGTGGCACGTCATGGAGTGCCTATTTCAATAATCTCGGATCGGGATGGTCGCTTTGTGTCAAGAATATGACAATCATTTCAAGAATCGCTTGGATCCCTTTTGGATCTAAGCACAACATTTCATCCGCAAACCGATGGACAAAGCGAACGAACCATCCAAACATTGGAAGACATGCTTCGCGCCTGTGTGATGGACTTGGGCGGAAACTGGGATACTCATTTACCTCTGGTAGAGTTCTCATATAATAACAGTTATCAAACAAGATTTAAAGCCTCCCCATTTGAAGCACTATACGGATGAAAGTGCCGATCACCGCTATGTTGGGCGGAAGTCGGAGACAAACAACTCATTGGCCCTGAACTAGTCCAAGAGACTACTGACAAGATATTAAAGATATGAGACCGTATTAAAGCGGCTCGTGATATACAAAAGAGCTACGTGGACAGAAGACGCAAACCATTATCCTTCGAGGCCGGAGACAAGGTCTTACTGAAAGTCTCGCCTTGGAAAGGCGTAGCTAGATTCGGGAAACGCGGAAAACTAAACCCAAGATACATTGGGCCATTTGAAATTCTGGAAAAGATCGGTACCGTCGCGTACAAGTTAAAACTACCAGAAGAACTCAGTAATGTATATGACACATTTCATGTGTCGAATCTCGGGAAAAGCCCGACCGAAGAGACAGTCGTCATCCCAGTGGATGAAATTCATGTAGATGACACACTCCCGTTTACCGAAGAACCCGTTGAGGTTATGGACTGGAAAGTCCACAAGACAAGGAGAAGTCGTATCAAACTAGTCAAGGTCCGCTGGAACTCACGTCATGGACCCGAGTATACCTGGGAACGTGAAGATCAGATCAAGGCAAAACATCCTCAACTGTTCAAGAAAACTCCTACAAAGGATGGCTCAACTTGAATTTCGGGATGAAATTCTTTTTAACAGGGGGAGAATGTGACAACTGGCAAATAACCGGTAATTCCGTACAAACTAATCACTATTTTATTTACATAATCTCATGCATTTAGCGTAATTTAATTATGTAACTATGTCGTAAAATAGATAACAATGTTAGGATAAGAAAACAATGCTAAAACATATGTTGGTTTTCGTAGTATTGCAAAACCAATCAAACAATGTCCTAAAAGTGTTGGTAGAAAGTGTTGCGCGCACTATTCACGGTCACACTATTCATGCCAGCAAAACCGTGAACACATAGCGAAACAATGAGAAATGACACACAAACAACATGATTGAGTCCGTATACACAAGAAAACACTAATGAGAAAACATGTCTTGTAAAAATCTAGGACTTTCCGGTACAACGCCCTAAATACTAAAACGTCTGTTTCGCTAAAAATATGACATTTTTAGCTCGTCCGTATTAATGATTAAGCATTTCTGGATCACCGGAATTACGACAATTGATGACATATACACTAAAACACATTGGGAATGTCATTATAGGGTCCAAAATTATAAGCTTCCAGTATTATATCGCTATACATATAACTAGTTCGTTATCGACCTGAAAAGCTAGTAAGCGGTATTTTTGCCACAAAACAACCAAACGAAGAAGCTAGTGAACTAGTTAAGCCTATTTTGGGAAACAAAATAACTTCATGCTTCGCTTGACGGTGGGATAACAACTTGCGACAAAGTTCCGTCGGTATGACGCAAAAGTGCCGTAAGTTCGCCGACGACCAAACGGAAGACATCTAAAGCGTCGAGATGCAATTTCTACTAGTTTAGCGAACTAGTTAAGGTCATTTGACAATCTAAACCCTTAATTACCCCTTAATGGTGTAATTAACCCCTAATCGCCATACTTTATATAATGACCAAAATATCTAAGTTTAATCAATTTTTATAAAATATTTTCATTTTACCCCCCCTAAGGTGGACGGTCATGGTGGGCCCCCCTAGGCCTCACCATGCTTGTGAAAATGTTGACATGAAAGGGCATGGCTTGTAGTTGGTTTGACTAGAAAGCATGATTAAAAACCTAACATACACCATTCCATCCATCACATATCATTTTCCAAAATTCATCAAGCAAACTCCTTCTCCTTTCCCCTCTTGGTCTTGGATCAAAGGAGATACCCACGAACCACCTTCAATATTCCATAAACACTCCATTTTCACTAAATCTAACCATACTAAGATCATATAAGCATGGGTTAAACATGGAGCTACATTAGGAGCTTTCCTGGAGGCTTAATCTTCTTCTAATCTTCTTATTTGGCTTGTGCAAAGTTGTAAGACTCCTAAACACCCTATTTAACTTCATTATTATGTATAGATTGTGGAAGTACAAGTTGATAATCTTAAAGATTAATAAAAATCACACCAAAAACCCTAATCTCAAAGCTAATAAACACTAAATATAACCATATTATGTGTTGATTTGTGTAAATTAGTGCAACTAGTTAGTGTAATCTTGTTATTTATGTTGATTATGTTAAGACTAGTTGTATGAAAAATGATATCATGATGATCTTAATGCTTATATGTTGTAGTAATTTATAAGCATGGTAATCTTGTTAAGTTGAACTCAAAAATATGATTTAAACATGGGTATGTTTAAATCATGAAAGATCATCACCTTCAAAATCATGAGTATTATAGATATGAAACTTGATTAATGTTCTTGAAAGATAAAACATAAGAATGAACTTGAAACAAGACTTTTAAAACACTAACAACTTGGTTTTTACATGAAACAAGTTTATATAAAATTGTTTATAAAAAGTGTTATGTAAAAGTCTTGGTAAATTTTTAAAACTTGAAAGATATAAGACATGGGGATTTTTTTTAAAATATAAAACAAACATGATCAAGTTTATGTAAAGAATGAACTTGAAAAGTGGTTTACTTTAATGTCTTGAAATTTAACATAAGTAATACTCATGAGGAAATTGAAGGAAAATGTGTGTGATTATTGTTGTAAAAATGATTTTGGGGATACTTGATGAATTAGTGGTGATTTGGAAAATTGATTTGGTGAAATGTGGGAAACGTCATAGTTTAGGGGAAACTATGGCGAATTTTTTCTAAAAATCTAATCATGATTAAAAATAGGGTTAACGGGTGATTAACAAAGTTAAACACAATTAGTGGTCTTAAACGTCATTATGGAAGCTTTGATGAAAATGGCTAAGTCCTAAATACTCAAGAGTTCTTATGACTTGAAAATATGTTTTTACAAAAATAGATGGGTAAAAATAATAACCATGTATAAGTATAATTTTTGACAAAAAAAAAATTACATATTTTGGAAACTCATCAAGTATATTTATTTTGTGCTATGTGTATGTACTTAGATACATTTAGGGTGATCAAAATAATACACCCAAGATACCAAGAAATACTTGTAAGAAACAAGTACAAAAATACGTATATATGTTTCCTACATGTTTCCCAAAGAAATTCAATGAAAACGGACATAAATAAATCCTAAGCATATTGTGTCCATAAGCGAATAAACGGACGAATGAACAAAACGGACAACGGACGAACTACAAAGACGTATTTCCTAGAGGTAATAATATCTCTAACCGACAAAGTAAGGCATTTTTAGACGTCTAACGGATATTTATAAATATCACCAATAACAAAATCCGGAAAGTTGAAAAATACAAAAAATGAAAGACTATTAAAATGGACTCACAAAACTGATTATGGGCTAGGCCCAAATTGCTAAAATATTTGGGTTAGGCCCAAATTACTAAAATACATGGGCTAGGGCCCAATGATAAAATATTTTGGTTAGGCCCAAATTACTAAAATACATGGGCCATGGCCCAATGATAAAATATTTGGGTTAGGCCCAAATTACTAAAATACATGGGCCAGGGCCCAATGATAAAATATTTGGGTTAGGCCCAAATTGCTAAGATACATGGGCCAGGGCCCAATGATGAAATATTTGGGCTAGGCCCAAATTGCTAAGATACATAGGCTAGGGCCCAATGATGAAATATTTTGGCTAGCCCAAATTACTAAGGTACATGGGTTAAAGCCCAATGACATAGAAACGTGGGATAAACCCAAAGAGAGGGTTTAGTCCCAATGACATAGGTTTGGCCCAATGACACGCGTGCGAAGTACGAAGACATGTGCAGGGCGAAGCCGTTCACATACAATCCAACACATATAAAATATGTGTATACACGTATGAAATCTATATACAGAACAAGTGAACGAACAAACTACCAACACTCTAAAATACAAAGTTGTTCCAAAATGACAAGTGAAAACACAATAAGAATTCAAGATGAACAACTTATATGAGGTCCGATAAGACCTAGTGTCTAATAAAGTTAGTACTCATGTAGGTTGATCACACGTACGGACACTCACTACGATATCACAATACACGAAACGCAAAAATGTGAGTTCATGTCCCTCCTTTCAATGATTTCAATGTTTTGTTTTTAAAACAATCGAGGGGAAATACATGTTAATACTATGGGTATGTTAGCTATCGGTTTAGATGATAACACGATCAATGTACATAAGTAGGATGATGACATAGTAACCATTAATCACTTAGTGACCAAGGTGCAAAAGGTGTAGATCTATAGAGCTTGAGACACGCTCCACTCCTCGTTGGGCCATAAGAGTGCTTTTGTGATCCCAGAAATGTCAAAGTTGTCTCGGTTTGGTTACGTACTTATGGTACATAATGTCAGTGGGCTCGCTACCCACTGATAGATCCTTAAACTCCATACATGCTAATAGCATTCCAGGATTCATTACAAGAATACAAAGATTTCATATGATAACAATAACTGCATGAACTTGCTCAACTTTTGTTGACTTTTTAAAACTACATGTATTTCAGGAAACAAGTCTTGAGCCGGTGATACACTACGGGAAACGGGAAAGTCAGTGACAATGATAACCGCTTTTGGAGGGTTTGTCTTTTATATCCCAACTTCGTGTGGGTATATAGGGGACAAAACCTCACTATGTTTTATGTCAAAAACTATCTTTTGTGTTGTGTAACATAACTATGTTATGGTTAACGTTTGTGAATGTTGTGGAAACTAGAAAACTATGTTGGAAACTTGTAAACTTTGTTTGAAAACAATATAAGTATGGCATCGTTGTGGTTTATTATGTTTACACATTTGGATGCAATGATTGCCTTTCTAACGTCACACACAATACGCTTCCGCTACTAGCAGGGTGTGACATATAATATACCCCGTATACAAAAAATAACCCTAATATACATTTATATTATTAAAAATCAAATAAAAACAAAAATATAGGTTCTTCGCGGGGCGCGACCCACTTAAGGAAAGGAGTCGCGGGCCGCGACAAGGTGGCACCAGGTTGCGCCACGTGTCCGTGCGCGGTCTGTGGCAGAGAGGTGTAGTCCAGAATTCTTCTTGGGATTGGATGTGAAACCGGGGTTTGTTGCGTGGTAGTCTGCACTCGCACGCACAGTTGTGTGTACACCGCATTCAATGCCACATGGGGCTTCATGTACTAGGAGATGAGAGTTTCCTTCTCTGGAAGTAACGAAGCTAGTTGAGCGAAGGGACGCACATTCAATGCCCCCAGGGTTGTGTCCTGGATGGGTCGCGCAGAACTACCGTGGGCATGTGTGACCTTACTCTATGTGAAGTTTCCATTAGTATACCCATAAACATGGGGAGTTTGGACGTTCGTGTTGTTCACCTTCGACGCGTGTTGAGAGCTTGAACCAAAATTTGGAAACAGAATATCCTGATCAGCCATGTGATCAAAACCTAAAGGAAAGAAAAGGATGATAAGTAGTAGAAAAACTCGGTGGGCGCCAATGAAGAAACACCAAGTCTAAACCGAAGGGTTAATCCATGTGGGAATGGCCTAGTCAAGATGGGTTAATCCTTAATTTTTCCTCGGTGATGATTGGGGTATGATCTGCAAAATAAAACATCGTTAGACTCGTTACAAGGAGGATAGGTGGGAGGTTCTCCGTGTAGCCACCCTCCAGCATGAGAATAAGTATCGTTTAAGAACAATAAACGAGTATGTGTTAAAAGTGAGAGAGTGAGAGAGCCAATCCTTAAACCTGTGGTTGAAGGCTGGTATTTATAGCCGAAGAGCGTGGAGAAGGAGATGGGTGATGGGCCTTGGGATGGACGTTGTCATCAAGGAATATCTTATTTGTCTCCTCTGATACGATTGTTAGTGCTTGCCGATGATCGAGATGTTGGTGCATGGTGATTGGAGCAACGTGGCCTGCCGGTTGTCCTTGTTGTTGAGTCTGTCACCAGCTGTGAGTTGAGATCATGGAGCAGTGAACAATGCAACCTGATTGGTGACACGTCACCATCGCTTTGTACTTCTTGTCTCCTACACGATTGTTCATCGTGGGAGTTGTCTGGGTAGAGCCTTGCGCACGCTGATTGGCTGCAGCCCCTGCCATCTGTACTATTTATGCTTGTCTTAGCTGTCACTGCGTTGCATGCACCAATATGAGCTTTCGCGCATGCTCTGGCGATAGCTAAGTATTGTTTTGCTAAGTCTGGGTATGGCCCTCTGGGCGTATATCTTGTAATGCCTTGTGTAGGATTTGGGATCATACCCCTTTTATATATAGGGTAGGGTTCATGCGAGAACCATCATTATTGCAAGAACCGTGAGAACCAATGTGAACACAACAAAATAACCTAAAAAAACCTAACCTCCCCCCCCCCCCCCCAAACCTAAAAAAAACCAACCCCCCCCCCCCAAACCAAGATAAATGATAAAAACTAAACCCCCAAAAAACCTGAAAAAATCTTAAAAAATCTAAAAAAACACATAAACTTTTTTTTTAATATTTTTTATGTAAAAATCGCTACTTTTAGTAGCCAAATATTTTTTTAATAACGCAATACAGTGATTTTTAATTAATAAATATTAAAAAAAATTGTGTGTTTTTTAACTATTTTTAGATATTTTTGTTTGTATTCACATTGGTTCTCGCAATAAAGGTTGGTTCCTAACGGATCCTTCTCCTATATATATATATATACACACACACTTGTAATGTCACGGGGAACCGCCTCAAACGAACTCCGATTGGACTCAGTCTTGTGGCGTTGAAACCAACCCGTCGAACCTTAACTAGGATCTCTTAACCCTAAACCCAAAATTCTAAACCCTAAACCTTAAACCCTAAAGCTAAACCCTAGAGCTAAACCAAAGCTAAACCGTAAAATCTAAACTATAAACCCTAAAAGCTAAACCCTAAAGCTAAAACCTAAACACTAATTCTTAACCCTAAAACTAAGCCCTAAATCTAAACCCTAATGCAAAACCTTAATATAAGACTGACGAGGTATGACCCTAATCGGATAGTCCGACCCGGTCATTACCTATTATTTTATTGTAAATAAGCTGTTATAAATATTCGTTCTAGAATATTCCATTCTATACGGATAAGATACATAACTAAATCTCCAACTTTTTGGGAAGATCATGCAAATCCCTAACTTATAGGAGTTCATCCAAGTTAAGGAAAACCCTAATCATAAACTATAAATAGAGGTAAACATGCAAGGTACAGGATATCGAATTCTCAATACAACTTCTTCTTCTCTTTACACTTTTATACTCCCAAACCCGAGACTTATTCTCACGCCGGAGGGTGGTTACAGGAATAAACCCATTCCTGTAACGAGTCCTAACGGTGTTTCTGTTTTGCAGTTTGCCGGTTCGGATCATTGATACTTGAAGTCTTCATCGGATACTACCGGAAGGTCAGTGTTTCTTCATTGGCGCTATCCGTGGGACCTTTTTCGGTAACAATCAGTTCGAGCCCCATGGCCAGTGATCTGAACGCAGCAGCAACCCCAAGCCAAGCAGCCACGAATAACAACCTGGGGATAGGGACAGGCCCCATCACCATTACTCCGGTTTCGCCGGTCGTCACCAGATCGCTTGATCTGGAATTCGAGGCAGAAGGACCACCACCTGGTTTTTCGGGGAATGTAGTTACTGCCCCGGGAACAACTGGGGTAAATGTACTTCCATACACCTCCCTGCGGTTACAGTCCATGGAGCCAGGATTAACGGGTGTCAACATGTCCACCCCTGTGGCGACCACTGGGGCACAAGCATCACGTTTTAGTTCTATGCCAGTTATTACGTCGGCAAGTCCGAGTATCATCACACCGCAGGCGAGCATGCCTCAGTATTATCAACCATCTGCCACTTACGCCATGCCACCCTTGTACACAGCAGCACTTACAGCTGCACTGTCTACTCCACCTCACCAGCCGGTGGTCATGCCGGCAGGAATAATGAACGCCCCCGTCAAACCAGGGAATCAACCTTATTTCCCTGGATACTATTATGCACCCCCATATGGATACTTACCTCCATATGGTAACTCAGCATACACCCCCCAGGAAACCACACAGAGTCATGTTCAACAATCGCCGTACGCAGCTTATATGCTGCCATGGTGGAGCTTTCCTACTTCGCAACCGGTCTACGCCCCAGTTCAGCCAACAGTGGAACCCGCCTATGGCAGAGGGAACGCATCCAGACCCAGACTTTCCCCGGGAAGAGGCCCCAGTTCTATGCTAAACAGCACTTCAGCACTACCTACCTCTACCCCGGGTATAAGCCAGGGCGGAGTTATTCCTCTAGTACAACCTATCAATGTGGAAGAAGACGAGCTCACTAGACCATACAAGCCAGTAGATGCAACTTTCAAATCCAAATTTACTAGAAGAATAGCGGAAGCGCCTATCAAGGAGAAACCTAAAATGCCTCAAACAGTAGGTAAATATGATGGCCTAGGGGACCCCGATGACCATCTTAACCTATTTAAAAGCGCGGGGGAAGTAGCGTGTTGGCCTATGCCCCTATGGTGCAAGATGTTTGTGCAAACACTGATGGGTGCGGCTAGGGTTTGGTGGGATAGTTTACCCACAGGAGAAATAGACAGTTTTGAGGATTTGGAAGCCAAGTTCATCTTACAGTTCAGCCAGCAGCGCAGGCACACTAAAGATAGAAATGAGCTTGTCCATATCCGCCGGCGAGACAACGAAACGGTGGAAAACTTCATCGTTAGATTCAACAAGGAAAGTTTGGCAATCCCGGGCGTGACGAATGATCTAGCCTGTGGAGCTTTCCTACAAGGAGTGAATGATGACGAGTTGTTAAGAACCCTCCATGGGCGAGATGGCGTGCCACCCACCATTGATGAAATACTTCGGATAGCCAAAGTATATGTCATACAAGACAAGGCCATAGCCGCCAGCCATGCAGCTAATAGGAAGAAAGAGGCTCTCAAAAATCAAGAAGATAGAGAACAGCGGAATGCCAAAGGCAGGGGCAGAGGAGATCGATACCAGAGGAATGACAAAACGGATTCACGTTACGACCAACCAAGAAACACCTACTCAAGGAACGAGTCCTCAAAACCTCGATCTGACTACTCTAACCTGAGCAAGACGCCGGCGGAAATTCTAGCCTCAGAAAACCTCAAGTTTAATCCTCCGAAGCCATTAAAAGACAACCCAAACAAAGACACAAGTAAATACTGTGAATACCACAAAGGGAGCGGGCATGACACAAACGATTGTTTTCAGTTGAAAAAGCAGATCGAATATTTTGTGAAAGCAGGTAAGTTGGCACACTTGGTAAGGGACATCAAACAGGGTCCACCAGTCGTAAAAGAAGAAAACGATAAAGCGGCGGGTAAAAGACCGCGAGAGTTGAATATGGTGCACGATGACAAAGGAAAAGGGGCAAAACGGAGTTTCTCCATGCTCGAACCCTGGATGCTCGCCACTATGACCATCGAACCACGCGTTGAAGACCTGCACCTCACTACAGATGCCTTAATCATATCTGCCGCAGTGGGAGATTACCGCATGAGGCGAATCTTGGTTGACACTGGAAGTTCAGAAGACATCATCTACGAACACTGTTTCAATAGAATGCAATTGGAAGACCAAAGGTTGCTAGAATCTGTACACGCCCCCATTAAAGGCTTCACAGGGGAAAAAGTAGACCCTATTGGTCAAATTACTTTCCCAGTCACATTTGGACAGGAGCCCCGAGAAAGAACCGTACTCCTAACATTCCTGGTGGTACGTGCTGAGTCGTACCACAATGTGATTATTGGAAGGTTCACTCTGGGTAAATTAGACGCTATAGTCTCAACGGCGCGAGGTTTCATGAAGTTCCCCACTCCGCGGGGTATTGCAACAGTGTATCGAGACAAGATAGGGGAGGTACTAAACACCAAGAAATGTCGCCAAGGCCCCACCGGAGCTATCGGTCCAGAAAGGTGGGTGTTGAGCACACGCCACCCAGACCAAACAGTTACCATCGGAGACAGCCTCTCCCCAGAAGTTAAAAACGACTTGAAAGCACTATTGAGAAGAAATGCTGACGTTTTTGCCTTCGAACATTCCGATATGACAGGAGTTCCCCGCGATAAGGCGGAACATAAGCTAGCAACACTCCCAGGCGTTAAGCCGGTCGCGCAAGGTAAACGCAGTATGGCCCCGAATCGAAAAGCAGCAGTCGTTAAAGAAGTACGAAAGTTGGTAGAAGCCGGAATCCTCAGAGAAACACAGTACCACACATGGGTGTCAAACCCGGTGATGGTAAAAAAGCCAGATGGTACATGGCGAATGTGTATTGATTTCAAAGACCTGAATAAAGCATGCCCCAAGGACGCGTACCCTTTACCGGAGATGGACTTCAAGGTTGATTCCCTGGTCCCCTATAGGTATAAATGTTTCCTGGACGCCTATAAGGGATATCACCAAATCAAAATGTCTAAGGAAGACGAAGAAAAGACAGCGTTTCATACCGATGTGGGCATTTTTTGTTACACAAAGATGCCTTTGGGTCTACGAAATGCTGGAGCAACGTATCAGCGTCTCATGGACAAAGCTTTTGAAGCCCAGATTGGCAGAAATCTGGAAGTGTATGTAGACGATCTCGTGATCAAGAGTAGAGAGGAGAAGCAAATGTTGGAAGACATTGAGGAAATCTTCCAAAAGCTTAGAGAATACAACATAAAGCTCAACCCCAAGAAGTGCTCGTTCAGGGTGGAAGAAGGAAAGTTCTTGGGCGTGATCGTCACCCGGGAAGGCTTCAAAGCTAATCCGGATAAGGTAGTCGCTATAAAGCGAATGCCCTCCCCCAGAACGTTGAAGGAAGCACAAGCGCTAAATGGGCGCTTAGTGGCGATTAACCGATTCTTAGCAAGACACGCAGAAAGATCTTTACCGTTCATTAAAACATTAAAAGATTGCCTCAACAAAAAGAATTTCAAATGGACTGGTGAAGCTGAAGAAGCCCTGCAAGATATGAAGCGTTTTATCGAAAAGTTACCCATGCTTACAGCGCCATCTCCCAATGAGGTACTAAAAATGTATTTGGCAGTGGCTCATACTTCAGTAAGCGCGGTGCTCATGGTGGAGATGGATGGGAAGCAAACTCCCATATATTACATAAGTCGAGTACTGGCGGGACCAGAAACGAGGTACCCAACCTTAGAAAAATTGGTCCTGGCCCTGGTACACGCCACTAGGTGATTGAGAAGATATTTTCAAGCACATCGCGTGCAAGTTTTGACGAATTACCCGCTACAGCAAATCCTGCACAAACCGGAAATCTCGGGAAGACTGGCCAAATGGGCAATTGAGTTAGGTGCTTTAGATATTGAATACAGAAAGCGGACAACGGTCAAAGGGCAGGTTATCGCCGATTTTTAGCAGAAATCCCCGAAGGAGAAGCCATATTGGATCCATCCATCCAGGACATCCCGGAATCTAGCACCGCCAGACAGAGCTGGAAGCTTTATACTGATGGGTCGTCGAGTGAGAAAGGATCTGGAGCGGGTTTAATGCTGATAAGCCCTGACGAGATTAGACTAATGTACGCTCTACGTTTTGACTTCGAATGCTCCAACAATGAGGCAGAGTACGAGGCGCTGCTTGCCGGTTTAAGAATGGCTCAATCTATGGGAGCTTCACGGGTCGAGGCGTATGTTGACTCCTTGCTGGTTAATAACCAGGTTAATGAAACGTATGAAGCTAAGGATGAATCGATGGCAAGATACCTAGCAAAAACAAAGGAGCTCATGGCTTCTTTCGAAAATGTCACGCTCAACCACGTTCACCGGGGAAGAAACCAGATAGCAGATGCTTTAAGCAAGCTTGCCACTTCAGGCATGGAAAAAGAAGTGAAAATAGAGACGTTACTAATTCCTTCAATCGAACCACGGAACATCTCTGCAGTAACTGCGGAGGAACCCTGTTGGTATACTCCAATGATAAAATTCCTTACTAAGGGGGAGTTGCCCCCCGGTAAGGGCGAGGCTCAGAAAATACAAACTAAGGCGTTGCAATATGAAGTTAATGATGGCATTCTATACCGGAAGTCATATTTGGGCCCACTTCTACGGTGTGTTTCCCCGAGAGAAGCCAAGTATCTGATTCAAGAAATTCATGCGGGCATATGCGGCATCCACGCCGGACCCAGGGCAGTTGTAGCTAAAATCCATAACGCCGGGTACTACTGGCCCGGGATGCACGAAGACGCGGTGCAGGAACTCAGAAAGTGTCGTAGCTGTCAGAAATTCGCTCCCCAAACACTCAGGCCCAAAAATAGCCTGATCCCAGTCACCGCGGCTTAGCCTTTCCAGAAATGGGCGGTGGATATCGTGGGACCATTCCCATTGGCACCCGGGAGATTGTAATACTTAATTGTGGCAATCGACTACTTTACTAAGTGGGTAGAGGCCAAACCTTTGGCTAAAATCACGGCGGATAATGCCAAAAAGTTCCTTTGGGAACACATAGTATGCCGGTTTGGATTGCCACTATATTTGGTAAGCGACAACGGTACACAGTTCACTGACAGAGTTTTGCAAGAATGGTGCGCTGAATTCTAGATACAGCAGATTTTCACATCTGTAGCGCATCCTCAAGGGAACGGTCAAGTAGAACGGGCGAATAGTAGTTTGCTAGATGGCATGAAGAGAAGATTGGACTCCGAGGGAAGCTCGTGGGTTGAGGAACTGCCAAACGTCCTATGGGCACACCGAACGATGCCCAAGACTAGTAATAATGAAACACCCTTTAGCCTAACCTATGGTATGGAAGCGATGATACCCGCTGAGGTGGGGTTACCGTCACTACGTCGCCTCACCGCGGGTGATAACAACAACGACAGGTTGCTAAGGGAGGGTCTAGATGCACTCGAGCAGAGACGTGAATCCGCCGCCATCAATGAAGAAAAATACAAAAAGACGTTGGAAAAATATTACAACAAACGCGTGGCACATCATACATTCAAAAAGGGCGATTATGTCATGTGAGACAATGAAGCCAGTAGGGCGGAACCCACAGGAAAGCTAGGGCCTAACTGGGAGGGTCCCTAGTCATTCAAGAGGATCTGGGCAAAGGGGCCTATAGATTGACCAGGCTAGACAGAACCGCTATACCCCGTAGCTGGAACATCGCTCAGTTAAAAAAATGTTACCTGTAACCGCCCTGCTCCTAACAGCAAGATCAACTTTTCTTTTTCTTTTTCAATAAACAAGTGTAATCCATCCACAGCGATGTCGCTTCTTTTCATTTAAGTTTTGAGTTCAATAAAAGTTGTTTCTTTTCTTCTCATTATGAAAGAATGTGATAAAATTGCCGTCGCAAACAAATTGCACAAAACTATAAGCAACAATGCCCTTAAACACGAAAATATTTTCATAAGTCATGGGGTCATAATATACAGCGCTAAAAGCGGGTATCTTGGTAATAGATACAATAACCGCTATCAAAAGATAGGTATTTTAACAAAACATACAAACTATCTTACACAAAACCAAGTACTTGTCCCTATCGTTGAAAAGCCAACATAAGGGAACCAAAAAAGGAACATGTTCAAACACCTACTTGTGGGAACAGGTCGCCATCACCTCTGCAGGGGTATGGTGCACCTTACCACAACCCGGCACAAGGGGATCAAGGGTCAAGTCATCAGCTGATCCTCCAATCACTGGTGGGGACATAGCTCCCTGGTCATCAGCAGGATTTTTTCCAACACGACCACTACGACGACGCTCGTACACTAAAGGGCAACGTTGAACACGGTTGACTGAAACAAGTTGCACCAGATCATCGGCTGATAATGGTGCCGTGTCAATGTCAGCTGGGATAGCATCTTCATACACAATACTCCGGCATGCACGATTGGCCCGGGTAGGAACGACATTAGGTCCTCTTCTTTTCCGAGTCATCGATTTCGTCACTAGAGTTTGCAGTTGAACCAAGCCATCGGCAGCATCTAGTCGACGGAAAATTTCGAAGAGTCTTTGTTTATAGCTTTTACGACTCATATCGTTAAGTTACCAAATTTAGAAAAATGAAACAAAATTTATAGGGGGGCAAATGGGTTTGACAGAGATGACGACAGCAGTATTAATGGCAAATGATCATTACAGGTCAAATCGCCGTATTTCAGAAGAAAGGTGGCTACATACATCATGAGTTAGCATTTAATACCTGACAAGTTACGTGGATATGTTCACAAAAACCAAGGCTAAATAGTGTCATTACAAAAGCCATAAATGTTTAGAACACGTGAGCAAAATACAAATATTTATGCCTCCTCGGACTCTTCCGCGGGGTCCAGCATCATACGCAGAGATTCTGTGCCTTCCTCATTCACCTTATTCACTAAGTCAGCATACACAGACAGCGGCTCGTTGTATACCGCCTCCAGCGCATCAGCCATTTCACCTTCAAATTTGCCCCTAGCCGTGTGAAAGTCAGAAGACATCCTATCTGATTGTTTACAATCAAAGTATCTTTGGTAAATACCGTTGTGGTGGCCGGACTTGTAGGCAGCAGCGGAAAGACGGTCTATCAGAGAGGTAAAGGGCGCCGATTGGCGACAATACTCAAACGCTCCTACGAGCCCATTGGTTATTAGCCAATTCCTATCACCCCGTAAAGCCGCCAGTTGACTGGTCAATCCTTCCACCTCAACATTTGCTTGATCTAAAGCACTCACCACCTCCTTTAGGCGTGTGGCAGAAGATCGATCAAGAGTATTTCGTTCAAGTAAAAGGGAATCACAACGATGTTGGAGTTCTCTAAGTTGCCCTTCCCGCTCTTCCAACTCCGCCTGTTTTGCCTGAACCTTGGCATTTGAGGCCTCCACCTCAACGGTCAACGCCTGGTAGCGTTCCTGAACCTGTGACACAAAATCAGTGTCAATTCGAAATTTATCCACAAGAGCAGTCATTTCGGATCTCACCTTCTGAGCCTCACTAACAGCTTTTCGTTCTAGCTCCTCCTGCACGGTTTTAGCATGGGCAATCAATCGGTCCTTCTCCGCCATATCCCGAGCCCACACAAGGCGCTCTTCGGCAAGATTGGCAGTAACCCTCTTTAAATCATCCTCGGTCTTGTTTTTCTCCGAGACAAACCGACTCTCCCTCAGTCCAGCAGCTTGAAGTTGACTCTCCAAACGGTATTTCTTATCCTTCAGTTCCTCGATAACGGCTTGAGCTCGGTGGAGTTCATTATTGTCATGCATCCACCGGCGACGGATCTCCGTAAGCCTCCTGGGTTGACTAACAGAGTCCACAATAGCAGAATTCATCAAGTTCTCATTGTTTAGCCCTTCTACATATGCCACTTCCGCTGGAGGATAAGCTCGTTCAACCCAATGTTGAACCACCGGGGGGAAGATTAGCCTGGATGATTCTGCAATCTTCCACTGAGGTTGATAGCGTTTGTCCCGGTTGCTGGGATCCCAGTTGATGGTAGGTAAGTATAGATCATCTCCTAGGCGGGCCCGATCGTCGGCAATACCACTGCTTGATCCGCCCATATCACCAGCGGCACGGTCCCCAGCACTCGTCGCCTCATGAGTAGAGGAGGTAGCTGGGATCTCTTTCCCAACAGTTGAAAAAATATTCAAGGGCGAGGTAGACACAGGGGAAAGTGTGACACTGGTAGCCAGCGACGCGGCAACGGGACTCGCTGTTACAGTTACAGCAGCAGTAAATGGGGGCGGCGGCATCGCACAGCTAACGGAAACAGACGGACTCAGCGATGGTATGGGTTCCGTTTGTTTGCTATCAGTTGGGGGTACCACCTCAATAGATGACAAGAGCATGGTTGTCACAAGGGAAGTTTGAACCGCGCCTGTAGTCCCTGTAGTCCCTGTAGTGAAAACATACTTCAGTTGCATAAGGCGTTTACTTAATAAACCAAAAGTACAAAACTCATACCAGTTGGTATGGCATAGGCGGCCTGCACGGCTTCAAACGCGGGCAGTTTTGGAGCATGAAATGTTTTTTGTTTTTTCAATACATGGGTGGGGCTGGTAATTTCAGTTGCAGTAATCATTTCACCTTTGGTAATCGCCGTTCCACTAGCAGAGGACGTGGTCACCCCAGCCGCTATATATTTCCTTCCGGTAATCTTTACCCGGAGGGGTTTCTTCTCCGGATTCACAACGTTCGTACCCCCGCTGACGCTAGCAAGGGCAAGGTAGGCAGTAGGATCCGCAGGAAGGGCGGGTAGCAAAAATTGATCAAGGTGAATTTTTAACACATCCGGCTCTTGCTCACTAAGTACGCGGTCGGCGGCCCTCAATGCCAGGTGCCGCGGAGGATCGACAAAGTCAAATAAGCTCCATTCTCCTGAAAAGGGTATATTTAGGCAAATAGTAATGTACCAAATGAACAAAGTATCAGGCATACCTTCATCATCCCTTTGAAATGAGGGATACTGCTTGATATCATGCCACAACAGGCTCATTCCCGCCATTACCAGGGCCCCTTCTGGAATCACTGTACATTCGAAAGGGCGATTGCACAATCTTGTATATTGGGCATTTGCAACGTAAGCATCTTCAGGAGGACTGTCGTCCTTAACTTTGTCCTTTGGCCCCATGTTTCTCCAATGCATATCGCCAGGAATTACAGAGCTGTCAATATAGAAAAATTTCTTTTTCCAATCTTTGTCCCGGGAACTGGTAGGGATTTCCCTTAGACAAGAAACTTCAGTGTCTCTCCGATCGAAGGTAAAGAATGGGGGTTTCCACACAAGAACGAAAAAAGCCCTAAATACGATGAGTTCCGGTATATGCCCTAAAGCCACACACGCAAATTCAAATTGGCGAAGCTTCACTAACCCTAGTGGATGTATTTGGGAAAGATGAATGCGGTAGTAATCAGGCACGGATTTGAGAAATTTAGTGATGGGCAACCGGAAATTGCAGAATTTGAAAAAATCACTGAACAATGTGATTTTCCCTTTCCTCAGTGGAAAGGCTGTGTCCGTTTTCGACGGTAATAGGGGGTTCCACTCAGCCCTGATCCCATAATCCTGCACAAGGTTGTTGTAAGATACAACTCCCCATTTGCAGAAAAGGGTTTCGGAGCCCGCGGACGCAGAGGAAGAAGATTCAACGTTCTTAGAGGCCATTTCGTTTGAGAGAGGGGAAGTGAAAGAGGATGTTCTAGAAATTGGAACCTAACTCTCGTCAAAAGGATCCTATTTATATGATAGTTCTACAAAATTCAAAATTGGAAAATGTACAGACATACGCGTCAGAACAGGGTAACCCAAGTTGTTACCCCAATGATGGCTTTAACTGCTACATCCTATCACATCGCCGCCATTTTCTCATTTCACATTTATGGCACCGTAAATTTTCCTTACATAGGATATACTTTCTTCTTTTTTCTCTAATCCGATTTCATGAATTACATTTCATAACTTCGGACTGGGGGGACATGACGAGGTATGACCCTAATCGGATAGTCCGACCCAGTCATTACCTATTATTTTATTGTAAATAAACTGTTATAAATATTCGTTCTAGAATATTCCATTCTATACGGATAAGATACATAACTAAATCTCCAACTTTTTGGGAAGATCATGCAAATCCCTAACTTATAGGAGTTCATCCAAGTTAAGGAAAACCCTAATCATAAACTATAAATAGAGGTAAACATGCAAGGTACAGGATATCGAATTCTCAATACAACTTCTTCTTCTCTTTACACTTTTATACTCCCAAACCCGAGACTTATTCTCACGCCGGAGGGTGGTTACAGGAATAACCCCATTCCTGTAACGAGTCCTAACGGTGTTTCTGTTTTGCAGTTTGCCGGTTCAGATCATTGATACTTGAAGTCTTCATCGGATACTACCGGAAGGTCAGTGTTTCTTCAAAGACCTTAAAAGCCCGATATATTTAGGGTTTAGGGGTTAGAATTTAGTGTTTAGGGTTAAGAGATTCTAGTTAGGGTTCGATAAGCCGGTTCCAACTCCGCTAAAACGAGTCCAATCGGAATTCGTTTGAGTCGGTTCCCCAATTTTTTAGTGTTTCCTAATGAACCTTACACTATATATTTGAATGACGATGATAATATAATCCTAAAAGGGTGAAAATGAGAGACTGGCATTGTTTTAAACTTTTAGTATAGTTTGGAATGTGACATTGTGTATTTCATGATCTTAAAGTACAATAGCCCCACTTCACTTGTTTGAAATGATCGATAATAAATAAAAGTTACACCTTAAAGTACGATAGCCCCACTTCACTTGTTTGAAATGATCGATAATATATAAAAGTTACACATATTACTAGGATAGAATTACAACATATGTTACTAACAAATCTTAAGGCTCAATAAGACACTCTACTAACCAAACAAGTTGTTTTATTGACTTTATCAAGAGTAATTATCAAATGCATCTCTAAGTCTCTAACTATGTGCTGGATTGTTTTATTTACTTTATAAAGAGTATGCTTCAAGTTTATCTCAAACTATGTGCTAGAAACGTTTTCCCTATTACGAATAGTGGTGGCCATATGTTGGACTACACATAACATATGCAGAAAGAATCTCTTTGAACCTTGTACTCGTGTATAATTGAATTCAATCACAATATAATTAACCAATGATGAAAGCGATTCAATCAAAAATCACGAAGATAGAAGATAGGAGTCTTCTCAACAAATAGTGTGTTAGAAGAAGATTTACATACATCCAGGGGCGGACCCACTTGGATCCGTGGGTGGGCGGGCGCACCCCATAAACTTTTGGTTTTATAAGTATATATACGATTCAATTTTGACTCCGCACCCCATGAAAATTTGACTCCGCACCCCATGAAATTGATAATGAAAGAATAGTGGAAGTAAATGTATTTGAACTAAAAGTAAAGAGACTAAAAATGGTGCTCATAGGATTAGTTGCAGGTGGGGCAAAATTTTGGAGAAGACCTTATTTAGAATAGGGACAATTTTGTAATTTTAAATACTCACTCAAAATTAAAGTTGCAGGATGGCACGTGATCTTTCCCTTTTCAATAACTTTATTTACTATTACTCAATTCATTAATTTTTACTTTTTTATCCTATTAAATTATTAGTTTGCTTAAATTAAAGATTCATATCTCTCAATATTAATTATATATGTATTCTGTATCATTTCTATTTGCAATGATCCTAGAAAAAAAAAACTCAAATTAAATGTCACTAAGGTAACTGATTGAATGTAAAAAATGTATATTAGGATTCCTTGATTAAAGTTTTCTAGTTTTGTCTCTTGATTAATTTTTTGTTTTTGTTTTAGACTTTTAGTTAATGATTGAAAGAGATTGAGAATTTAAGTGATAGTTGTATATGAAAGACTTGCTTAGGAAAGTTGCTCTAGATGATATTTTGGATAGATTTAAAAAAAATGAAAACCCATAGGGCCCAATTTTAAATGGGTGCTACTTTCTACACCCCACTAATTACTTTTTACACCATCTCCTCTCACATACTTACAGGTGGGGCCCGCGTGGGACCGGCAGTTTTCCTCTCACAAGGGGGGTATAATCAGGAGGGGTGGGGGTGTGTTTAGAATCAGCATTTTAAATATGTTTGTAATGACATTTAACACTTTGATGTGCTTTTGATGAATATTTAAATTTTAGTTTGATATTCTTTTATTTTACATGATCCGACCAGCTATAAACCGAATTTTTTTATATAGCTAGGGGCCTAAAATATTTAAAAATATTTTGCACCCCCAGGAAAAAATTTCTGGGTCCGCCACTGCATACATCTACATAAAAGTTAGCATACCACGATTTAATTATATATAATAACAAAGATTTGTCCACGATCGACAATAAACATGTCAACGATCGCTTGGTCATGAACATGTGACTTTTTTATGTTTAATTTATTGATCATTGATAGTGTAAAAGTATATTAACATTAATTATTGTTGATAATATCAACCATGATGTCGGCTTCTAGAAATGGTTAAGATCAACCCAGAAACATAGAATCCACACAACTAATAAAAGTATACATGAATAGAATACCATGATTTACGTACAAATAAAGATTAATACATTATTAATATGTACTGTAGACAATATTATTTTAATCGAAAGTTCATATTTTTTTTCTTAACGTGCTGTAATCAGTCTACTAAGGGTTATGTGTCGCATCGTGGATAAGTTACGCGAGGACATCTTTATATGTACACACACTATTCTTTGGTCGTAATACCCTACTTATTATAATTATTATGTGTTCTTTCATTCTTAATTAGGATACCTTTAAGTCTTTGTTCTTGCGACATGTGTACTGCATTTTTATGTCCTTTGTTCTTTTCGGTATTGTTTGAACTTGTTATCTGTTTGTAATACGACTTGTAGGATGTAACTAGTATAATTCTTCTTCGTGTTTAGTGGAAATTCGTTCGGTAACATTTCAGTTTGTTACAGTATCTATATGACACGGCATAGCAACCGAAAGAAAAAAACCTAAGTGATAAAGTCATGATGTGCTCAAAATGATGTACACGTGTGTTTTCATCAATCGAAAATCATAAAAACTAATATAGGTATTATTGGCTTTTGAAATTATATGGAGACATTCTCTCCATAATATTCTTTCCAATTTTAGTCTATGTTTCCTCTCCCTAATTTTAGTCATAATAGTTGATTCTTTTTTTTTTTCCTTTTGTCCTTTGTATTCTATAGAAACAGAGTCATACTCTCTGTTCTTGCATTTCAGAAAATAAAAACTCAATAAAAAGGATACCTTTAAATTTCTTAATGGTATCTGAGCAGTGATCCTACTGCTTGATTAAAGGCACATGACGGGTAGATTTAATGATGATGAAGATGATTGGGTTGTGGATTCGGGAGCCACCGAATTCACAACTTATCTAAACAATATTCTCGAAAACAAAAGAAAGGATCCTCATGAAATGCCTGTGGTTATTCCTAATGCTGATGCGATCCCGGTTGAAGGAAAGGGTGACTATACTTTACCGGGAGGCACCAAAATAAAGGGAATATTGCACGTTCCAAAGTTTACTTGCAATCTTCTTTCCGTCAGTCATTTGACTAAAAATCTTCAATGTTCTGTGACTTTCTTTCCTGATTTTTGTGTGATGCAGGGTCTCCGTTCGAGGAACTTGATTGGTGCGGGTAAGTGTAAAGGAGGTCTATACCGAATGGGGATGTCGAAAGATGTCACACCCTGACCGCGTAAAACAACGAAACCGCGACGGAAACGTCGGGGAGTGGAGCGACAGAATCATTGTTTCACAACACATTGATTGAAGTTTCGTTTTATTGAATTAAGTTTATTACATTGTATTGAAATCAAAAGCAAAACATGAACAAATTGTCTTTCATTATTATTGTGTCACTAAGGCCTCGTCCATTCCTATGTGAGCATGCATCATATTCACCATCAAACATCATCAAACTACGGTACCTGAAACATATGTGAAAATACGTCAGCATAAAAATGCCGGCGAGTACATAGGTTTTGTGAGTATGTCAGATTCATGGCTTTGAGTTCATATTGCAATACCTCGTCCAACCACGAGAGTTGTCGAGTGTATAGTTTGAAAACAAAAGAGTTTGATATTGTAGTATGTTCCTATCAACTTTTATAAGTTGATATATGTATAAACCAAAACCATTGTAGCCATGAATCTTAACTGAAAACATTTGTCTTTGTAAACCAAGTAGTAAATCGTTGTTGAAAGTAAACCTTGTATGGTTTATATTGTTAGGAAAACCTTGTAGTGTAACTTCGTTTCGAAAACATTCGTCCAAGTGATCTAGATAACGCAACGATATGTAATGTATTAAAAGCACTTATATATAGGAAGTACCAATGGCGTATCCACCATGCTTTTATCACATTACACTCGCCCCATTACCCAATCACTTACCATAACCCAATCGTTCAATAGTACAAATAGTTCCAATCTTTCAAATAGTTCAAATAATTCACATAGATCATATAGTTCCAATGGTTCAAATAGTTCAAATCGTTCACATAGTTCAATAGTTCCAATGGTTCAAATAGTTCAAATCGTTCACATAGTTCAATAGTTCCAGTGGTTCAATAGTTCACATAGTTCCAGTGGTTCAATAGTTCATATAGATCAATAGTTCCAGTGGTTCAATAGTTCACATAGATCAATAGTTCCAGTGGTTCAATAGTTCACATAGTTCAATAGTTCCAGTGGTTCAATAGTTCACATAGTTCCAGTGGTTCATTAGTTCATATAATTGAAATCGTTGTGTTCAATATAAACCATAGCATTCGTTTTAGAAAAACTCAAAATCATTTGGCACATATGAATCACCCCAAAACAATTGAAAATAGTAAAAGAGGGGAACTATGTACTCACATTGAAGTGCAAAGTATCCTCGATTAAATGAACTTAGCAAAGCTCAGGCAAACCAAGGAAATCAAATAGCACCTAGTAATCGAATTGCTAAGTTAATAAATCGACACCTAAATCAGGAGATCGGGTAGAATGAGGTCTCGTAAACCAAATGAGTATTGGAACTCATGTGATATGGTTTAACAAATCCTACATTCTAAATTGAAACCTATCCTAAGTGCTTACGACCCGTTATGACCCATTAAGGTAGCTTATGCTACTTTAACGCGTCGCTCGCGCGAATGCGCGTTCGAGACGCCTAACTAGTCCTATGACAAGTATTATGTGCCCTAACATGTTTAAATATGTTGCATAATCAGTTTAAGTGACAAATTTTAGGTTACATATGCTTAAATACAATTTATGCATGAAAAGGGCATTTTGGTCATTTTCCTAAAGCATATAAACTACCCTATCATACAACTAATTAAACTTAGTGAACATAAGGTATAACCTCGGAAGGTTATTCCCTATACAACTATGGTCACAAAATATGCTTGGTCGGATCCTAACGATCGACCAAACAGGTCGGGTTCGAAAGTCTAAGCGGTTGTCAAGACCGCTTGACTTACGACCCTATACAAACACTATACTAAAAATGACGAGTTAAACATGTTAAAACATGTTTAACTAAGTTAGAAAACAAGTTTGATATAAAAAAAAGTGTTTTGATACCCGAAAATAGCTTCGTTGCAAAATACGCATAAATATGTATTTTGACCGAAACTTTGACTCGTCACTTCGACTAATCGACGTGGTAATCAGTAGGTATAGTCACAAGGGACTATAACCATCATGATTACGCTCACGTTGCAAAGTTCAAACGAACTTTGTGTTGACCAAATCGTGGTCAAAGCAGAAAGTCAAACACTGTTTGACTTTCATGCTTGAAAAGCATAAAAAGCATGAAAGAAGCTTACAAAAGGTCCAAGCAAGGAAGAATTGATCCAAAACACTCAGGTATGAAGTCTTAAACTTCAACTTAGAGCAGATTTTGAATCAATTGTGAGGAATGAAGTGACGAACCCATGTCTATTTATAGTAAGTTTGGATCAAGGAGATCATTCCATGTGTTAGGAGGTTAAATCTTAACCCTACACTTGTGGAACATGGTTTCTAATACAATGGGATGCTCTAAAACAAGTCCATAGTATTGTAAATTTTGTATAGAAGACCCTGAAATTCAAGCCAGTTGTTGAAACAAAGTTTCTGCCCAGATAGGGCTGTCGCGTCGCACGACGGTAAAAGCCCTTAGGCGTCGCGCAGCGCTACGGCTAGGCTGCTAGTTTCAGAACTTTACAAAACAGGTCTCTGCACACTATTTAGTGCATTTTTGACGCGTTTAAACCCCGTTAACCCATTTTCAAGGCTCTACAATGAAGTTAAAGTATAGGGGACATGAAATATGCTTGGAAATATCTCGGATGTCGGTTCGTTTGGTCGTACGGTCAAGTTATTCAGTTAATTACCACGAAATACGAACGGACGCGAAAAACGATCCAAATTACACGATGGATGGTATTTTTGCATTCTAATCATTAAAATTAAATATTTTAATGATTATAAAAATTTTTGGATGTCCGGATATGTTCAGAATGTAAGATATGCGCGTAAATGCAAACTTATACACTTTTTGACGCTTTTAGTCCCTATTGATCAAATAAGCGTATTTTTCGCATAACGAACCCCTCAAAGCCTATTTCTAAGCTATGTAAAGGATATTTAGGGTATGTTTAGCTTATGATCATGTTACGGAATGTTCGTTACTATACGAATCGGCATACTTTCGCAGTTTGACACAAATAGTCCATGTGATCGAATAAACTTGTTTTCGACACACCAAACCCTCCAAAACTTATTTCTAAGTTATGTATAAGGTTATTTAAGGTATGTTAAGCCTATGTCACTGTTCCAGAGTATTTGTTGCATTAAATTGATTACATTTACGCATCAGTTCGCGTATAACTTTCCAGAAAGAGATTTAAAGCTCGAAATTGAACGAGAATTGATATGTGCAAAAGATACACTTATTTATACAAATCTCAAGTATAAAACACAAGATTTCATTGGTTTTGTATTTGTATGATGGTCGTGGAGGCACAGATGTTACAAAAGATACAAAGCCTGCCTCGTAGCAAAGGGGTACTCAAATTGAAGGAGAAGATTTCCATGACACGTTCGCTCCGGTAGCAAAGTTGGTGACTGTTCGAACGTTACTATCCGTGGCCACTAAAAACAATTGGCTCATTCACCAGCTTGATGTCAACAATGCCTTTCTGCATGGCGATCTAGAAGAAGAGGTGTACATGAAAATACCGCAAGGTTTTTCTAAAGAGAATGAGGATTGGGTATGTCGTTTACGAAAATCTCTTTATGGTCTCAAACAAGCGTCAAGAAATTGGTATAAAAAATTTACCACGGTTCTTCTCGGCCTCGGGTTTTGTTCATTCAAATCGGATCATTCTCTCTTCCTTTACAAAAAAACACTGAAACATTCATTGCTATACTCATCTACGTTGATGACGTTATCATGGTTGGTAATAATTCCAAGAAGATAAAATAAATCAAGCAATGCTTGCATGAAAAGTTTAGCATCAAAGACCTAGGTGAACTGAAGTATTTCCTTGGCATCGAAGTGGCAAAGACCTCTCGTGGTCTTGTTTTGAGCCAACGAAAGTATACTCTTGACATCTTGGAAGATAGTGGTATGGGAGGATGTCGGCCGTCTTTCTTTCCAATTGAACAAAATCTAAAGCTTACTATGGAGGAAAAAGAATCTAAGGTTGATGCTAGTAACTATCGGCGGCTCATTGGTCGATTATTATACCTTCAGGCCACTCGTCCAGATATAGCCTACTAGGTTAACACCCTTAGCCAGTTTGTATCGGACCCTCGTCAGAACCACCTGGATGCTGCGTTTAGGATCCTTTGATATCTCAAAGCGACCCAGGCCAAGGCATACTCCTACCAAAAGAAGGTGGCACTAATCTGGTTGCATACTCTGATTCGGATTGGCTCGGTTGTCCTCTCACTAGACGCTCTTGAACTGGATATATGCTACAGCTCTGAGGTGCTCCAGTTTCGTGGAAAACCAAGAAGCAGTCGGTTGTCTCACGCTCTTCGGCTGAAGCTGAATATCGCGCCATAGCTACCACTGTTAGCGAGATCATTTGGCTACGATGGATTTTGACGGAACTGGGTCTTCCTCAACTTGGGCCTACTACCCTTTTCTGTGACAACCAAGCTGCTCGCCACATTGCCAACAACCCGGTCTTCCATGAACACACTAAACATGTTGAGATGGACTGCTATTTTGTTCGGGAACGTGTAGAATCCAAAGAAATTTCTCCCATGCCCATCGACTCGAAACTTCAACTTGCTGACCTTCTTACAAAGGGACTTGGAGCTTCACAACTTCGCTTTCTACTCGACAAGCTGGGCATTGTCAACCTTCACGCTCCAGCTTGAGGGGGAGTATTGGCTTTTGAAATTATATGGAGACATTCTCTCCACAATATTCTCTCCAATTTTAGTCCATGTTTCCTCTCCCTAATTTTAGCCATAATAGTTGATTCTTTTTTTTCCTTTTGTCCTTTGTATTCTATATAAACAGAGTTATACTCTCTGTTCTTGCATTTCAGCAAATAAAAACTCAATAAAAAGGATACCTTTGAATTTCTTAAGGTATCGGTTCCAATCATATCAATATCATGACGTTGTTTACCCTTTTTGTTATTTTAGTAATATAATATAATGTTTTATAAAATTCTAAATATGCCAGTGTGACATGTTTTTTTATCTATGTTTTGATAAAAGTTTATTCAAACATGTGAGGAACCGAACTGATATTGTCCGAACAATACCGTTACCAATATCGTATTCATTTGTATAGCTTTCTTAATGTGGCAGTATAAAATCCAATTAAACGAAGTAGTATTCAAAATATAGATTTTTTTTGGTACCGTAAGCAATAGCTGCAATACCGAGTGCCAATAACAACCGAATTGCTACTGGCCAAACAACATCAATAATGATGTCGGAATTCGTTTTTATGGTTTTCAATCGATATAAAACATGTGTCAATATCCTATTGAGAATATCTGTGTCGGTTGTTATACAATGTGCTGGTAGCCTAGTACCATACTGAACCGAAACGATATGGACCGAAAGTCTGTTACGGAGCACATGTGATCCCACAAGTTATTATTATTGTTGTTATTATTATTATTATTAGTTAGTTAATTAATTAATTAGTTACATTATATTGATTAATTAATTAGTCAGTTACATGTGATAATTTTAGAAATTGAAACAAATGGTCTTCTTCAAAACCACAACAAGACTTAAAAATACATTAAAAGTTCACGTGGTAAATAAAAACCATTCCTATTTAGAAGTTAAATGAGATCGGGGTTTAGTAGGTATAGAACTATAGAATAATGAGAACTATTAGTTATATTATAATATAATTCACAAAGCACACAGAACTAGAATCTTTGGCTCAAAAGGTGACATTCTTATAAAACGAATGATAATAATTTATTAACATGAAAATTCAATTATGGCACCATCTAGTTAATTTATTAGTAAAATAATTCACCATTTTGTTTTAATACTATACGGAATGGAAGTGGAAAACCGGTATGGAAGTCAGTCCATGTCGAGCACACCATTCCTGACATGGCATGGAGGGCGGCGTGTTTAGAGCTTTTGTTTGATGATGTAGTTTGGGTTGGTTTTGATTGTTTGATGTTTATTTATTTTTTTATTTATTTTTAACTAGGTTATGAACCTCATGTATAACACGGGTTAAATAAAAAAAATATCTCACGTAAGTAAAAGATGATAAATAACATAAAAAAATTTGCTTAAGACCACTCATAATAAGAAAAATGACAATTTCTTTAAAATTTTGAAGAAAAATACAATAAATTAACACAATTTTAGATGCTAACATATCACAGATAATTATTGTTATTTATCAATATATACATAAGTTAAAACTTACAATTTAAACAACTTGAATTGTGAATAATTTGAAATGGAAAGTTATACATGATAAATCTACTAGTACGCCTAAATCTTAATATTAGCTAGAGACATGTTTCATTAATGGGTTTCACTTTCATTTTATGTTTTGTTTTTATGCAAGGAATAGTAAACTTTATCTTTTTAACTTACCACAAGATTTTATACCGAGTGACGGTATCGTAACAAATCAAACTGATACCAATGAAAGTTAAATTCCTATCTCATTGTGCGGGGGATTCCACTATTTATAACTTTAAATTATATATTTGTTATTGTTAATAACTAAAAAAACTAAACTCGTTCTAGTATATTATCCCACCGATCAATATAAACTTAAGGAGCTATATAAATATCTTCTAAAATTATGATAAGCTAGTGGAATTCCCTCGTGCGTTGTGCGGGAATTCAATCCATATCGATTCATTTTATTATGGTTCGGTATGGTAGCGACAATCGGTACTGCAACCAAAAGATTATACCCAAAGTCATCATATGCTCAAAAAGATATCGATATATGTTTTACATCGATCTAAAACTACAAACTAATTATTTTTTTTTCAAAAGACGGACACATGTCGTACCCGAAGATCATACAAAACTTCCTACAAAATAACTCATTTTTAGTTTAACGATCACTATTTCTATGGCAGAAATTTAAAAGGATTTCAAAATATATAATCTTGTATGCTAGAATATTACATGGGTTTAAAAACGAGATATATATAGTGATGGTGGTTTTAAATTATTCCCTATTTTGTTTGCATGTGATATAAAATTAACTTTTTACCATTGGATTCTCCCTTTTTTCACATGTGATGTAAAAAAAGAAATGACATTATATGGCCTTTTGTAAATACCATTAAAAATGAGGAATAATTTATTTACCGTAGCTAGCAAGTTGGTCTTTTATATATATGATAATTATTTATATATATATATGATTGGTCATAAATTTAAATTACAATCATAAGTTAAATAGAATTTAGTAACTATATAAAATTAATTCAAAAGTGTTATTAGATCAGTATCATTTATGTTATTATATTATATTAATAATAATAATAATTAATAACAAAAGACCAACATTAAAGGAGAAAACGACACATGACATTTTGTGGATTCTTTATTAGTACTAGTAGTAAAACCCGTATGCTAACACGGGTGGTGTTTAGAAAACCATGCATACCACATTTTATTAAACGACGAATAACTATAAAAGAGGAAACATCTTTTAAATAACAAACATGTTTAATCGTTTTAAAACAATAAACCGAAACCTAAATACAATCGAGCACACATTGTTCTATATTCCATGATTGTAAATCTTGAAACATCTCTTGATGCAAGATCCTTCATTGTTGGCTCCACTTACTTATCTAGCGTGCATGGACAGTTCAAACCTTTGGTGTTTCAAGTAAAATACCTGCACATTTGAACTCAGATTAAGTACATCTACATGGCCATGAAACACGCATTGAGGTCAATTTGGTTTGGAATAGAAACTCATCATATTTTCATGGTTATATGTAAAAGAGGCCAGTCCACATGCTCAATTTTATATAAATATCTTGAAATTAAAAGAGAAAAAATGAGTAAAACAAACTCAAATTTTGTGAGAATAAGACAATTACAATAATATAAACATAGCCCTTTCCTTGTGATATTTTCCACAAAACCATCTGGTGCAAGGTTTTCACATAACATTTGAATGTGAATTGCTTGATAACTGCTTAGAAAGTGAGTAAGCCTGCTAACTTATTAGATATATTTTCAGAAAACCATTTGGGTCAAGACTCAAAGATGGATAAGCCTACTAACTTAGTTAATGCATTATATTTTTTATATATAAACTATTAATACAATTATAACTCCTTTTGAGTATATGAACTATTCACCTATTTTGTTTTCATATTTTAGCTGTTTGACCCAATTTTTTTATATGAAAGTTAATCTTCGACATGATTTCTGTGAAATTTACAAACTAACATGCAAAGATAAAAGAATCAAAACATATTTCAATAACCATGTATAATTAGTGTAGCGCGAATAACATTGAATGTAGAACTATTGCTAACCTGGAAATTGTCGAAGTTGTGAGTGGAAATATTATCATTAACTACACAAATAAATGTCATATACGGATTAGTCAGGATAATTAAAAGAAGAAATAATGTATTAATAACTTATAAAATGCCAAAGCAACACATCACACCTTAACCGCAAACATTGTAGCAATTTAACTACAAACATTGAAGCACTTTAACTCAAATTTGTGCAGTATTTTATCCACAGTAAGAATGCAGAATTTTAACTCATAAGGCGCAAAATTTTGACCCAAATACTGCAGAATTTCAACCCACAAACGTGTAGAATTTTAACCTAAACACTACAGAATTTTGACCCATTATACTGCAACATTTCGACATATAAATGTGCAGAATTTTGACCCATTATACTGCCGAATTTCGACTCATAACTGTGCAGAATTGTAATCCATTGTACTGCAGAATTTCGACTTATATATGTGCAGAATTTTGACCCGCTATACTACAGTATTTCGACACATAAATGTACAGAATTTTGATCCATTATTCTGTAGAATTTCGATCCATTATTCTGTAGAATTTCGACTTATGAATGTGCATAATTTTGATCCATTATACTACAGAATTTTGACTTGTAAATGTGCAGAATTTTGACTAATTATTGTGTAGAATTTTGACCAATAAATGTGCAAAATTCACAAATTAACCAATAATATAAACGCTTTGATCTGCGACTGAATGTCAATATATAACAATGTTTTATCACATCCAAAACACATTGAAGTTCTTGGATTACCGACACCAATCTCTTTTCATGAATTCTATATTCCATCTCTTATCACATCTCATTGTGATTAAAAGATTATTTTAAAATCACTACTCATAGTGAATAATTATCTCTTTTTTATAATCAAAACTCATTGTGAATATTACTCTTTCTTCTTCGATCACAACTCATTGTGATTATTACTATTTCTCTTAAAATCACAACTCATTGTGATTAAACTTGATGGTTTATAATCATATCATAAATTTCAAAACAATCAATTGCATGACACAAGCGTCACAATAAAATTTATTTATGACATAATATATATACACGCATTCCAACTACTAATTAATTAAATGTTTACCTCGATTGCTTCAGCATATGGGGTAGTTCCCAAGTACAAAATCTTCATGTTATACACCACCGGTGTACGAATATGCACAATCACATCCGTCAGTTTTTTATCCTCTACCACCGCATCTGGCGAATTATCGTAGGAGTGCATTTGATGATTATGATGATGAATGTGTGGTAAGGGGAGGGTGTGCACTATCATGTGACGAAAGAATAATGTTGTTATAATGCTTGGAACAAAAGAAAATATGCAGTACAAAAGAAAATCATTATATAGTGTAGTTTGAAATACCAATTAAATTCTGAAGGGGTATGGTCTCAAAAACCTGCGTTGACCAATCAGGTCACGCGCAAGATCATATTCCTATTAGACTAGTTTGGCAGCTTTCCCAACCTCGCACGGACCGATCAGGTGTAACCTAGGTCGCGTGCAAGGTTGAGGTGAACACAAGACCAAATTTCACACTTGGCTCCTTGGATGAAAATCCTCACTTCCTGTACCTTGCGCCGGCTACAAGGGATGTCCCCAATGGCCGCGCGTAGGACATAATCGCAGATAATCCTAGGACAAGTACGACAGGTACAAGTAGCAGAGCAGTGGACCAATGAGTGTCCAATAGGTTGTATCCGATCATGCTCCATGATTAGCAATCGTACAGGAGACAAGAAGGTACACAAGGACGCATACGTGGCACCAATCAGCGTGCGCCGACATCTGCTCCATGATCTCCACTTAGCCGATGATGACAGACGAGACAACAAGGACAAATGTCAGGCCACGTGGATCCACTCGGCGTGTGCCAGCTTCCCTCTTGCCTAGAAGCACTAACGGTCGTGGCAGAAAAGACAAAACGGATATTCCTTGTTGTCGACTCCAGGCCCAAGGCCCATCAGCCATCTCCTTATACACCACTCTGGCTATAAATAGGGACCTTCACCTCAGGTTTAAGGATTCTGCTTCCTTGCTTTCTCACCCTTAATCACACACTTTTATCCTCGAAGCATATACTTATTCTCAAGCCAGAGGGGGTTACGAGGAGAACCCCCTTACTCCCCTCCTCGTAACGAGCTTAACGGTGTGTTTAGTGTTTTACAGGATTCTCGCATCATAGCTTGGACGAGATAAAGAAGATTAACCTTATTTGTCGAGGCACAAACAACAAACTAATCACTAGATTAGTTTGGTGTTTCTTCATTGGCGCCCACCGATTTTTACAATCACTTTCATCTTCTTTTTCTGAACTATTTTTTTTCTCTCGATCAATGGTTGATCAGGGAATCCCTTTTCCACCCATCGGTGCACGCTCTCAATTAGGTATGATGGAGGACATCTCGCGCGTCCAAAACCTACCTACTGACTAGTTTACCGAGGGGGAGGGCACAAACGTTGGGGCCGTCCGCACAAGTGGTATTTGCACCACCAAAACGGTAACCCCAATAAGTCACGGCGCTGGCCTGTCAACACCAGCACCATCAAGCGTATCCGCGTTGTTAGGCCTACCAGAGGGGGATACACTCGCCTCCTGGTATGAAAAAAGTTAAGCGACGTTGAATCTCATCTACGCGCAGTTGAGCGCGCATCAAACACTACTGCAAGCGCAGACGGAACTATCTCTTTTGGTGACTCCTGCACCAAGGCAGGGGACATATTAGACACCTCCTCAAGAGCGCGTACAAAGGAGGTAACATGAGAGACCCTCATCACCAAGGAGACAGAGTGCGCGCGACACTTACGGTGAAACTGATAGTTGTTATGAAACTCCCTCTCATGTGCAACAAAAACGCCCATTGAGTAGTTGGCTTGGGCCGTGCAACATCAATGACGAATGGGAGAGAAACACTAATGAGAATGACTCCACGTACCAACAAGAAGTAAGCTCTTCAGTTTTCAACTGTTTATAGAAGAACCATGAATCATACAAGCCAAGGCCGCGCATCACGTACAATGAAGCAGCAGAGCACGACTTCAGCCTCGTTTATCAGCCAGCGGCAACAGCTGAGCACTTGAAATTCATCCGGAGCATCGCTTTGGCTCCTCTGGAGAAGGCAAAACTTCCACAAACTAGTGGTAAGTTCAATGGTCTAACCGATCCGGATGATCATATTCAGCTATTTACGAGCCTTGGTGTAGTGGGTGGATGGACCATGCCCATGTGATGCCATCTCTTTGTTCAAACTCTTACAGGGGCGGCTCGCGCGTGGTTCGACAGCCTCC
Source organism: Helianthus tuberosus (assembly GCA_030545235.1). Lineage (NCBI taxonomy): Eukaryota > Viridiplantae > Streptophyta > Magnoliopsida > Asterales > Asteraceae > Helianthus > Helianthus tuberosus. The sequence continues at coordinate 61,903,356 of CM060402.1, read as the reverse complement.
CTGCACGTAGAATCAAATCAAGGATCGACTTCCAGGAACATTTACTTGCCCACTTCAGCCAACAAAGGCGATACAAGCGCGATACTTCTGAGGTCATGAATATTTGGCGGCGCGATAACGAAGGTTTGGAAGACTTTATCACTCTCTTCAACAAGGAGTGTTTAGAGATCGATGGCGTGAGCGAAGATCTGATGCGCGCCCACTTCAAAAAGGCAATCCGTTTCGATGGTCTAATTCAAACTATCACAGGCAGAGATAACATGCCTAAGGAGTGGGATAAACTAATGGCAGCAGCCAAAGTGGTCGCGCAAATAGAGGAATCACTAACTGGAGGCAAGTCCAGTTATTATCCTGATGACCACTTGAGGCATAAAACTAACCCTTTTTTAGTACTAATGTTGGAAAAAGTGTGCTTTTGTCTTCCTTTTGTATTTTCAGGACTAAATGAGCATAAATGAACAAAAGGAACAAATATGCAGCAAAATCTAACATAAATACAAGAAAAAGAATAAACGTGGCATACCCGACCCCTCGACAGCATCTTCCCAAGCAAAAACAAGAGAACAGCAGGCTGACCACGGCCCCGTACCTAGCGGACACGGGGGCGTGGCCAGTTGTCTGCAGAAAGGACAAAGCTATAGAAGCTTCTATTCCCAACACAGGGGCGTGCCCAGATCAACACGGGCCGTGGTTAACGCTAAGATTCGCAGAATCTTGCAAATCTTGATAGTATACATACGCTTCTGCACACGGGGCCGTGCCCAGCGAACACGGGGGCATGTGGAGCTAATGTAGACAAATTGCAATTAATGAAGAAAGAGAAAAAGGATGGCCACAGGGTCGTGTCCAGCGGACACGGGGCCGTGTCCGGGCTTCTGTGCAGGCTATAAACAGAGGTGTTTGGTTCACTTCAAAGGCATCCCTTGGCAAACCACCTCTCTCCCACTTCACCCACACTGCACCACCACTACAACCCACATCCACCACCATCATCCATCATCCATCTTAGAGTGTGTGTAGTAGTCTCGGGATCCAAGATTGATAGTAAGAGTTCTTGACAATTAAAGGCCATATTTGCCTAAGTCTCTTACATCACTTGGTGAAGACAAGCATTTAGTGTAATACTTCAAAAGAGGGACCTACTACTATAACTAAGATAATCTCTTAAAAAGTACAAAAGTGCGGAAGTCATCAAAGGTTACACTAAAGGCGAGTCGGATCCAAGTGATTCATCTTGTCTATCTGTTTTTATTTTATTTTTTTAGCATTTTTAGTTTTTAAATTTTCATGTTTAAAACCTTTTCTAAACTTTTGATTTGACTAGACGTTGAGGATAAACCGGTATTAAAAGATCTTGTGTCCTTGGACGACCTCGGTATCTTACCAACGCTATACTACGCTCACGATGGGTGCACTTGCCCATATGTGTGTTTAGTGTTAGTAGAATATCGTGTTTTATAAATTTAAAACTTGACTAAAGTGTTAAAAAGGGCTTAAAATATCAATAAAAATATATAACGCTACACATGCATCACCACTACTCAAGAGTCAATGCGTGTGAGTCAAACAAGCGTAACAAGAAGAACAAAAACCTGGGCTGGAAGTCAAACCAGTTCAGCGGTTACGAAGAAAGGCCTAAATACAAGGAAGATGCACGTACCACGATTGACAGAATTGGATACAGCAAGGTGGTAAAGAATGAGAACATGGAAAAACACTGGACTCCGTTGAATAAGACACCTAAAGAGGATCTTATGACGAAGAATCATGATTTCAAAGCTCCTAAACCCATGTTTAACAAGAAGGGTCAAGACCCTAGCTTGTATTGTGATTTCCATAAAGACACGGGTCATCTGACGAACGATTGTATCAGCCTACGCCAAGAGATAGAAAAGGCTCTCAAGAGCGGCAAGCTAGGGCACTTGGTGAAAAGTGTGCCCAAAGAGACGCGCCAGATACAGAGGAATGATGATGGGGGTCAGAAGAAAATCCGTCGTTTAGAGACACACATGGTCGACGGACCAAGAAGAAGCGCAAAGAACAAGGGCAAGCGCTCATATGAAGTATCGTGGCAAGAACATAAGGTAATTTTCCCGGTGGTGCGCGGGGGGCCTCGCGCCACACGCCCTGGCATCATCACCGGCATCATCCGCCACTATGAGACGGAGTATGTCTTCATCGACCCCGGAAGCACAGCCTGTCACACCCCAAAAATGTTGCAGCGGAATATAAAACGTAGTGGTGATGGATGCTGGTGCCCATTTCTATCTTGATGTTTGATGCATTTTAGTGTTGGACATTATTACTTAATTGAAACGTTGATTTTAAACTTATCGTCCCAAACCACAACATAACCATGACAAAATAAAGTAGTCTTTTGATCCTCACGGATCTTATTACATTTAGTCGCAGAAAGTTTAAAAGTTAGTCCAACATTTTAAGTGACAAAACATGCATCAACAAACACAAGATACGCCATAATTCCTGAAGCCGCATTCAAGTACCTGTAGAACACGTTAAAATCAAGCGTCAACACAAAGGAAGGTTAGTTCACTTATTCGTTTACTAACAGATTTTATTTCAAGGAAAACTTTATGATTAGGCGTTTATTTGAAAACAACTATGTAATTTTAGAAAGTCCATTTTACTCCTTTGATAAAATCCATGGGCCTTCCATCGGGTCATTACTCCGACAATTGTAATACTGCCCAGGTTTTGTATATTAAATTATAGCATCTACTTTCAGACTTGTATGTTAGCTAGACGATACGAACTATATATTAACCATGCAGGGATAATCAATGCTAGACAATAAACATAATTTAAATTCGTCGTTTGACATTGACTCGGGGCGACCGGTCACGACGGGTTGTCATCCCGATAGATCTACCAACAATTCATCGCGTGCAATACTTAAATGATTAAACAACATCATGGGCGCAGGGTTCTTTCTCGAAGAACAATATGATGTCTGCCTCACGTACAATATATATATCCTACTAATATGACAATTTAATACACGATGTGTATGGTTCCCCTGAATCTCCGTCATTCGAGACCCAGGCCGGAATCCGTACTCCAACTGTACGATCCTGTATCACTTAAGAAAAACCGTACATCCAATATTTATTCATCAAAAACGTTTTACTGTGAAACGTATAACTCATCAAATTTCATATATTTTCAGCGAAAATATTATTAAACCCTTTTAACAGTAAAAAGGGTATGTTTTATTTCGAAAACATTATTAAACCCTTTTAACAACGTGTTCCACCCCCCAAAATATATATACAAAACAGTAAAAAGAGGGGTTTAGTGACACTCACCTTTGGGTGCGTATTTTAATACCGCAATCCCAGAAATTCATTATATACGTCCTAATATGGGAACAATTCTAAATCAATATACATTTAATCCCAAAAATCCTAAGTTTCTCAGTTTCTTAGAATTATCACATAACTTTGAGATATTCTCGAAAAGTTGTCATTTTTTATAATGTTGGCACGTTAATATATATATATATATATATATATATATATGAGTCCATATATATTTATTTATATATTATGATTTTGCGTTTTGAACGATTTTATTGGTGACCATTATTGTGTAAATCCGTTAACTCTTCCGTTTATACGCAATATATCTATGATTTGCGTGTCGTAATATATATACATACACGTTCATATAATTTAACACCAAACACGCAAAATATTACCAACTTATCTATTTTGTCATTTTTAAAGCAAATATACATAAAATATCTCCTATGTATCAAATTTCATGCTCGGCAAACAAGTTACACATTTAACGCAATTTTTACCATTTCTACCGCACAAAACGTACATGCATACATGCATAGTCTAATTTTTCCATTATCGAGTTAACACTTAACATATAATCACATTTACATGTTCAAATCACTTAATACATTTTATCACATAAGATTTACTCAAAATTCACACATACTCATGTTCATTGAAAAATGCGTATTTTAGCGATTCGGTAACGTTTTCGGGCGTCGGAAATCACGTATGACCAACCAAACACCAAGTAAACTTAAAATGAGTTAAAATACTTATTTTTAAACTAAAAATATTAGTTTACTTACTGATCTAAATCAGTTTTATAAAAATCACTCGAAAAGCCGATTTTTGACCGTTTTAACGCATAGTTTTGCGTTAAATGATATTATAACCATCCCAACTCGAAATGACTTGATATTTTAACACAATACATGTTATTTACTGATTAAAATAGTGGTTATAATCAGATTAGTGCAGTTTTTGTTTAAGTCACATAAATCATGCGATTTCACGTATTTTACAACCTTTAATGCACCAAGTACATTATGCAAAGCTATCAAACATTATGACAAAGTTATATGTCACTAGACACTTTAAAATAACTTTATTTTAGTGTTTATAATTTGATTAAAACTGATTTTTACTAAATCATACTCAAATCACCTTTTAAAGATCACACATCATCATGCATGTTCAAGTAGAAGCATCTAATGCACTCATACAACATCATCATCATCTTTTATGTTCTAATCATGCTCAAAAACACATTAATATCATATTTTTACATAACTTAACCTATACCATCCGTCATCACACATAAACTTAATGCATCCAAGAACACATCTTTTTCATGTTCATATATTCAAGAACATTATCATCATATTTCATCATGTTTACATGATTTGCATGCAATAATCTTTCATTTATTTACTAAGTAACAAAACTCACAAGTGTATATATACATATATACATACACGACATATGCATACATACATATATAATTCCAAAAATTTCATTTTTCACATAAGTAACTTAAATCACAAGAACCTTTATATAATATCTTTTGATCATACATGCATTCACTTTTCAAGAACAAATCAAACAAGTATCTATCAAAAATCAAACCCAATCTCATACACATACATATATATATATATACACGGTTATATATACACACATATATACTACCATTTTTATTTTATTCAAAAACCCATTTGTTTTATGTTTCAAGTTTGTGATTAAATTCCAAGTTCAAGAGAAACTTTAAATCATCTCTATCATTACTAAAAATCAAGAATGAATCTTTGAAAATAATTTTATACCTTTTAAGTTTGTAGTGGGTTTTAACACGATTCTTGATGGTTAGAAGCTTGTTTCACCAAGAAAACACTTTTGGATACTTAAAACATCTAGAAACCTTCTTGGATTGAACTTGAATCTTCATAAACTAGCTAAAAATTTCGAAATTGATATGTTGGAAGGGGTATTTGGCTGGTTTGAAGAGAGGGAGAGAGATGCATGTGTTTGAAATGAACTTGGGTAGTGGAAATGGTGAAGTTATGGGGGACACAAAAGTACTTACTCATCACCACCACCCATATTATCCAATAAACATTAGAGAGAGAAAGAGAATACAATGCATGGCTGCCATTTAGCATTCCATGTCACACACACACACACACACTCATGAATATATACATATATATATATATATATATATATGATTTATTGGCCAAAAACCGGTATTTTACTGGATACCGGGTATTTTATCTAGCGTTTTAACCTGTTTTAGCGCGTTTTAAATTATTTTTAATGCTCTATTAAAATAAACTCACTAAAATATTATTGAACAATATTTTGTTTGCTGGGACTGGCGACGTTGCCGGTATTTGGCAGTATGCGCGCTGTGCTGCGCGGTATGCGCTTAAAATCGCAAAAATAGGAATTTATGCGTTTTTATTTATTTTTATCATTATAAAGTGATAAAATCATCAAATTATTACTAAAATGATTATTAGTTGCTTTGACAGGTTGTGTTGACAGTATTTTATTGGTACACGCGCTGCATCGCGCGGTACGCGCTTAAATTCGAAAAATAGAGTTTCCTAGCGTTTTAAATTATTTTTCCACACGGATATGACTAAAATAATTATTCTAATCATAAAAAACTATTTTTAGGATTTTAACACTGATCGGGTGGTCACCGATGTTCGTTTCGCATTTTAACCGTTACGCGATAAGCGTTTATCTTACCGTTGCCAACATAATTTTTATCAAAGTTTAAATTTACCAACTCATTAAATTTCACATATAAACATCATAATCAGTCAAATATGGCCCTATTACCTATTTACAACATGTGCTACAATTGTACGGTACGGCCTGAAAAGCCGGGTGTCACAGTCTCCCCCTGTTTAGGAAATTTCGTCCCGGAAATTTTTACTCTACAGGTTTTGTTTTCATACTGGGTGAAAACAGCAAAAACAGGTTTAATGAATACAGTCTTATAGTTTCTGCGAGAAACTTTGATTCTTATAAAGAATCTTCGTAGACCTATATTACATACACTCTCAATTCCTAATCTCACATCTCAACGCTCTCCATCTTGAGGGTAGCTTGAGCCTATAAGCGACTGGTCCAAATCAAGATGGGCTCTCGAAAGGACTAAGTCAATGTGGCTCAGCTTTTCTTCTCTTTGCTAAATCTAATAGCATCACTGCAAGATAACTCCTTGGTTCGCACATGGGCATGTGCGCCGTCGATGAATATTATCGCGAATTCATCCGATTAGGGTTCCCATACCCTGTTCATGAGATCCATGAATATATAAATGGTGCATTAATTTAGTCAAAAGGCATGACTAATAACTCGTAATGGCCATATCGTGTTCAAAAAGCAGTCCTCAGCATATCTTTGTCAGCAACCCTTAACTGATAATATCCTGATCGTAGATCGATCTTCATATAGCAGCTGGATCCCGGTAACTTGATTGAACAAATCGTCAATCCTTGGTAAAAGGGTACCGATTCTTGATAGTCAACTTGTTCGACTTTCTGAAATCATCACGTATCCTGAAGGATCCATCCTTCTTCCTCTTCAACAAAACAGATGCACCTCAAACGAAAAGCTTGATCGAATGAAACCCTTGTCCAATTGCTCTTGAAGCTGATTTGACATTTCCTTCATTTGTAACGGTGCTTAATCTATAAGGAGATTTTGCAAACGGGTGCAGCACCAGTTGCAAGATCGATCCGAAATTCGATCTGTCTCGCAGGGGGAAATCCAGGTAAGTCTTTTTTGGAAAACTTCTGGATAATTGCGAACAATAGGAATCTCACCGGTATTCCTACATTCAGCTTTCGTATCCACCACGTTAGCTAAGAACGCATGATAGCCCCTTTTGCAACCACCTGAGCATCCTTACAAAGCTGACAACTCTCAACCATCAACACTCAACACTCGAAACTCGAAACTCGACACTTGACTCGGTTGGTCTTCGCGAACAACTACCACCTTTCCATCATCAGAATGAGGTATCCTAGCTTGCTTCTCCGAGCAATAATCCCTGCTTCGTTCTTAGATAATCAATCCATCCTCACATGCCGGTAACAACAGCAAGATCGTCTCGTGCCTTCCCAATGTTTAGCTTGAATGCTCTACCCCTGGCATCCTGACCCTTCATTTTCAGACAATCTTTCTCGAAATGTCCTTGCTCACCACACTCGTAGCATCCTTTGAAAATAACTCCATCCAATGTACTCTTGGCATAGCACTCGCGAGTCATATGTCCAGTCCGACCACATCTGGCGCGCTTTCTCCACTCATCTTCGTGAGTCTTTTTCTCAAGACCACTCCTGCCATCCTTGGCATTATCCTTTCCCGACTCTCTAGGGTTAGCTACATACACTTTCTCCAAACTGCGTTCCTCACCACGCTTCTCATCGGTATCTTTCTTCAAACACTCAGACTTTCACTTTCGTGAATCCCCAGATCTAGGCTCGGAATGCGGAATTATTCGAATAGTCAATCCGCTGTGATGGCTCGACATCACGCATAACGTTGCCATGTCATTGCATAGGGTACCAGTAAATGATCTTGGGTTACAACCCTGGATTGTTTTGTGTGTACATCTATGTACTGTTCACAAAGTTAATGAAAAATCAGAATTACGCTCCGATTATATCATAACACAGGAACTACTAAAACTTTCCGATCATTACATCACCTGAAGGGTCTCTGATTCTGTGTCCCACCAAACCATGCCCATGAGTATCACTCCACGTTCCTGGCCAATATTTTGGTTAGCATCGCGCTGTTCCATGGCAGTATTAACGTGTTGGGCTATGGGTTGTGCCGACTCTTTTGGGGTAATAGGTAGTTCAGAACCCCGTCTCTCTTTTGGCGGCATTTTGTCGTTTTTATTATTTACAACAATAATAATCACATAAGACGATAACCAAAAATAATTTCAATCATTAAATGGTAGTGGACCAAACATTGCGCATGTATAATATCCACGTATTAATGAGAACAATTTTTATACAAAAAGGAACCCATTCGATATTTATACCAGAAATTTACAAAACTTGTTTTTAGTATGAAGACTAATCAAAATTTGGCATGTCTACATCAACACCCTCAACAAGCTTATATGAAATTTCCTTCTAAATATCTGAAAATTTGACATGCAAGCCATAAATAGGGTTCATTAAATGAGACATACAAAACAAACAACAACTAACGCTTCAATCCTTGGAAGTCCAACATCTTCCTAACAAGCTCTTCTAGTTCATCATAACAGTCCATCTGTCCCTCTAAGTCCTTCATCGTCTCCATGCCTCCGCGTAACGTGGCGATCTGACGATCACAGTGAGAGCGATTGACCCAAACCCCTTTCTGCCTCTTCAAAGCGGACGTTATCTCAACTCTCGAAGTCGATGCGATCTCTGTAATGGGTCGAGTCCTCTTCCTATGGCGAGTGTAGACTAAAAGAGGTGTAGCAAAACACGTGACTCGAATATCAGAACAAATGATTCTGTGATGAAGGACGAACAATCTCAAGTGTAAGCTCGACAGTATCAGTGAACAGAACTACTAATGGCTCTATGGGCCGAGACGTGACATATCGTAACCATACGAAGTAAGTGTGTGATCAATATGAATAGTAACACATAAGGCCCAAATAAACAGAAAATCACGTATGCACATAAACACATAAGAGTTTTCAAATATGATAAAATTTTTCTATGCTTATTTAAAATTCTGGCTTCGAGAATTTTGGATTTTAAATCTCAAAATTCTTTGGTTGAAGTCTAGTGTTTTTCATGAAAACATTTAGTTCGCTAACAACCAATGGCTCTGATACCAACTTCTGTCACACCCCAAAAACGTTGCAGCGGAATATAAAACGTAGTAGTGACGGAAGCTAGTGCCCATTTCTATCTTGATGTTTGATGCATTTTAGTGTTGGACATTATTACTTAATTAAAACGTTGATTTTAAACTTATCGTCCCAAACCACAACATAACCATGACAAAATAAAGTAGTCTTTTGATCCTCACGTATCTTATCACATTTAGTCCAAGAAAGTTTAAAAGTTAGTCCAACATTTTAAGTGACAAAACATGCATCGACAAACACAAGATACGCCATAATTCCCGAAGCCGCACTCAAGTACCTGTAGAACACGTTAAAATCAAGCGTCAACACAAAGGAAGGTGCGTTCACTTATTCGTTTACTAACATATTTTATTTCAAGGAAAACTTTCTGATTAGGCGTTTATTTGAAAACATCTATGTAATTTTAGAAAGTCCATTTTACTCCTTTGATAAAATCCATGGGCCTTCCATCGGGTCATTACCCCGACAATTGTAATACTGCCCAGGTTTTGTATATTCAATTATAGCGTCTACTTTCAGACTCGTATGTTAGCTAGACGATACGAACTATATATTAACCATGCAGGGATAATCAATGCTAGACAATAAACAGAATTTAAATTCATCGTTTGACATTGACTCGGGGCGACCGGTCACAACGGGGTTGTCAACCCGATAGATCTACCAACAATTCATCGCGTGCGATACTTAAATGATTAAACGACATCATGGGCGCAGGGTTCTTTCTCGAAGAACAATATGATGTCTGCCTCACGTACAATATATATATCCTACTAATATGACAATTTAATACACGATGTGTACGGATCCCTTGAATCTCCGTCATTCGAGACCCAGGCCCGCATCCTTACTCCAACTGTACGATCCTGTATCACTTAAGAAAAACCGTACATCCAATATTTATTCATCAAAAACGTTTTACTGTGAAACGTATAACTCATCAAATTTCATATATTTTCAGCGAAAATATATATTTTATAGTAAAATGTATGTTTTATTTTGAAAACATTATTAAACCCTTTTAACAATGTGTTCCACCCCCAAAATATATATACAAAACAGTAAAAAGAGGGTTTAGTGACACTCACCTTTGGGTGCGTATTTTAATACCGCAATCCCAGAAATTGATTATATACATCCTAATATGGGAACAATTCTAAATCAATATACGTTTAATCACAAAAATCCTAAGTTTCTCAGTTTTCTTAGAATTATCACATAACTTTGAGATTTTCTCGAAAAGTTGTCATTTTTTATTATGTTGCCACGTTAAAATAAATAAATATATATATATATATATATATATATTATAATTTTGCGTTTTAAACGATTTTATTGGTGACCATTATTGTGTAAATCCGTTAACTCTTTCGTTTATACGCAATATATCTATGATTTGTGTGTCGTAATATATATACATACACGTTCATATAATTTAACACCAAACACGCAAAATATTACCAACTTATCTATTTTGTCATTTTTAAAGCAAATATACATAAAATATCTCCTATGTATCAAATTTCATGCTCGGCAAACAAGTTACACATTTAACGCAATTTTTACCATTTCTACCGCACAAAACCTACATGCATACATGCATAGTCTAATTTTCCCATTATCGAGTTAACACTTAACATATAATCAAATTTACATGCTCAAATCACTTAATACATTTTATCACATAAGATTTACTCAAAATTCACCCATACTCATGTTCATTGAAAAATGCGTATTTTAGCGATTCGGTAACGTTTTCGGGCGTTGGAAATCACGTATGACCAACCAAACACCAAGTAAAATTAAAATTAGTTAAAATACTTATTTTTAAACTAAAAATATTAGTTTACTTACTGATCTAAATCAGTTTTATAAAAATCACTCGAAAAGCCGATTTTTGACCGTTTTAACGCATAGTTTTGCGTTAAACGTTATTATAACCATCCCAACTCGAAATGACTTGATATTTTAACACAATACATGTTATTTACTGATTAAAATAGTGGTTATAATCAGATTAGTGCAGTTTTTGTTTAAGTCACATAAATCATGTGATTTCACGTATTTTACAACCTTTAATGCACCAAGTACATTATGCAAAGCTATCAAACATTATGACAAAGTTATATGTCACTAAACACTTTAAAATAACTTTATTTTAGTGTTTGTAATCTGATTAAAACTGATTTTTACTAAATCATACTCAAATCACCTTTTAAAGATCACACATCATCATGCATGTTCAAGTAGAAGCATCTAATGCACTCATACAACATCATCATCTTTTATGTTCTAATCATGCTCAAAAACACATTAATATCATATTTTTACATAACTTAACCTATATCATCCATCATCACACATAAACTTAATGCATCCAAGAACACATCTTTTTCATGTTTATATATTCAAGAACATTATCATCATATTTCATCATGTTCACATGATTTGCATGCAATAATCTTTCATTTATTTACTAAGTAACAAAACTCACAAGTGTATATATACATATATACATACACGACATATGCATACATACATATATAATTCCAAAAATTTCATTTTTCACATAAGTAACTCAAATCACAAGAACCTTTATATAATATCTTTTGATCTTACATGCATTCACTTTTCAAGAATAAATCAAACAAGTATATATCAAAAATCAAACCCAATCTCATACACATACATAGATATATATATATATATATATATATATATATATATATACACGGTTATATATACACACATATATACTACCATTTTTATTTTATTCAAAAACTCATTTGTTTTATGTTTCAAGTTTGTGATTAAATTCCAAGTTCAAGAGAAACTTTACATCATCTCTATCATTACTAAAAATCAAGAATGAATCTTTGAAAATAAGTTTATACCTTTTAAGTTTTTAGTGGGTTTTAACAAGATTCTTGATGGTTAGAAGCTTGTTTCACCAAGAAAACACTTTTGGATACTTAAAACACCTTGAAACCTTCTTGGATTGAACTTTAATCTTCATAAACTAGCTAAAAATTTCGAAAATGATATGTTGGAAGGGGTATTCGGCTGGTTTGAAGAGAGAGAGAGATGCATGTGTTTGAAATGAACTTGGGTAGTGGAAATGGTGAAGTTATGGGGGACACAAAAGTACTTACTCATCACCACCACCCATATTATCCAATAAACATAGGAGAGAGAAAGAGAATACAATGCATGGCTGAAATTTAGCATTCCATGTCTCTCTCACACACACACACACTCACGAATATATACATATATATATATGATTTATTGGCCAATAACTGGTATTTTACTGCATACCGGGTATTTTATCTAGCGTTTTAACCCGTTTTAGCGCGTTTTAAATTATTTTTAATGCTCTATAAAAATAAACTCACCAAAATATTATTGAATAATATTTTGTTTGCCGGGACTGGCGACGTTGCCGGTATTTGGCAATACGCGCGCTGTGCTGCGCGGTATGCGCTTAAAATCGTAAAAATAGGAATTTATGCGTTTTTATTTATTTTTATCATTCTAAAGTGATAAACTCATCAAATTATTACTAAAATGATTATTATTTGCTTTGACAGGCTGTGTTGATAGTATTTTGTCGGTACACGCGCTGCATCGCGCGGTACGCGCTTAAATTCAAAAATAGAGTTTCCTAGAGTTTTAAATTATTTTTCCACATGGATATGACTAAAATAATTATTCTAATCATAACAAACTATTTTAGGATTTTAACACTGATCGGGTGGTCACCGATGTTCGTTTCGCATTTTAACCGTTACGCGATAAGCGTTTATCTTACCGTTGCCAACATAATTTTTATCAAAGTTTAAATTTACCAACTCATTAAATTTCACATGTAAACATCATAATCAGTCAAATATGGCCCTATTACCTATTTACAACATGTGCTACAATTGTACGGTACAGCCTGAAAAGCCGGGTGTCACAGTCTCCCCCTGTTTAGGAAATTTCGTCCCCGAAATTTTTACTCTACATGTTTTGTTTTCATACTGGGTGAAAACAAAAAAAACAGGTTTAACAAATACAGTCTTATAGTTTCTGCGAGAAACTTTGATTCTTATAAAGAATCTTCGTAGACCTATATTACATACACTCTTAATTCCTAATCTCACATCTCAACGCTCTCCATCCTGAGGGTAGCTTGAGCCTATAAGCGACTGGTCCAAATCAAGATGGGCTCTCGAAAGGACTATGTCAATGTGGCTCAGCTTTTCTTCTCTTTGCTAAATCTAATAGCATCACTGCAAGATAACTCCTTGGTTCGCACATGGGCATGTGCGCCGTCGATGAGTATTATCGCGAATTCATCCGATTAGGGTTCCCATACCCTGTTCATTAGATCCACGAATATATAAATGGCGCATTAATTTAGTCAAAAGGCATGACTAATAACTCGCAATGGCCATATCGTGTTCAAAAAGTAGTCCTCAACATTTCTTTGTCAGCAACCCTTAACTGATAATATCCTGATCGTAGATCGATCTTCATATAGCAGCTGGATCCCGGTAACTTGATTGAACAAATCGTCAATCCTTGGTAAAAGGGTACCGATTCTTGATAGTCAACTTGTTCGGCTTTCTGAAATGATCACGTATCCAGAAGGATCCATCCTTTTCCTCTTCAACAAAACAGATGCACCTCAAACGAAAAGCTTGATCGAATGAAACCCTTGTCCAATAGCTCTTGAAGCTGATTTGACATTTCCTTCATTTCTAACGGTGCTTAATCTATAAGGATATTTTGCAAACGGGTGCAGCACCGGGTGCTAGATCGATCCGAAATTCGATCTGTCTCGCAGGGGGAAATCCAGGTAAGTCTTTTTAGGAAAACTTTTGGATAATTACGAACAATAGGAATCTCTCTGGTATTCCTACATTCGGCTTTCGTATCCACCATGTTAGCTAAGAATTTAGGATAGCCCCTTTTGCAACCACCTGAGCATCCTTACAAAGCTGACAACTCTCAACCATCAACACTCAACACTCAACACTCGAAACTCGACACTTGACTCGGTTGGTCTTCGCGAACAACTACCACCTTTCCATCATCAGAACGAGGTATCCTTGCTTGCTTTTCCGAGCAATAATCCCTGCTTCGTTCTTAGATAATCAATCCATCCTCGCATCTACGTCAAAGCTCCCCAGCTCCACTGGAACTAAACCCACACTAGAACTATGATCACCTAACTAAATACTACGACCGCGAACGGCCTCGCTAGCTTCCATCAATTTACCAATTACTAGTTCTATCGGGCACTTTACACTCAGCTTTCTTGTTGGTGAATACTAAAATGGGTCAGAGTTTTTCGAACAAAACTCAAGTCAACTTTGGTATTAAAAGTATGAACATAGATTGGTTTTTGATTCGAAACATGCCGGTAACAACTGCAAGATCGTCTCGTGCCTTCCCAATGTTTAGCTTGAATGCTCTACCCCTGGCATCCTGACCCTTCATTTTCAGACAATCTTTCTCGAAATGTCCTTGCTCACCACACTCGTAGCATCCTTTGAACGTAACTCCATCTAATGTACTCTTGGCATAGCACTCGCGAGTCATATGTCAAGTCCGATGACATCTGGCGCACTTTCTCCACTCATCTTCGTGAGTCTTTTTCTCAAGACCACTCCTGCCATCCTTGGCATTATCTTTCCTCGAACACACAGACTTTCGCTTTCGCGAATCCCCAGATCTAGGCTCGGAATGCGGAATTATTCGAATAGTCGATCCGCTGTGAGGCTCAACATCACGCATACCGTTGCCATGTCATTGCATAGGGTACCAGTAAATGATCTTGGCTTACAACCCTGGATTGTTTTGTGTGTACATCTATGTACTGTTCACAAAGTTAATGAAAAATCAGAATTACGCTCCGATTACATCACCTGAAGGGTCTCTGATTTTGTGTCCCACCAAACCATGCCCATGAGTATCACTCCACGTTCCTGGCCAATATTTTGGTTAGCATCGCGCTGTTCCATGGCAGTATTAATGTGTTGGGCAATGGGTTGTACCGACTCTTTTGGGGTAATAGGTAGTTCTGAACCCCGTCTCTCTTTTGGCGGCATTTCATCGTTTTTATTATTTACAACAATAATAATCACATAAGACGATAACCAAAAATAATTTCAATCATTAAATGGTAGTGGACCAAACATTGCGCATGTATAATATCCACGTATTAAAGAGAACAATTTTTATACAACAAGGAATCCATTCGATATTTATACCAGAAATTTACAAAGCTTGTTTTTAGTATGAAGACTAATCAAAATTTGGCATGTCTACATCAACACCCTCAACAAGCTTATATGAAATTTCCTTCTAAATATCTGAAAATTTGACATGCAAGCCATATATAGGGTTCATTAAATGAGACATACAAAACAAACAACAACTAACGCTTCAATCCTTGGAAGTCCAACATCTTCCTAACAAGCTCTTCTAGTTCATCATAACAGTCCATCTGTCCCTCTAAGTCCTTCATCGTCTCCATGCCTCCGCGTAACGTGGCGATCTGACGATCACAGTGAGAGAGATTGACCCAAACCCCTTTCTGCCTCTTCAAAGCGGACGTTATCTCAACTCTCGAAGTCCATCTGTCCCTCTAAGTCCTTACCGTTGCCAACATAATTTTTATCAAAGTTTAAATTTACCAACTCATTAAATTTCACATATAAACATCATAATCAGTCAAATATGGCCCAATTACCTATTTACAACATGTGCTACAATTGTACGATACGGTCTGAAAAGCCGGGTGCCACACAGCCGACATTATGTATGAGCAATGTTTGATCAGTTCGACCCCGAAGACAAGGCACGCCTAGAACCAGTGGATTACCCGTTATCCGGTTTCTATAACGAAACAGTATTCCCTCTAGGCCAGATCAGCTTTCCAGTCACGTTGTCTGATGGGAAGCATTCAAGAACAACCGATGTGAACTTCATGGTCATGCCGGTCAAGTCCGACATAACGTCTTGATCGGTAGAGAAAATCAGGGACAAATGAGCATGGTAACATCCACCCCACACTCAGTAATTGGTTTCCCGACAGAAACAGGGGAGGCAATTATCTACTCAAAGAAAGATGTTATGGCAGCTGATGAAGCTCAGCCAGCAAAGGCCAGTAAGATTGCTCCTCCTACGGAACCAGAGAAATGGGTCTTGAATCGCAAGTACCCAGATCAAATGGTGACCATCGGTCACGTGATATCGCCAAACATCCTGTGTTTTTAAAGCAGCTGCTCTTTAGAAACATGGATATATTCACCTGGACGCCATCAGACATGACCGGCATCCCACGTGACATCACAGAGCACTGCTTAAATACCTTCCTGTCAGTTGAGCCAAATGTACAGCGAAAGCATAGCCTTGGGTCTGAGAAGACCAAGGCGATGAACGAGCAAGTTTGTGAGCTATTAAAGGCCGGTATCCTGTGTGAGGTTTGTTACCAAACCTGGGTCGCAAACCCAGTGATGGTCGCGAAGTCTATAGGAGGGTGGCGCATGTGCGTTATTTATAAAGACCTCAACAAAGCCTGCCCAAAAGATTGTTATTCTTTCCCGGAGATAGACAAGAAAATAGACTCTCTCACACCATTCCGCTGGAAGTGCTTCTTGGATTGTTACAAGGGCTACCACCAAGTCTAAATGGCACTTGAAGACGAAGGCAAAACTGCCTTTTGCACAGAGATCGGTATCTTTTGCTACACCAAGATGCCTTTTAGGCCACACAACGCTGGCGCAACGTACCAGCGATTGATGGACAAAACCTTAGGCGATGATATCGGGACATTGAGGTATACATCGATGACTTGGTGATTAAAAGCCCTGACGAAGATCAGATGCTGAAAGACATTGAGAAAACTTTCAACTCCCTACGAAGTGTGAACATGAAGCTCAACCAGAGCAAATGTTCTTTTGGGATAGAAAAGGGCAAGTTTCTGCGGTTCATGGTCACCAAGGGCGGATTCAAGGTCAACCCAGAGAAGGTTCAACCTATAGAAAGGATGTCATCTCTACGCACCATCAAGGAGATGCAACGGCTAGCCGGCCGTCTTGCCGCGCTCAATCGGTTCCTGTCAAATCACGCTGCGAAATCCTTTCCTTTCATCAGTACTTTGCGCAATTACGTTAAGAAGAACGAATTCAAGTGGACACCAGAAGCTGAGTCAGCTTTTCAACAAATGAAGGAGTGTCTGATACATCTTCCAACTCTAACAGCGTCGCTCGAGAAAGCACCCCTTATAGTGTACTTGTCCACTTCAGACAAGGTAGTCGACTCGGTCTTACTAGTGGAAAAAGGGAGGGGGTACAGACTCCAATGTATTATGTGAGCAGAATGTTAACTAATCCGGAAAGACGCTATTCGATAATGGAGAAGTTAGTCCTCGCGCTAGTTCACGCATCAAGAAGGTTGCACAGGTATTTCATCGGCCATGTAATCAATGTTCTTTCCAATTTCCATATTAGTAACATTCTTCAAAAGCCCGAGATCTCAGGAAGATTGGCAAAAGGGGCAATTGAGTTGGGGAGTCACAACATAGTCTACTGATCGTGCCCAGCAATAAAGGGGCAACAAACTTTGTTCCTGAGGCCCCCACTGACAAGATACAAGAATGCGAAGCAGTCGAGATGCCCGTGCAAGAAACATCGGATGAACTTTGGCTGTTGTTCACCGATGGGGCATCGAATGATGATTGTAACATCTGTGCTTGTAATCATTATGAACAGTTCTATTTTCAATAAAACAATGTTATTTAATCCCAATGTTTGTTTGGTTGTGTTTTACATTTTTCATGTTTTAACTTTTATGTAATTTCAAACTCTATATCATTTTCTGGAGAGTTATACGCAAACTGGTGCGTAAACGTACTCAGTTTAATGCGAAAAATACTCCAGAACATCAACATATACTCAACATACCTTAAATAACCCTTACATAACTTAGAAATAAGTTTTGAAGGCTTTGGTATGGCAAAAACAAGTTAATTCGCTTACAGGGACTAAACTTGACAAACTGCGAAAGTATGCCAATTTGAACTGTAACGAACAATCCGGAACATGACCATAAGTTAAACACACCTTAAATATCCTTTACATAGCTTAGAAATAGGCTTTGAGGGGTTCGGTGTGCTAAAATAAACTTTTGGCTCATTCAGGGACTAAAAGTGTCAAAAAGTGCACAAGTTTGCATTTTCGCGCATAACTTACGTTCTGAATACATCCGGACATCCAAAAATTTATGTAAGCACTAAAATATTTTATTTTAGTGTTTGGAATAAGAAAAATCCATTCGTCACGTCATTTGGATCGTTTTTCGCGCTTGTGCGCATTCCGTCGTAATTAAGCGAACATCGCGTTCGTACGACCAAACGAACCATCATCCGGCATATTTTTGAGCATGTTTCATGTCCACAATGTTTAGGAAACATTTTGGGGCCTTAAAGTTGGCTTTACGGGCCTTTGAAGTGTCGAAAATGGCTTAAAACATCAACAGGGACTGAAACTGTAATTCTGCAAACATATATCTGATCTGCAACTCTCAGGCGGCCCGCCTTAGTTTATGTACATCCTGAAGCGGGCCGCGTCCGACCTTCTGACCAGGTTAACTGCATTTAACAGCAGATTGCAGCTGTTTGATTCTCAACCACACATTCCCAATTGCTTAGTCAGATGATAAGGACCATTTTTAGCTTCCATAACCTTCCAACAAGTGTACGGATGTGATCGAATCACGGTTTCCATGAAACGATCTTAACGGTGGACCGAAAACTATATATACCCCATGCCTTTCATTGTTAAAATCACAAGAATCTGATTAATTGTGCTCTAAGTTGAAACCTTTGTTTCATACCTGAGCTATTTTGATCTAGATTAGCATTCGGGGACCCTTTGTAAGTGTTCCTTCGTTCTTTTATTGCTTTTCGAGTCCGAAAGTCAAACTTTGTTTGACTTTAAGCGTTGACCAGCTTATGGTCAATGCGAAGTTCGTTTGAACTTCGCAACGTGAGTGTAATCACGTTGTCTAGGGTCGTAGGGTAAGCGATCTAATAAATCGCTTATACCTCGAACCCGACCCATTTGGTCGATCATTAGGATCCGACCAAATACATTAGGTGACCATAGTGTATAGGGAATAACCTTCCGAGGTTATACCTTATGGTCACATCGTTTAAGTAGTTGTATAATAGGTAGTTTATATGCCTTAGGTAAATTACCAGAATACCCTTTTCATGTATAATTGGTAATTAAGCGTATGTAACCTAAACTTTTGTCACATAACTGATTATGTAACATGTTTAGGCATATAACACTTGTCATAGGACTAGTTAGGCGGTCCGAACGCGTTTTACGCGAATGACGCGTTAAAGTAGCATAAGCTACCTAAACGGGTCATCATGGGTCGTAAACACTTAGGTTGAGTTTCGTTTTAGTATGTAGGGTTTGTTAAATCATATTACACGAGTTTCCATACTCGTTTGGTTTACGAAACCTCATTCTATCCGATCTTCCGATTTAGGTCCGGTTTATTAACATAGTTACTTATATTAGGTGCCGTTTGATTCCGAGATCTCTATTATTGTTTGGTTGTCACTCCAGAACTACTGAGCAATCTCAAGTGAGTACATAGACCCCTCTTTTACTGTTTTCCAAACTGTTTTGGGGTGGAACACATGTGCCTACTTGTTACTTTCAGGCTTTCCTGTTTTCACATCATATACCTGCTATGTTCGTTAGTACATTATAGTACATGATTTCATTACATTTCATGCTAGGTGTGCCCATTGTGTGCATTACTTAGTACATCGTTTTACATTACATTTCATGCTAGGTGTGCCCATTGTGTGCATTACTTAGTACATCGTTTTACATTACATTTCACGCTACGTATGTTCATTTGATTACATACTTAGTGCATCATTTTCACATGCTTACATTTTTGGTATGACATTTGGTTTGTTTACAATGGAACAATACATTCATTAACACCGATCATGCCGTTCGTTAGTAGGTAGTGGTACCATAGGAATTGACAACTCCCGTTCCGGACATCCTGGGTATGGGGATGAAAGGAATGACCGAATTCGATATACATAATTTAGATAAACCTTTAATTTGTTTAAGGGTTTATCGCCACAGTCTCAAGGCTTGGATGTATGCATTATAGCAATACCGCATAAATGTTTGTATCAGTATAGCATGCATTTGTTACACAAAACATAACTTTGATTTAAACTATGTTTTACTTCAATACCTTGTTTTTGTGCATTTTACATATGGTTTAGTTGATATATTTCACTTACCATACATGACATTTTGGTTACACAATACATGATCTACATTGAACATAAACATTTTGACATTGATATACACATTTGGTGGTTTACATTGGACATAGACATTTTGATATGGTTTACACAATAACACTTGACAATTGGTTTGTATATGAACAAGTTACATTGGTGGTTGTTTGGGTAAGTGATTTGAGTAACGAGGCGTGTGTAATATGATACAAACATGGTGGATACGCCGCTGGTACTTCCTATATATAAGTGTTTGTATAATATTACACAGCGTAACGTTATTTAAATCATTTCAGTATAGACATATTACATTTTATACAAATAACATACTTTTCATAAGACATTGTTTTACAAAACAGTTTATCCTATACAACTCATTTTTTCATGGTTATTCATTTAACCTTACATTTACTTATACATATCAACTGATCTTATCATTTTTCAAATGATTTACAAGATAAAGCAAATTACAAGGTTCATGACTAAACATTTTCTTAAACACAAGTCATGAATCCTATTTTCACAAAACCTATGTATCTCACAGGCATTTTTATGCTGACGTACCTATTTTCACATGTGTTTTCAGGAGCTTTTCCGTAGGATGTTGATCACGATTCTAGGGCGGACCTGTGCCTTAGAGACTAAAAATGGAGATAGACTTGTTTAATTATGTTATAAACTCTTTTGTTTACTGTTCAAGACAATGTAACACTTTTGTTTAATAAATAAAATACAACTTTGAATGCCATGGTTATGAAACAATTAATTCTGTTACAACACTCCCCGATGTTTCCGCCACGTTTTGTATGTTATACGTGGTCAGGGTGTGACAGAAGAGTTGGTATCAGAGCCAATGGTTATAGGGAATTAGGTTATTAGTAATGCTTTGACCTAGACTATAACTTTTCTAGGACCCTAACACAAATTATTTTGTGTTTAGATCTTAAAAAAACATGTACATCACCTATCCTTTGGTGATTATCAAAACAAGAACCAAATTTTTTTTTCCGAAGCGATTTTTGAAAAACAATCATCTGTTTTTGGATAATTGATTACTAGGTTTTGAACCTTCTATTGTAAGGTTTTGAACCCTCTGTTATATGGTTTTGAACCCTTTCAGTTTGACTAAATTTTTGGCCTTGTGCCTTCAAATTTTCAAAATCTCGTCAACGTTTTGGGTCTTAAATAATGTGAACATGTGCAAACTGGAAGGGTGAATGCCTGTATTCCGGGTTTTCTGTCTAGGCAAGCACTTCGTATACATCTCAACCAGACACGAGACCAGTTGTGCTTACCTGGGAATTCTTGGGATGAGTGTTCACTTATAGGCGAGCATGTCTTCGCAATACATTATTTTTGATCCATTTACTTTGATTAGTCACTGTGTGTCGTTTGTTTACTTTGTGATACGGACGAATGACCACCATCTTTGCTGTTTTCAATTCTTGTTTTTATCATCTCATTCTTTTCATCCAAACATCTCACTCGTTTCTTTTCATGTTTCCTCTTTTAGAATGCCTCCTCGACGCGAGAACCGGATAGCGACTGCCGAGCTGGCAGAAATAATTGCGCAGCAGATGGCTGCTCAATTTCCAAATCTCTTTGCTCAATGGCACCAAGCCAACAACAACAATAATGCTCCATGCAAATACAAGGATTTCAACTCGGCTAAACCACTCAAGTTTAGTGGTTCTGAGGGAGCAACTGGGCTTCTTCAGTGGTTCGAGAGCATAGAGAATACTTTCCGCCACGTGCAGTGTCCGGACAATCGCAAAGTCGAGTTTGCTTCAAGCGTATTTCAGAAGAGGGCTTTGACATGGTGGAACGGGGTTATGAGAGATAGGGGTGCTGAGATTGCTTTGGCACAGACATGGGCTGAACTAAGAGCTCTTATGATGAGGGAATTCTGTCCTCGTCATGAGCAGCGAGCCTTGGAGAAGGAATTTGATGTTTTGAAGCAAGATAGTGGTGAGCATAGGGCTTATACTGATAGGTTTGAAGAGTTGAGTCTGCTTTGCCCGACTATGGTTACCCCACTCGACAAGGCTATCGAAAGGTACATCGACGGCCTACCTGACTCAGTACAAGACATTCTTACTGGTAGTAACCCTGCCACACTTCGTCAGGCGATCGAGTTATCAGCGACATTGACTGAGTCGCAGATTCGGAAGGGTAAGTTGCACAGGAAGGGTGACAAGGGCAAGAAACAGTCATCTGACAAGGGGGATAGCAAGAAAGGTCAAAACAGGAATGGAAAGGACTCTGGTTCTTCGAAGAGGTCAAGGAAGCGTAAGGCTTCCCAAAATTTTGCTGTCACTGCCCAAGCTAATCAGGCAGCTCCCAACCAACCCGCACAGCCTCCAGCGAAGAAACCCTATTCAGGGAATGCACCTTTGTGCAATAGATGCAACAGTCACCATCAGCCGCAACATCAGTGCCGTTTCTGTACTAGCTGTGGGAAGTCAGGTCATCTTGCCGATGTTTGTCGGTTTGCTCAGAATCGCGCAGTTCAGAACCCGGCTCAACAAGTTGCTCAGCCTCCTGCTCAGCAACAGGGTCAAGCTGCACGACCATATTACCCACCGGGTGCTTGTTATAACTGTGGGGATCTGACCCATTACAGAAATCGGTGCCCAAGGCTGGCTAACCAGAACCAGAACCAGAATCAGGCTCAGGCTCGAGGGCGAGCTTTTAACATGAATGCCCAAGAGGCGCAGGCGGACGATAATGTGGTAAACGGTACGTTCTTTATTAATAATCAGCCTGCATCTGTTCTCTTTGATTCGGGTGCCGATAAGAGTTTTGTGTCATTGTCTTTTGAGCCAATGCTTCGCGTGTCTAGAACAAAACTAAGTAAATCTCTGACAGTAGAAGTTGCTAGTGGTGAACCCATTATTCTTAATTCTGTTCTTCGCAACTGCCAGTTGAACCTTAACGATCATCTTTTTCCTATTAACCTCATGCCAATGCAACTTGGAAGCTTCGACGTCATTGTGGGTATGGATTGGTTATCCAAACATCACGCAGAGGTAGTTTGTTTCGAGAAGATCGTTCGTGTGCCGCTTTCGTCTGGCGAGATCCTACAGGTTCAAGGTGAGAAACCGTCTGGTGGTCTCAAGCTTATGTCTTGTTTTAAAGCTCGGAAGTATCTACAAAAGAACTATGTGGCCTTCTTGGCACATGTTACAGAAGATAAAGGCAAGGGTAAGTCTATTTCAGATATTCCTGTCGTTCGGGATTATTCTGAAGTATTCCCTGAAGATTTACCTGGTATACCTCCAACACGCCAAGTCGAGTTCCGAATTGATCTCGTACCTGGTGCAAATCCCGTTGCCAGAGCTCCATATCGTCTTGCACCGTCTGAGATGCAAGAGTTATCTAAGCAGCTTCAGGAGCTCTCTGACAAAGGTTTTATCCGTCCAAGCTTTTCACCTTGGGGTGCTCCCATTCTTTTTGTCAAGAAGAAGGATGGATCTTTTAGGATGTGTATCGATTACCGTGAGCTTAACAAGCTTACCATCAAGAATCGATATCCCCTACCTCGCATTGATGATCTCTTTGATCAGCTACAGGGCGCTTCTTATTTTTCAAAGATTGATCTGCGTTCTGGGTATCATCAACTTCGGGTGCATGAAGAAGATATTCCTAAGACAGCGTTCCGTACTCGTTATGGTCATTATGAGTTTACAGTCATACCATTCGGTGTGACAAATGCTCCTGCTGTTTTCATGGACTTAATGAATAGGGTCTGCAAACCTTATTCGGATCAGTTCGTCATTGTTTTTATTGACGACATCTTGATATACTCTAAGACGCGAGCTGATCACGAGCAACATCTTCGTCTTACTCTGGAACTCCTAAAGAAAGAGCAACTTTTCGCCAAATTCTCCAAGTGCGAATTTTGGCTTAAAGAAGTTCAATTCTTAGGACATATTATCAACGAACGAGGTATTCATGTAGATCCCTCCAAGATCAGTGCGATTAAGGATTGGGATACACCTACTACTCCTACTGAAGTTCGTTCTTTTCTTGGTCTAGCGGGTTATTATCGCCGCTTCATTGAGAACTTCTCTAAGATTGCAGTTCCTCTAACTGCTCTAACTCAGAAGAACAAACCCTTTGATTGGGGATTCAAACAAGAGGAAGCTTTTCAAAACTTGAAGCAGAAGCTTTGCGATGCGCCTGTTCTATCATTGCCTGAGGGTGATGATGATTTTGTCGTGTATTGTGATGCATCGAAATTGGGCCTTGGTTGTGTTCTGATGCAAAGAAACAAAGTCATAGCATATGCATCGAGGCAGTTGAAGATACATGAGAAGAACTACACCACTCATGATCTTGAGTTGGGTGCAGTTGTCTTCGCTCTCAAGATATGGAGACACTACTTGTACGGTACAAAATGTGTGGTTTTTACATACCACAAAAGTCTTCAGCATATCTTCAACCAGAAAGAACTCAACATGAGACAACGACGTTGGGTTGAGCTCCTAAACGACTATGACTGTGAAATTCGCTACCATCCTGGTAAGGCGAATGTCGTGGCCGATGCATTGAGTCGTAAGGAACGTACTAAGCTTCATTGTGTACGTGTTCAGTCTGTTATTCAAGCTCGATCCGATATCCAAGCACGCATTTCTCAGGCTCAACAATCTTGTGTTTCACAAGGTTTGATGGATAAGGAATTTCCCTATCACATAACACCTGCTCTGGAACTGATGGACAATGGATCGTATTACTTCATGGACCGTTTGTGGGTCCCAAGCCAGAATGATCTTCGTACCTTGCTTATGGATGAAGCCCATAAGTCTCGTTATTCTATTCATCCGGGCTCAGATAAAATGTATAAGGATCTTCGTATTCACTATTGGTGGCCTGGTATGAAGAAAGACATTGCCTTATATGTATCAAAATGCCTTACTTGTCTTAAGGTTAAGGCTGAACATCAGCGTCCTTCTGGTTTATTGGTGCAACCAGAGATCCCAGTTTGGAAATGGGAAAACATTACTATGGATCTTGTTACCAAACTTCCACGCACAAAGAAAGGTCATGATGCCATCTGGGTAGTTGTTGATCGTCTTACTAAGTCAGCACATTTCTTGCCAATCCATGAGGATTTTCCTGCTGACAGACTTGCTAAAATCTATGTGGATGAAATTGTAGCTCGACATGGTGTTCCTTTGAACATCATTTCTGACAGAGATGCTCGTTTCACTTCTCATTTTTGGAGAACCATGCAATCTGCTATGGGGACCCAACTTAATCTGAGCACAGCTTATCATCCGCAAACGGATGGTCAATCTGAGAGAACAATCCAGACTCTGGAGGATATGCTTAGAGCTTGTGTGATCGATTTTGGTGGTAGTTGGGATTCACATCTTCAGTTGATTGAATTCTCCTACAACAACAGTTATCACACCAGCATCAAAATGGCTCCTTTCGAGGCTCTCTATGGTCGAAAATGTCGTTCACCAGTCTGCTGGAATGAGATTGGCGAGGCTCAACTTACTGGACCTGCCCTCATTTTAGAGACAACTGATAAGGTCAAGAAAGTTCGTGATAACCTTCAGACAACTATGAGCCGTCAAAAGAGTTACGCGGATCCAAAACGCAAACCCTTGGAATTTCAAGTCGGTGATCGAGTATTACTTAAGGTCTCACCTTGGAAAGGTGTGATCAGATTTGGAAAGAAAGGAAAACTTGCACCTAGATACGTTGGACCATTCAAGATCGTCGAAAGAATCGGAAAGGTAGCCTACAGACTTGAGTTACCTCCTGAACTTGGAAATGTTCATCCAACCTTTCACGTGTCCAATCTCAAGAGGTGTTTAGCTAATGAGAACCTCCACATACCGCTTGACGAAATTCGTGTTGGCAAAACACTGAAATTTGTTGAGAAGCCGGTGGAAATCGTGGAACGTGAAGTCAAGTGGCTTAAACGCAAGCGCATTCCTTTGGTCAAAGTTCGCTGGGAAGCTAAACGTGGACCCGAGTTTACTTGGGAACGCGAAGATCAAATGAAGGCGAAATATCCACATCTTTTCCCACGAGTTTCCTCTAAATAAATTTCGGGACGAAATTTCCACAAGTAGGGGAGACTGTAACATCTGTGCTTGTAATCATTATGAACAGTTCTATTTTCAATAAAACAATGTTATTTAATCCCAATGTTTGTTTGGTTGTGTTTTACATTTTTCATGTTTTGACTTTTATGTAATTTCAAACTCTATATCATTTTCTGGAGAGTTATACGCAAACTGGTGCGTAAACGTACTCAGTTTAACGCGAAAAATACTCCGGAACATCAACATATACTCAACATACCTTAAATAACCCTTACATAACTTAGAAATAAGTTTTGAAGGCTTTGGTATGGCAAAAACAAGTTAATTCGCTTACAGGGACTAAACTTGACAAACTACGAAAGTATGCCAATTTGAACTGTAACGAACAATCCGGAACATGACCATAAGTTAAACACACCTTAAATATCTTTTACATATCTTAGAAATAGGCTTTGAGGGGTTCGGTGTGCTAAAATAAACTTTTGGCTCATTCAGGGACTAAAAGTGTCAAAAAGTGCACAAGTTTGCATTTTCGCGCATAACTTACGTTCTGAATACATCCGGACATCCAAAAATTTATGTAAGCACTAAAATATTTTATTTTAGTGTTTGGAATAAGAAAAATCCATTCGTCGCGTCATTTGGATCGTTTTTCGTGCTTGTGCGCATTCCGTCGTAATTAAGCGAACATCGCGTTCGTACGACCAAACGAACCATCATCCGGCATATTTTTGAGCATGTTTCATGTCCACAATGTTTAGGCAACATTTTGGGGCCTTAAAGTTGGCTTTACGGGCCTTAGAAGTGTCGAAAATGGCTTAAAACATCAACAGGGATTGAAACTGTAATTCTGCAAACATATATCTGATCTGCAACTCTCAGGCGGCCCGCCTGAGTTTATGTACATCCTGAAGCGGGCTGCGTCTGACCTTCTGACCAGGTTAACTGCATTTAATAGCAGATTGCAGCTGTTTGATTCTCAACCACACATTCCCAATTGCTTAGTCAGATGATAAGGACCATTTTTAGCTTCCATAACCTTCCAACAAGTGTACGGATGTGATCGAATCACGGTTTCCATGAAACGATCTTAACGGTGGACCGAAAACTATATATACCCCATGCCTTTCATTGTTAAAATCACAAGAATCTGATTAATTGTGCTCTAAGTTGAAACCTTTGTTTCATACCTGAGCTATTTTGATCTAGATTAGCATTCGGGGACCCTTTGTAAGTGTTCCTTCGTTCTTTTATTGCTTTTCGAGTCCGAAAGTCAAACTTTGTTTGACTTTAAGCGTTGACTAGCTTATGGTCAATGCGAAGTTCGTTTGAACTTCGCAACGTGAGTGTAATCACGTTGTCTAGGGTCGTAGGGTAAGCGATCTAATAAATCGCTTATACCTCGAACCCGACCCATTTGGTCGATCATTAGGATCCGACCAAATACATTAGGTGACCATAGTGTATAGGGAATAACCTTCCGAGGTTATACCTTATGGTCACATCGTTTAAGTAGTTGTATAATAGGTAGTTTATATGCCTTAGGTAAATTACCAGAATACCCTTTTCATGTATAATTGGTAATTAAGCGTATGTAACCTAAACTTTTGTCACATAACTGATTATGTAACATGTTTAGGCATATAACACTTGTCATAGGACTAGTTAGGCGGTCCGAACGCGTTTTACGCGAATGACGCGTTAAAGTAGCATAAGCTACCTAAACGGGTCATCATGGGTCGTAAACACTTAGGTTGAGTTTCGTTTTAGTATGTAGGGTTTGTTAAATCATATTACACGAGTTTCCATACTCGTTTGGTTTACGAAACCTCATTATATCCGATCTTCCGATTTAGGTCCGGTTTATTAACATAGTTACTTATATTAGGTGCCGTTTGATTCCGAGATCTCTATTATTGTTTGGTTGTCACTCCAGAACTACTGAGCAATCTCAAGTGAGTACATAGACCCCTCTTTTACTGTTTTCCAAACTGTTTTGGGGTGGAACACATGTGCCTACTTGTTACTTTCAGGCTTTCCTGTTTTCACATCATATACCTGCTATGTTCGTTAGTACATTATTGTACATGATTTCATTACATTTCATGCTAGGTGTGCCCATTGTGTGCATTACTTAGTACATCGTTTTACATTACATTTCATGCTAGGTGTGCCCATTGTGTGCATTACTTAGTACATCGTTTTACATTACATTTCATGCTAGGTGTGCCCATTGTGTGCATTACTTAGTACATCGTTTTACATTACATTTCACGCTACGTATGTTCATTTGATTACATACTTAGTGCATCATTTTCACATGCTTACATTTTTGGTATGACATTTGATTTGTTTACAATGGAACAATACATTCATTAACACCGATCATGCCGTTCGTTAGTAGGTAGTGGTACCATAGGAATTGACAACTCCCGTTCCGGACATCCTGGGTATGGGGATGAAAGGAATGACCGAATTCGATATACATAATTTAGATAAACCTTTAATTTGTTTAAGGGTTTATCGCCACAGTCTCAAGGCTTGGATGTATGCATTATAGCAATACCGCATAAATGTTTGTATCAGTATAGCATGCATTTGTTACACAAAACATAACTTTGATTTAAACTATGTTTTACTTCAATACCTTGTTTTTGTGCATTTTACATATGGTTTAGTTGATATATTTCACTTACCATACATGACATTTTGGTTACACAATACATGATCTACATTGAACATAAACATTTTGACATTGATATACACATTTGGTGGTTTACATTGGACATAGACATTTTGATATGGTTTACACAATAACACTTGACAATTGGTTTGTATATGAACAAGTTACATTGGTGGTTGTTTGGGTAAGTGATTTGAGTAACGAGGCGTGTGTAATATGATACAAACATGGTGGATACGCCGCTGGTACTTCCTATATATAAGTGTTTGTATAATATTACATAGCGTAACGTTATTTAAATCATTTCAGTATAGACATATTACATTTTATACAAATAACATACTTTTCATAAGACATTGTTTTACAAAACAGTTTATCCTATACAACTCATTTTTTCATGGTTATTCATTTAACCTTACATTTACTTATACATATCAACTGATCTTATCATTTTTCAAATGATTTACAAGATAAAGCAAATTACAAGGTTCATGACTAAACATTTTCTTAAACACAAGTCATGAATCCTATTTTCACAAAACCTATGTATCTCATATGCATTTTTATGCTGACGTACCTATTTTCACATGTGTTTTCAGGAGCTTTTCCGTAGGATGTTGATAACGATTCTAGGGCGGACCTGTGCCTTAGAGACTAAAAATGGAGATAGACTTGTTTAATTATGTTATAAACTCTTTTGTTTACTGTTCAAGACAATGTAACACTTTTGTTTAATAAATAAAATACAACTTTGAATGCCATGGTTATGAAACAATTAATTCTGTTACAACACTCCCCGATGTTTCCGCCACGTTTTGTATGTTATACGTGGTCGGGGTGTGACAATGATGGCGCAGGAGCGGGGCTACACTTGGTTAGCCCCGAAAAGCATGAGTTCACCTATGCCATCAGGTTGGATTTTAAGAATACCAACAAGGAGGCCGAGTATGAAGCGTTCTTGGCAGGCATGCGATTGGCCATCAAGATGAGCGCACATAATTTGCAAGCGCATGTAGATTCCCTATTGGTCGCTAGCCAAATCAACGGGTTATACGATGCGAAGGGTGAAGTGATGGTGCTATATCTTGAACAGACGAAAGAATTAATTCAGCAATTCAAATCGTTCAAGGTTGTTCACATCAACCATAGTGAAAACAAGCCAGCCGAGGTCCTCAGCAAGCTGGCTTCAACGACATTTCAACATCTCGCAAAGGATGTTCGAACTGAGGTCCTAAAAACCCTTCTGTCCTGCTACGCCATATAAGTGTAATAGAAATAGGGTCACCCTCATGGATGACACCTATTATTCAGTACCTGCAGGCAGGGATCCTTCCAAACAACCAAGTTGAAGCTCGAAAGATTCAAAACAAAGCCTTGTTTTACCAGATGGAAGGAGACATCCTATATAGAATGTCATACTTGGGTCCGTTGTTGTGCTGCGTGGACCCACAAGATGCAACTTATCTTATCCGAGAAATTCACGAAGGAATTTGTGGGATCCATGCCGGGCCGCGCATGGTAGTGGCGAAGATTATGAACGTCGGATATTATTGGTCAGGCATGCATGTGGATGCCATGAATGAGCTGCGCAAATGTGATGCCTGTCAAAGGCATGCGCCAAAAACTTTCTGGCCAAAGAATGACTTGATCCCAGTTTCTACGGCATGGCCCTTCCAAAAATGGGGAATTGACATGGTGGGACCCTTCCCAGAAGCACCAGGCGCTGTAAAGTTCATCATCGTGGCTGTTGATTATTTTACAAAATGGGTGGAAGCAAAGGCCTTAGCTTCAACTTCAGTAATGATCGTGCGCAAGTTCATATGGGAGCACATCATCTGCCGCTTTGGCCTACCACTCAAGATCGTGATTGACAACGGCATAAACTTTGCTTCGGAAGATCTCCACAAGTGGATGCAAGAGCTCAACATAGAACACACTTTCTCCTCCGTTGCGCATCCTTAAGGCAATGGTCAGGTTGAAAGTGTAAACAAGAGCATTGTGGAAGGGGTCAAGGCCCGACTGGGCATAAAAAGAAGAGGGTGGGTAAATGATCTCCCAAGTATATTATAGGCTCATCATACCATGCCCAAAATAAGCAACAACGAGACTCCCTCCAGCCTGGTCTATGGCTCGGAGGCAGTCATCCCGGCCGAAATTGGCCTCCCCTCTCCGCGCTTAACGGCTGTTAATGCAATCAACCATGAGGCGGAGCGCCGGCTTGACTTAGACCTGCTTAAGGAATAGGGCGAGAATGAAACTATTAAAGAGTCCAAGTAGAAGTCACAACTAGAAAAGTACTACAATGCGCGGGTGCGCATCTATACGTACAACCCAGGAGAATATGTGTTCCGGGAAAATGAGGCCTCTAATGTTAAAGCCCTGGAAAACTAGCACCTAAGTGGGAAGGTCCTTACCTTGTCAACGAAGTGTTGGGAAAAGGCTAGTACAAGCTGCGCACTTTGGACGGTCACATTATCCCATAAACTTGGAATGCGCAACAGCTACGCAAATGTTATATGTAAAACAACCTTTCATGTAAACAGTGGCCATGTGCCTTACAAATTATTAATGCAAAGAGTTGTTTACATCTTATTTCCTTGTTATATGTTATGTTTATATCAAGTTACAAATGCATGTTAAACTTTTAGTTAGCGCGAAAACACTACAGTAAATTGCAAGCTCATGAGCTAAGCCTCCAAGGTTCCCGTGATCACAGCGCGGAACCGGGCCACAATGCTCAGTGCGAGCCATACTTACATTCATTCGTGCTAACTTAAACAAAGTTTCTAACAACAATGCAATAATTGTAACCTTGAAAACGAGTAAAATATTAACTTGATTTCATTGATAAGCGCAAATGCGTGGTGATAACATCAAAACAATGAAACAAAAGTTACAAGGCACCAGCGCCTAACTAAACAAAAACCTACAAGCTATCCTGAATCTTCATTCCACGCCGTTGTCACCAACTTCATCTTCATCATCTGATAGCTGGACTGTTTCTGGAGGTTTAAAAATGGACCTTAGACGCACAACATGTTCTCTTCAGCCTTGATCAACCCCTCCTCAGCCCCATCACTAACAGAGCAATGACGAGTGCCAAACTGTTGGTGGAGTGCCTCTTCTACATGTGCGACACATTCCATATACCCGGCACGATGGCCAGCAGCTCGTGCAACCATAGTAAGCATAACCACAGCCTTATCAAGCTCCGTAGCATTCAGGATAGAATTGGCAATTTGTTCATGGAATGGAAAAAATTTAAATGAAGAGTTCAAATGTTCAGACAAAAAAAAAGAGAAACACTTACGTGCGCAACACCGGAATGTTGCATCCATCCCAAGTCTGTGATGAGCGGCTCCACTGTCGATTGAACCTCGACATAATTTTCTTGAGCCACGTTCAAGGCCCCTTGGTTTACCTTGCGCGTCTCTCCTCCGCGGCCTTAGCTTTCACCTTCTCAGCCGCGAGATCAATCTCCACTGAGTCATTCTCCTGCTTTTCAACCTCCAAACTCTCCTGCGCCTCACGCAGGCGACGTTGTAGCTCGGAAATCTCAACATCATTGCCGGCAGATCCTTATCTTTACTTATGAGTTGTTGTGACAACTCAACCTGCATACCCTTCAGGAAAAACAAACAAGTTAGGAAATTTCCTTAACTTGGTCATCTACGTAACGCAAAAGAGAAAAGACAGACCTTAAGGACTTCGACACGCTCGCGATGAGACTTGGCTTCTTCATATCTATCCTTTTAATCTGCCTCAGATTTCTTCAACTCTTCCACACGCACTTTAAAACTGGTAATTTCGGCACGCGCGGCCAACATCTGTTTGTTGTCTCTGTCGCAGGCCACACGCCACTTGCGGCGTTCTTCAGCGAGCGTATCCTCGCTCGCCTGAAGCTTCTTCTTCAGGCCTTGGAGACCCCATTCTTCAGACTTCTTCTCTTGCTAAAAAGCCTCCTTCTCCTTAGCAAACTGAGCCTGGGCCTGCTCAAACAATTTGGCTTCAGTGGCCAATCGCTCTCTATGTCTTTCCCAGCTGGAGTGCTCAAGGTACATCATGCGCCATTCGCGAGCAATTTGGTGACTGGTAGAAGCGCAGTTGGCTTGGGCATAAACATATGATCAATATAGATGATCATGCCCACGGTCTTTTTGGTGGCGCACTTCACCTGGGGGGAAGCCCCCATGATCCACTCCCGACACGCCCCAAACTCAGCAAAGGTATCACTTTGTTTTAAGTTCCACACAGGGGCATGGATTTCATTTGCGTGACTTTCATCATAAGTTTTATAGTATATGTCGCCCAATGTATCATCAGCATAGATCGGCGACGGACTCCTTAGTTCCTTTCCTACCTTATCCTTTTTGGCGCCCTCGCCCGATCCCCCTGCACCTCGACCCCCAGCGGTTCCGGCCTTCACCTGGCCCTCTTCATGAATATCGCCAGCAGACTCCCCAATAGTAAGTGTGATCGTTTCCATCTGGATGGGGGCAGTATGCTGTGCGGTGGGTTTTTCAACCCACGGTTCAGGGTCAATGCGCTCAAATATAGGATGGTCACCCCCAGCCGTCTTCATAACCTCCGAAGCAATATCAATGGGCTGCTTCCTAGCCTTAGCAGCATTAGTTCCTTTCTCGTAAGCCTTTGTCACCTCCCCAGTTTTCCCTTTATCAGCAACAGCGGCTTTGGGGGGAATGACAGTTATTTTTGGCTGCGTATCTGGTTTCTTTGTGACAACCTCTGCAATGGAGAAAAAAATATTAACAAATAACTAAGGCAAAAAGAGAAGGAAATGCAATCGTGAAAACACTTACCCGACGAGACTTCAGTATAAAGAGTCTTAGGCTTCTTTTATTCCCAATAGGCTTGCCAGTTGGGAATGCGTGCACCTTCAGTTGTAGCAGGAGGAGCAGCAAATAGCTCAACTCTGGCATACATGAAGTTTGACTTGATCTGCTCGAACCAATACTCCTTGCCGCCGCGTAGGGGCCTCACGCCCATACTACCAGCGAAAGCAAGAAAAGCACTTTGATAAAGCGCAACCTCTGCATTTGAAAACGAGCAGTTAAAAACAAAACAAGTTATCTTTAAAAACCTCTTATAAAAGGAGTAACAGAACAAGCAGATTTACCTTCACCATTGAGCAGCAGAACAGGCACATCCTCGCTGCGTTCCGGCCACTTGTCGCTCATGCCTGCTGCGACTAATACTTGCTCACCAAACACTAGGTTTGGTAGTGCCAACAACTTCTCATACCAGGCCACTCCGTGCGGGACCTTCGTGTCCTCCTTAGGGATCGGCGCGGAATGACAAAATTCCATATCAACACGAATGACTTCCTCATAGATGAAGAAGAACTTCATCTTCCAGTCGTGGAAGCTTTTGGGGGGCTGATTAAAATTTTCTTCACGGCGCGAAGGGCAAAGGAAAAAACCCTAAGTTGCTCTGCAACTGATAAAACACCCTAAATTTATCGACAGTTGGTTCCTCACCCTACGATCGATATACAAACTCGAAGTGTCGGATTCGCACCATACCCGGCTCAGCTAGGAGATATGGAAAGAATAGTGATGCAATATCTAACCCAAGAAGTGGGTCGCCGGCAACTGGAAGTTCCCTTCCCCAAAGATGTCGGCATATAAAGTGA
Organism: Helianthus tuberosus; assembly: GCA_030545235.1. Lineage (NCBI taxonomy): Eukaryota > Viridiplantae > Streptophyta > Magnoliopsida > Asterales > Asteraceae > Helianthus > Helianthus tuberosus. The sequence continues at coordinate 61,868,413 of CM060402.1, read as the reverse complement.
TGAAGCCCGGTGAGGCATCGGCAGCCGTTTGCCCTTGTGTTGGGTATCTTGCATCTCACTCTGGGGAAAATTTTGGCCTTTAACAACCTGCTTGAACAATCCATGGTCCCATTTGAGCGGTGGCATAGAACCACCAGCCTCCTCCACTGTGACCACATCGTCGGTAGTCGACATGGTAATAACAGAAGTCTGAAAAGTCGAAGAGACTAAAGATCCGAAGAAGATTCAAGGGAAATCTGCAACAAGCCTGAAGAACAGGTTGAAGATTGCCAGGAAAAAACTTGAAGATTTGAAGGAGACTTTGAAGGTTTTAAGATCTTCAAATGATAACCAGAGAGAGAGAGAGAGAGAGAGAGAGAAGGAATTCGAAGAAACAGTGATTTCTACCTTCTCCGCTTCGACTATTTATACCCATCGCATTTAATGCGATGGGTAACCATGCAAGATAAGCCACGCGCGTGTCCAACCATGAGTTGGCACGTAAGGTGGGAAATAGGGAGTGACGGTTACCACGCGTGCGTGGGTCTCATTCGCCTGACACCAGACGAAAAGGCGCGACGGACACAGTGACAGCATGATCATCACTATGTCAGCAGTCAACTCAAACGTCACTGTTATCAACAACATGCACCAACCTGTCAGATTTCAAATTTCAAGAAATTTCATCGCAAATGCTCGAATTGCTTCAACAACAAGCTAGGAAGCTGCGACATGTGAATAACAATTTGTAAACATACGCGCCAACTTTGCTATTAAATAAGATTTTCAAATTTCAAGAATTGTCTCACGCGAGTTAGCATGTCACTTCAACAAAAAGCAAGAAGCTGCGTTGCGTTAACTAAGGCACACCACCAGTGCGCCAGCTGGATAGCTGCGTCACGGGAAGTGCGACAAATTAGCCACGCGCAAGCCCTCCTCGCTTAGAAGAGGCTTTCAGGAAACCCAGACAGGAGGAAGCTTAACTTCTTATTTTTTTCTAGTCTAGAGCTCCAACCACTTGCCTTGCGCATGGAAGCAGCACTGGACTGGGGGGACTTGAAGGGGTATGGTCCCAAAAACATGCGCTGACCAATCAGGTCGCACGTAAGACCATACTCCTATTAGACTAGTTTGGCAGCTTTCCTAACCTCACGCGGATCGATCAGGTGTAACCTAGGTCGCGCGCGAGGTCAAGGTGAACACAAGACCAGATTTCACACTTGGCTCCTTGGATGAAAATCCTCACTTCCTGTGTGACAACCCGCACGTTCCGTTTCGTACCGTTTCTATTTATTATGTAATTGTGCTAAATAGTAAAGTGATATTAATACACTGGGTTTTAATATTTGATAAGTATGTGTGTATAAATGTTAAAGACTGTTATTATTGTTGCCACACATTCCATCTTCACTCGTACACTCTTCATTGGGCCTAAGTATCAGCTGAGCTCAGTCCTTAATGGACCACACAGTCACTTGAAACTGGGCCACCCTTTTGTGTCGCACACCTGTAAGATTGTCTAGACCGCACACTTAAATTTCAAACAAGTGTCGCACACCTGTAAGATTGTCTTGACCATACAAACCTTAAGGCATGATGTACAATAAGAGGATGCAAGGCCGCACACCTTGTAACCCGCACAATTCATCATGTACAACTCACTTAGCACATAGAACAACGTATTATTTGCATGACCGCACACTTTCCAGGTAGGCCGCATACTCCAGTGTGGGCCGCACACTGGCAAGTGGGTCGCACAGTTTACACGATTAGGCTTAATTCAGTGAGTCACACACTCCCACTTTGGGCCGCACCCTGATTAAGCCCAAACTCTTACTTTATCCGCACACTCCCACTATTCACTGGCACATATGTTAACTGTTTAAGTGTATAATAGTTATGAATGCATATTTGATATAAACTGTTACATGTACACTACCTAATTAAATACGTGTGATATACGTGAATTACTTATATACAATCCTAATAAATGGTAGCCTTAATAGGACAAGATTAACCGAATTAGGACAAATACTCTATCTAACCGAGCAATCAAAGGTGAGTTCACACTATCACTTAAAAGCATGTATTCCCGATGGATTTGGGAACCTAATATCCCGGGGGCACGAAATAGATATTAAAATACTCATAAATCATGTTCTAGTGTACTAAATGACACTCTATCATGAAGTCCTAAACTCTTATACCGATTAGTTACCGGATTGGCGAACGGGGTATTAGTTGATAACGCTATTAGGTTTAACAACCTCACACCGTACCTAGGAGGATGGGCGTGAACTAGTGTGGCCTTATAAACTGATTGAGGATGACAGACCTTGATCATGGGCAAAATGCACTAAAGTCTCAGTTTCGGTACCACACAGTTTAGTAGCTTACATGGGGTAGCTCCTCGTGGCATGTTTTATAAACGGTAACTTATTTAAAATAATGTTTTGGGTTAAAACAAGAAAACTCTTTTTAAATAGTGAACACGCCAACTTTATGTTGACATTCTACTGCGTGCTTGCAGGTCCGTAGGAGCAGCGCTGGAGCCTTTGCTTAAAGGAGTGTGGTGTCGTTTCATAATCCATTATGGATTATCAGACTCGTGCTTTATGTTTTAAACTGTTTTAGACCTTATGTTTAATGCTTCCGCTTAATACCATAAACCTTATTTTAAGACTTTAATAGTGATGTCACTAATCGTATTATAACTGTTAGTTTTACTTTAATTTGTCTCGTATGTTCAATATGATTGGTGGCATGATTCGGTCATTCGCACGACTCGCGGTATTTCCCCGCATAGTGGAATTTGAGGGTGTGACAGATTGGTATCAGAGCCATTGGTTATAGTGAACTCAGTTTTAAAAAGAAAGAGTCTTTCTGAGAAAAACCAGACTATAACTTATTTTCGTATAAATCGATCCGCAACGACACTTCACTCCAAGTGCAAGACTCAGCACTCTAGACTACCAAGCATGAGTAAATGCTTACTTGTTACTCTACTTAGTATTCTACATACTTAGTGATATATATTATGAATATTACTTACTTAATACTATTCTAAGTGTTCGCTTGGAAAGATATATGTCACACCCCCAAATTCCACAAATGGAGTATCACCGCAGGGAGCGTGACATGACCAGGATCAAGCCACCAATCATATTGAACAATGTATTAAAGTAAATATAAAACCAACCACAATATAATTGGTGTCCAAAAGAAATTAACCAAGTTCAAGTTATCAGCGGAAGCAAAGAGTTTGAAACCAAAATATAAGTTTAAAAGTTCAAATGTTTAACATGGAACTCAACAGTCCATGTCCCACAACGACCTCTCCTTCTCGTGCAAGCCCCATCTAAGCACCTAACGACCTGCAAGGCATGTATCAACGAATCAACAACAAAGTTGAGTGAGTTCACAGTTGGTTGTCCATTTTAAAGTTGTTCCAAAAACCATAAGTTATCTCGAAAACCATGAGTTAAACCATTTCCTTGTTTCCCAAACCATAACCAGTGGGGGCTACCCCATGTTAACCACTAGACCCGTTACCATATCGACTACTGACTGAAGACATGTTTATGTGCCCTGCGTCAATGTCTATCATCATTGACTAAGTGCCCAGATCCATTAGTCCACTCCCGTCTTCTGCGGCACGGTGTGAGGCTTGTCAAACCTAATAGCGCTATTTAACTAATGACCCGTTCGCCATTGGCCCGGTGATTAAGTCGATATAAAAATGAGGGACTTCATGATAGAGTATTGTCTAGTAAGTTAAAGGTTGTCCTACCAAAGGAGGACCGAGGTACATATTCTGCCCAAGGAGAATATGTAGGTTTCATTTTAGTTCCTTAACCCATTACCAAACCACCGGGAATCCCATGCCTTGTAGAAAGTGTGAACTCACCTTAGGTTAGCTCGGCAGATGAACGAAAAGGTCACTTGAGCTATATGTGGTCAACCACGTCCTAACACGGTTACCATACAAGTCAGGTCTAGGTTCAAGTAGTGCACGTAGGTTTACATGTAGGCTAACAAGTTACGAACACACATAATGATCATGGCAAACACGTAGAGCACGTTAACAGCCAAGTACATACACAATGCCCAACTTGTGCGACTCAGATGATTGGGTCGTTGAGCATGTGCGAGCCCAATCATCTTGTGCGATTCAATATTAAAGCCCAATGACCCGGCCTAACCTGTTGTGTGTCCAGCACAATCTTGTGCGACTCATAACAGGTTGTGCGATTGGAAACATACCCGGCCCAAAACATACAAACAGACAATCAACTTGTACGGTCCAATTACACGTGTACGATCCAATATAACTTGTGCGATTACAAATGGCTTGTGCGACTGGAACCTACCTGTGCGACTGAGTTTTTGGGCTTTAAGGCCCAACAAAATAATAGGGTTCAAATAGTTGAGTGTGGCCCAAAACTTGTGCGATCGGCACTGCCTTTTGCGTCCACAGTGTCTTGTGCGGCTAAGGGGCTTGTGTGATCAGATGTGATCTGATCTTGTGCGATCGAGGAGGGACTTGTGCGATTAGTTTTGCTATCCGTAAATCATGCTAATCAGTTAAATCTACAATTTATGGAAATCATTTATCTTATTTCCATCTATTCAATTTAATTAATTAATTCTAACAGTTTCGATCTTAACCATTACTCGATCAAATCAGCATTTTCAAACGATTCTTATGAATCCCAATTCATAACTAATCTGTTAACATCCAAACACACTAATTCGGATCATCTGAATCAGTGATTTCACATACTAGCAGGCAAACTAAGCCATGAACATCAACCAATTCCTCATGTAAGTCAAACAAATCAACTAATCCTTCAATCAAGTGACATGTGAACCGTTCTTCATGAATACTACATCCTATCATTAAACATCCTAATCAATCTCATGAATCCATATCATCAACGATAAAAAAAAGACCCTAGGTCATCATTCAAGATTATGGCATCACAACATCAATTAACATACAAATAAACAATGACAAAACACTAACCGGTTAGAAGGTAGAACAAGAGTTGGTCCGAACAAGAAAGTCTTCGAGAGAGAGACTGCCATCGAACACAAGGAAGCAGGAGAGGAACTTAGGGTTTGTGTGTTTTGTGAATTATGAAAAACTAATCCGTAAGGTGGGATATGTTTACGTGTAAGATGGGAGTGGGCCGAACCCCCTCTCCGGGTTGCCCATTGATCTCAAGTACAAGGAGTGTGGGCCGAGAGAGAAGTGTGGCATGTACGGCCCAACTTGGGCTTGTGCGATTGGCTCGTATTGTGCGACTAGGACTTGTTATTCACTTATATACATAATACAACCACACATAACACATAATAATCAACTTATAATCATTTCATTAAAATCAACTAACCAAATAATCATATAAGGTTCACACACGTTACATCAAGGTAAAAAGAAGAGTCCTGAAATATGAGTTGTCACATCATCCCCAAGTTGAAAGAAATTTCATCCCGAAATTTAGCACGTAGGTACTGAGGAAGCTAGTTAGGTTGCGTGGTTTCCTGGTTTTCCTGGGGTGTCACATCCTTCCCCCGTTGGTTTGGAATTTCGTACCGAAATTCCGCAGTAGCTCCAGCCTCAGTAGTGGTTTTGCTTTTCTCGAACAATTGGGGATACTTGTGTTTCATTTGGTCTTCTCGTTCCCAGGTGAACTCTGGGCCACGGCGGGAGTTCCAATGAACTCGAACAATGGGTATCCTAGTACGTTTGAGAACCTTAACGTCTCGGTCCGTAATCTCTACTGGTTCCTCGACGAATCGCAGCTGATCGTCGATGGTGAGTTCCTTGAGAGGAACTATGAGGGTCTCATCTGACAGACACTTCTTCAGGTTTAACATATGGAAGACGTTGTGAACTCCACTGAGTTCTTCAGCTAGATTCAATCTGTACGCCAATTTGCCAATTCTCTCTGTGATTTCGAAAGGTCCAACATAACATGGATTTAGCTTGCCTCATTTACCAGAATGAATCACACCTTTCCAAGGTGAAACCTTAAGTAACACTCGATCCCCAACCTGGAACTCGAGTGGTTTCCTGCGCTTATCAGCATAGCTTTTCAGACGGTCACGAGCTGCCGCCATTCGTTGTCGTATTTGGGCAATCTTTTCTGTCGTGTTGACGACGAGTTCTGGGCCAGTGATTTGGCTGTCACCAACTTCTGCCCAGCATAAGGGTGATCGGTCCATACAAAGCCTCGAACGGAGCAACCTGGATGCTGGTGTGGTAACTATTGTTGTACGAAAACTCTACTAGAGGTAGATGCCTTTCCCAGTCGTTACCAAAGTCGATTACACATGCTCGAAGCATGTCTTCAAGAGTTTGGATGGTGCATTTAGACTGCCCATCCGTCTGTGGATGATATGCTGTGCTCATGTCTAAATGCGAGCCAAAGGATTTGTGCATCACTTGCCACAAATCAGAGGTAAAACATGAATCACGATCAGATATAATGGAGGTTGGCACCCGGGCTTCGAGACCACTTCCTTCAGGTAAACGTCTGCTAGAGTAGAGAAGTTATCCGTTTCTTTGATAGCCAGGAAGTGTGCAGACTTGGTTAGTCGATCCACTATCACCCAAATGGTATTGTTTCCTCGTTGAGATCTAGGTAAGCCAGCGACAAAGTCCATGGAAACTGGCTCCCATTTCCATGTCGGGATCTCTGGTTGTTGAAGTAGGCCTAATGGCTTCGGGTATTCAACCTTGACCCTAGCGCAGGTCAAACATTTACTAACATAGGTCGCTATGTTAGCTTTCATGTGGGGCCACCAGTGTGTAGCTTTGAGATCGTGGTACATCTTATCTGAACCAGGATGTACTGAGTAACGGGACTTGTGTGCTTCATCCATCACAAGCTCACGTAGATTACCATAAGATGGAACCCAGATGCGTCCCGCCAAGTAGTATGCACCGTCTTCCTTTAGTTCTAACCGTTTCTCCAATCCTCGCAGGGACTCAGCCCTGATGTTCTCTTCTTTCAATGCTTCAATCTAAGCATCACAAATTTGGGCAGGAAGACTAGAGTGAATAGTAAGCTGTAACGCACGTACACGCTTAGGTTTAGTTTCTTTACGACTAAGGGCATCAGCCACCACATTGGCTTTGCCTGGAAGGTACTTGATTGCGAATTCGTAGTCGTTAAGGAGTTCGACCCATCGACGATGTCGCATGTTCAACTCCTTCTGATCGAAGATATGCTGGAGACTCTTGTGATCGGTGTAAATGGTGCACTTGGTACCGTACAAGTAATGTCTCCATATCTTAAGAGCAAACACCACTGCTCCCAACTCCAAGTCGTGAGTAGTATAGTTCTTTTCGTGAACCTTTAGTTGGCGCGATGCGTAAGCAATGACTTTCTCACGTTGCATCAGCACACAACCGAGTCCTTGGATTGACGCGTCACAATAAACTATGAAATCGTCAATGCCCTCAGACAATGAGAGAATAGGTGCGCTACAAAGCTTCGACTTTAGCTGCTGAAGCGCGGATTCTTAAGCATCACCCAATGGTAGGTGACACCCTTCTGAGTAAGAATAGTAAGAGGCTGCGCAATCTTTGAGAAATTCTTAATAAACCTTCTGTAGTAACCCGCCAAACCCAAGAATTGACGGATTTCTGTTGGTGTACGAGGTGCAAGCCAATTCCTGATTGATTCAACCATGGATAGATCAACATGAATCCCATCCTGATTAACCACGTGGCCTAGAAAATGGACTTCACGAAGCCAGAAGTCACATTTTGAGAACTTAGCATAAAGTTGTTCTGTTCGAAGAAGTTCCAAATGAGTCGCAGTTGACACTAGTGTTCCTCCTGACTCTTGGAATAGATCAGGATGTCGTCGATAAACACAATAACGAACTTATCCAAGTAGGGTTTGCACACTCGGTTCATAAGATCCATGAAGACCGCAGGTGCGTTTGTCAACCCAAAAGGCATGACCAGAAACTCATAGTGGCCGTAACGAGTTCTGAAGGCTGTCTTAGAGATGTCCTCGTCTCAGACTCTCAGCTGATGATAACCCGATCTCAGATCAATCTTAGAGTAAAAGCTCGACCCTTGCAACTGGTCGAACAAATCATCTATACATGGGAGGGGATAACGATTCATCACGGTCACCTTGTTGAGTTCGCGATAGTCTATACACATTCGAAAGGTACTGTCTTTCTTCTTCGTAAACAAAACTGGTGCTCCCCAGGGCGAAGAGCAAGGATGAATGAAACCCTTGTCCAAGAGCTCTCATAATTGTGCGGACAGTTCTTCTAACTCCGATGGGGCTAGACGATAAGGTGCACGAGCTATAGGCGCTACTCCAGGAACTAGCTCGATTTGAAACTCGACCTGCTGATGGGGCAGAAGACCAGGTAATTCCTCAGGGAATATCTCAGGAGAGTTGCATATAATCGGGATATCTTCTATCTTCTTCTCTTTCGTTGAGGTGTCAGTAACGAGAGCTAGAATACCAGTGTGGCCCTTTCGCAAGCACTTCTGGGCCTTAAGGAAATAGATGATGCTCACAACAGCACCACTCTTGTCGCCACGGATTACGAGGGGTTCCTCACCCGAACGAGGAACGCAGACGATTTTCTCCTTGCAAAGGACCTCTGCTCGATGTTGGGATAACCAATCCATCCCAATGACGACGTCGAAGCTACCAATAAAGATGGGGATAAGGTCGATAGAGAAGGTCTGACCAGCTAAAGCGAGATTACAACCCTTTACTATGTGTGTGGCCTCAAGACTTTTACCGTTGGCTAGTTCTACAACATGCTTGGTGTTTAAGGGGATTGGGGTACGCTTAAACATCTGACTACCTTTTAAGGAGACATAACTAGTATCGGCACCCGAATCGAATAAAACAGAAACAAAGAAATCATCCAGTAGGAACTTACCCATCACAACGTTGGGATTGTTCCCTGCTTCATCTTGCCCAATTGCAAACTCACGTCCTTCGGCACCATTACCATCCTTGTTGTCCCTGTCGCTGTTTCCAGTGCCCTGGTTGTTGCTATTGTTGTTGCGATCCTGATTCAGCAGTGGGCAGTTTCTTTTAAAGTGACCCTCTGCTCCACACTGAAAGCACCCCATATTGTTACCCTGTTGTTGCTGTTGCTGGTTCTACGGAGCTTGTTGCTGCTGCTGACGATTCTGACTCGCAGGATATGGGCTCCTGCAATCCCTAGCCCCATGCCCTTTCTTATTGCACCGTTGACAACATTTCCTTACACATGACCCGCTGTGGTGTCATTGGCACTTGTTGCACTTCAGCTTATTCCCTAGGTATCCAACCTGACTTTGGTCGTTCAGCCTACGCTGCTTGAGTTTCTTTTGCAAATCTTGTTATCGCATAGAGCTAGGACCCTCACCTTGGTAGTTTTCCCATATACGCTTACTGCTACCAAAGGCATTTGTAGTAGTAAAGTTACGCTTGGGCAGTTTGCCCTCTTCCACCGCCTGATGGGTGAGTTGGTGCGCCAAACAGACGACTTGCTGGATCGTGGTGGGATTGGCCGTAATTACTGAACCTTGAATTTTCAGGACTAAGCCTCTAAGGTATAGCTCAATTCATTTATAGATAGGCTATGACAAGTTAGGACATAAGGCCGCCAAGTTGTTGGACCTTTTTGTGTACGCCTCGATCTCTGATCCTTCCATCTTCAAACCATAATATTCCACTTCAAGTTTCAGAATGTCGTCCTTGTGACATAATTCTTCCTTGATCAAATCCTTGAAGTCGCTCCAGGGGGTGGCGTCTGCGTCCACCAACCCGAGCATTTGAACTTGCGTGTTCCACCAGGAAAACGCTTTCCCTTGTAAGGTGCTATTAGCATACTCTACTCATTTGCTGGTAGGGCTATCACTTTCTTCGAATGCAGATTCGACCCTTCGGATCCAGTGTAGGAGACCTATCGCTCCTTTGGTGCCGTCGAATGTGTGAGGTTTGCATTCCAAGAACGCCTTGATGGTGCCAAATTGGGTGTGTGGGGGTTGGCCTCCTGTTTGGGTTGCTAAAGCCTCAGCGATCCGAGCATCTATCAGGGTCATTAACGGGTCCTGCATCAGGCGAATTTCACCACCACGTTCTCTTCCACATCCACTCATGATCTTCACATTCAATGAGTACAAATGAGAATGAGGATGCAGGAATGCGAAAAGAATGACAGAAGAGAGTGAGCACATAGGGTTTCAGACAACCAGGTGCATGTCAAGTGGGTACATTAAAGCTAATAAGCAATAGGCTACTATGTTAACCAAACATACCATAATCAATACACTACGTAAACTAACAGGCAGGCAATACAAATATAAACCATATCACCTATAGTGTTGAGTCTTGCACGTGGAGCGAAGTGTCGTTGTGGATCATTGAGCACTGTACATGTTATAGTCTGGTTTTGTCAAAAAGTTTTTCCCTTTTTAAAACCAAGTTCACTATAACCAATGGCTCTTATACCAATCTATCACACCCCCAAATTCCACAAGCAGAGTATCACCACAGGGAGCGTGACATGACCAGGATCAAGCCACCAATCATATTGAAAAATGTATTAAAGTAAATATAAAACCAACCACAATATAATTGGTGTCCAAAAGAAATTAACCAAGTTCAAGTTATCAGCGGAAGCATAGAGTTTGAAACCCAAATATGAGTTTAAAAGTTCAAATGTTTAACATAGAACTCAACAGTCCATGTCCCACAACGACCTCTCCTTCTCGTGTAAGCTCCATCTAAGCACCTAACGACCTGCAAGGCATGTAGCTACGAATCAACAACAAAGTTGAGTGAGTTCACAGTTGGTTGTCCATTTTAAAGTTGTTCCAAAAACCATAAGTTATCTCGAAAACCATGAGTTAAACCATTTCCTTGTTTCCCAAACCATAACCAGAGGGGGCTACCCCATGTTAACCACTAGACCCGTTACCATATCGACTACTAACTGAAGACATGTTTATGTGCCCTGCGTCAATGTCTATCATCATTGACTAAGTGCCCAGATCCATTAGTCCACTCCCGTCCTCTGCGGCATGGTGTGAGGCTTGTCAAACCTAATAGCACTATTTAACTAATGACCCGTTCGCCATTGGCCCGGCGATTAAGTCGATATAAAAATGAGGGACTTCATGACAGAGTTTTGTCTAGTAAGTTAAAGGTTGTCCTACCCAAGGAGGACCGAGGTACATATTTTACCCAAGGAGAATATGTAGGTTTCATTTTAGTTCCTTAACCCATTCCCAAACCACCGGGAATCCCATGCCTTGTAGAAAGTGTGAACTCACCTTAGGTTAGCTCGGCAGATGAACGAAAAGGTTACTTGAGCTATATGTGGTCAACCACGTCCTAACATGGTTACCATACAAGTCAGGTCTAGGTTGAAGTAGTGCACGTAGGCTTACATGTAGGCTAACAAGTTACGAACACACATAATGATCATGGCAAACACGTAGAGCACGTTAACAGTCAAGTACACACACAATGCCCAACTTGTGCGACTCAGATGATTGGGCCATTTAGCTTGTGCGAGCCCAATCATCTTGTGCGATTTAATATTAAAGCCTAATGACAACCGGCCCAACCTGTTGTGCGTCCAGCACAATCTTATGCGACTCATAACGGGTTGTGCGATTGGAAAAATACCCGGCCCAAAACATACAAACAGACAATCAACTTGTACAGTCCAATTACACTTGTGCGATCCAATAAAACTTGTGCGATTACAAATGGCTTATGCGACTGGAACCTACTTGTGTGACTGAGTTTTTGGGCTTTAAGGCCCAACAACATAATTGGGTTCAAACAGTTGAGTGTGGCCCAAAACTTGTGCGATCGGCACTGCCTTGTGCGATCCACAGTGTCTTGTGCGGCTAAGGGGTTTGTGTGATCAGATGTGATCTGATCATGTGCGACTGAGGAGGGACTTATGCGATTAGTTTTACTATCCGTAAATCATGCTAATCAGTTACATCTACAATTTATGGAAATCATTTATCTTATTTCCATCTATTCAATTTAATTAATTAATTCTAACAGTTTCCATCTTAACCATTACTCGATCAAATCAGTATTTTCAAACGATTCTTATGAATCCCAATTCACAACTAATCTGTTAACATCCAAACACACTAATTCAGATCATCTAAATTAGTGATTTCACATAGTAGCATGCAACCTAAGCCATGAACATCAACCAATTCCTCATGTAAATCAAACAAATCAACTAATCCTTCAATCAAGTGACATGTGAACTGATCTTCATGAACACTACATCCTATCATTTAACATCCTAATCAATCTCATGAATCCATATCATCAACGATTATATTAACAAGAACCCTAGGACATCATTCAAGATTATGGCATCACAACATCAATTAACATACAAATAAATAATTACAAAACACTAACCGGTTAGAAGGTAGAACAAGAGTTGGTCCGAACAAGAAAGTCTTCGAGAGAGAGAGACTGCCGTCGAACACAAGGAAGGAGGAGAGGAACTTAGGGTTTGTGTGTTTTGTGAATTATGAAAAACTAATCCCAAAGGTGGGATATGTTTACGTGTAACCCTCTCCGGGCTGCCCATTGATCTCAAGTACAAGGAGTGTGGGCCGAGAGAGAAGTGTGGCATGTACGGCCCAACTTGGGCTTGTGCGATTGGGTCGTATTGTGCGACTAGGACTTGTTATTCACTTATATACATAATACAACCACACGTAACACATAATAATCAACTTATAATCATTTCATTAAAATCAACTAACCAAATAATCATATAAGGTTCACACACGTTACATCAAGGTAAAAAGAAGAGTCCTAAAATATGAGTTGTCACACTATGTGCCTTAGATATACTTCTTTCTATCTATCTTTCTCTCAATCTTTCCGACGTCATTCTCATGTGATGCTTTTGTGGATGTGAAGAAAAATGAGCGGGCGTGGAAGAGGAAACGTGAACCTGACTCCGGAACAGCTGGATACTCTAATCAATGATAGGGTGGCTATAACTTTCGCAGCACACCCAGGAGGTACAACTAATCTGAATCAGTCTGGGATGTCTTCATCCTATTCTCATGTCACTCTACCTATCTTGAATCTATTCGTTTCTTCTCACGCGACAGGTCCACAAGCACCCCTCAGCCTCGAGTATGTACTTTCAAAGCTTTCATGGAATCAAGCCTCATCCTTTCAATGGCACTAAGGGGGCTGTAGGCCTTCTACACTGGATCGAGAAGGTCGAGTCGGTGTTCGAGATTTGTGATTGCCCTGCCAACAGTCGAGTGAAGTTTGCCACTACTACTCTTGAAGGGAATACGCTTTCGTGGTGGAATGCACAAATTCAAATGCTTGGATTGGCGGATGCTAACGCCACTCCCTAGAATGAATTCAAGGAGCTGATCAAAGAGGAGTATTGTCACAGAGACGGCATCCAGATGCTTGAAGTGGAGTACTATGGACTGAAGATGTTTGGGTCTGAAATCAAGACGCACACCAAGAGATCCAATGACTTAGCTGCTCTTTGTCCGAACCTGTCTCTGCCTGCCTATAAGCGAATCGAGCTCCACCTCAGGGGTTTAGTCCTAGAAATCCAGAGCTTGGTGACTTCAGCGAACCTCCTCACTATTTAGCAGAATATCCGTTTGGCGCATCGTCACACCAATCAGGCCCTAGAACAAGGAAAGCTGCCTCATTGGATTAACGCTGCCCTCAATGCAACTGGAGACAACAAGCGCAAGTGGGATAACAACAAGGGTGCCAACTATTCACAGTCTCAGGAACAGCAAAGGAAGGTCGAAAGAAACAAGGGTCCTAACCTGTAGGGTGGTGGTTATTTGGGAAATCACCCTAAGTGCAACAAGTGCAACTGACACCACTATGGGCAGTGTGAGAAGGGTCTATGCCAGCGATGTAACAAACTTGGGCATGAAGCAAAGGATTGTAGGAGCCCGCACCTAGCAAAGCAGAATAAGCCACAGCAGCAGCAACAGCCATATCGGGGAAATGTTAGAGGATGCTTTCAGTGTGGTGATGAGGGTCACATCAAGAAGAACTGCCCGCAACTGAATCAGAACCACAACAATCAAGGAGTTGGAAATAACAACAATGCCGACAATGGTGCAAGAGGACGCGCTTTTGTGATTGGTACTCGAGAGGAAAGGAACGATCCCAACGTTGTGACGGGTAAGTTCCTACTCGATGATCTTTACGTTTTTGTACCGTTTGATTCTGGAGCCGATGCAAGCTACGTATCACTAAGTGTTAGTAAGATGCTTAAGTCTGCACCAACTCCCCTAGACACTGTACACGTCGTCAAATTGGCCAATGGTATAAACATCAAGGCTACTCACATCGTCAACAATTGTAAACTCGTGTTATGCGATCAGACTTTTTCCATCAATCTCATTCCTATCGTTCTTGGAAGTTTCGATGTTGTTATCGAAATGGACTGGTTATCTCAGCATCGAGCGGAAATACTCTGCCAAGAGAAAGTTGTCCGCATTCCTCGTTCTATTGGCGAACCTCTTGTTATTTAAGGCGAAAAGAGTGATGCTGTTGTAGGCGTCATCTTATTCTTGAAAGCCAAGAAGTGTTTACGAAAGGGGCATACCGCTATTCTAGCACTTGTTACCGATACTCAGGCGGAGGAAAAGAAGATTGAAGATATTCCTGTGATTTTTTACTACCCAGAGGTATTTCCTGAAGAATTACCCGGTCTCCCACCTCACCGTCAAGTCGAATTTCAAATCGAGTTAACTTCAGGAGCGGCACCCATAGCTCGTGCACCTTATCTATGCCAAGTTCTCGAAATGTGACTTTTGGCTTCGTGAAGTCCATTTCCTTGGACATGTGGTCAATGAAGTTGGGATTCACTTCGACCCAGGTAAGATGGACTCCATCAAGAACTGGCCTGTACCTAAGACTCCGATCGAAATTCATCAATTCTTGGGATTGGCGGGTTACTATCATAGATTCATCGAAGGTTTCTCCAAGATTGCTTAGCCTCTCACAACTCTAACTCAAAAGAGTGTCACCTACAAGTGGGGTAATGCTCAGGAATCTGCGTTTCAGCAGCTGAAGGAAAAGTTGTGTAGTGCACCTATTATCTCATTACCAGAAGGTACTAATGACTTTATAGTCTAATGCGATGTGTCTATTCAAGGACTAGGTTGTGTGTTGATGCAACGTGAGAAGGTTATTGCTTACGCGTCACGCCAACTCAAAGTTCACGAAAAGAACTACACTACCCACTATCTGGAACTGGGAGCCGTAGTGTTCGCACTCAAGATGTTGGGATTGAACCCTATCAGAGGAACAGATAATTAAAGCCAAAACTGGATCAGAGCAGTGGATCCAGAATAAGCAGATGTTATGTATTCAAGTCTCTCCCCTTGAAAGTGGTTTCAATGGCTGATGACCTCCAATCCACTGATCGGTACAACTGCTGACCTACAACTGCTGATCAAGTCAAAGACTAATAAAGACTAAAGCCCTGCTGTTCAATCTACTGCTATGGGTCAAGCACTGCTGGATATATCAAGTGCTGATAGGTTCACATCAGTGGAAGGATTCAGCAGTAGTTAGTTTGTCTTTACGTAATGTATTGTATAACAGTTGTTAGCATAGCAGTACTTGTATAGATCAGTTGTTAGAGTTTTTTAGGAGGTTAGATGTCACTTTCATGGTGACGTCAGCAAAGTTGCCTCAGTGGTTTGTCTGTGCCTATAAATAGAACAGTACCCTGTACTGTTCTATCAGCTCTTCACCATCTTTCTACCTGTACGAACAAATCACTGTGAGCTCAGGCTGAGGGGGAGTTTGTTACATGCATGCAATTGTAATCGTTGATGAAATAAATTCAATCATTCGGTTCATTGTTGAAAATGTGTGTTGAAAGCAATTCTCCTGTTTGATTGTGAAAAGTTTGTTTCCATTTATATTCCGCTGCACTACTTGTTCATTGCTCATCTTAATTCAAACATAAAACAAAATCAAACCAAACTCAGATCCTAACAATTGGTATCAGAGCTCGGACAGTCAAATTTGATTTAACAATCATTTTGACATAAATAGTTCAGCTCACAATCGTTGATACTGATAGTTTGTTCGTTTTGTTGAAAAACAGAGCAAGGTTTAATCACCATCAAAGTTGATTAATCATTGTCTGTAAAACAACCAGGATGACGTCACAATCACAAGATGATAAGAATAACATTGGTTCTCTTTTCAAACCACCCATGCTTAAACGTAATGAATACAACATCTGGGAGAGAAGGATGGGTCACATCCTTGCTCAACAGAACACTGGATGTTGGAGATCTGTTGTCTTTGGGCCCCATGTTCCTATGGTGCCAAGTGCTGAGGATACAAAGAAGTTCGAACCAAAAAAACCTGAAAACTATACTAAAACTGACTTTCAAAAGTTTGAACTCGATGCCAAAGCATTTAGCATCATAGCATCTGCATTACCCAATGAAATCTATGCTGGACTGTTACATTGTAACAGTGCCAAAGAGCTATGTGATGTACTGAAGGAACAGTTTGGGGGAACGGAAGAAGTTATTGAAAATAATAGGGAAATTCTGAATCAGCAGTATGAAACCTTCTGTCACATCAAGGGTGAATCATTAACTCAGCAGTTTGAGCGGTTCAGTCGTCTCATTAGTGAGCTAAGACTTGTTAAAGTTACATTTCCAAATTCAACTCAAAATAGCAGGTTTCTTATATCACTACCAGAAAAATGGGATACCATTGCATTTGTAACTAGAAATTATGCTGAGTTTAAGGATCTGACCCTGGCCCAACTTCATGGTAGACTCCTAACCAATGAAAGGGAGTTAAACTAGAAAAAGAAGTTGCAAGAGTCTGGCAAAGTTACTGATGATTATTCATTTAGCAGCACAGCTCTTTTTGGCCAGGAAGAATCTGGTAGCAGTAGTAAGGATCAGAGTTATGATCATTTTATTGATATAACTGCTGGTGGAAATTTTAACAACTCTGGTTCTCACTCTGCAAATTATGCTTTTACTGCAAATTATGAAAACCAGATGTCAGATAACTTGTGTTTTGAACTCAATGATTTTCAACACTTTGATCCCACTGACTTAGAAGAGATGGACATTTTGCATCAATTGGGTTTGCTTAGTGTAAGAACAAGCAAATTCTATAAAAGAACAGGGAGAAAATTCCCAGGGTTACATGGGAATTTAAGAGTGGGGTTGGATAAATCAAAACTGAAGTGTTATAAGTGCAATAGGCTAGGTCATTTTGCTAGGGAATGCAGGAGTCAAACACTGGTCCAATAATAACTCATCCCAGCTCAAACCCTAGACCACAACATCAAAGCACTGTGCACTATACCCAATATACCCCTGCAGCACATGTTAACACTGCTCACTATGCTGCAACCCTTGTGCCTGTGCATTATGTTCAAACCACTGTTCCACAAATTCAGTATGTTCAAGCCCCTGTCCCTCAGGCACAAGTGCAACCTGTTGCACCTCAACAAGCTGCTCCGACAGTGGTACAACCAGATCAGCAAAGCTTTTTCACCCAAGGCTTTGTTGACTGGAGCAGCATGCCTGATAAGCTTGGTGATGAAAATTTTGCACTCTATGCTTCTAATGATACTTTTAATGATGAATTTTGTTTGATGGCATTAGAGTCAATACCAGAAGGGGTAGAAAATGAAGGTGAATAGCTAAGTGCTGAAACAGTGGATGAAGTGGCTGAAGCAGTGGTTACTGCAGTTGCTGGTGAACTACTGCTGGGAGAAAATTCAGAAACCCTGATTGAACCACTGTCTGACCCTTGGTCCAAAGAAGACAAAGAAGAAAAGGAAGAGAAGAAAGCAGGTGAGAAAGAAGTTGGAGCTGATAAAGAAGGTGATCATCAATGTGATTGTGCCATGATGGCTACTACTAAGGTATCACCTCAAGTTCTTGAAAAACTGTGTTCAGACAAATGCATTATTGCATTTGCTAGCATTAAAGAGGTAAATGAAAACCTTAGGGATAAAATCTTAACTGATGAAGTCAAATTTGAAAAGTCATTGAAAGAACTTAAAAACAAATTGGCTGAAAAGGACAAGGAAATCAGCAGTCTCAAAGAAGAGCAAAGCATAACCAAGACTCAACTCCAAACTATGGTAGAAAAATACCAAGTTTGTAAAAAGGAGTTGGAGTCCACCCAAATCACTTGTGAAAGATGGGTGGAATCTTGCAAAGGTTATGAGGTCATGCTTGGGAAACAGCTTGAAAGCAATGTCAAGTTTGGAATAGGATATAGAAAATATGATGAACTTGAAAACACTGCTGTCAAACAAGCTGGTTCAACTGAAATAAAACCAACCAACAAGAATGGCCAAGAAGTTAAGATTACTGACAAACTTGGAAACGAAATCACTCTGGAAAGATCATCTGTGGGGTCCTCAACTTTTGAGGAAATTGAGAAATACCAATTTAAACCCACATGGTCTGATGAGTATGACATTCTTGAAAATTTCAAGCCCATGGATTTCACAACCACTGATGGTGTCACAGCTCCAAAAGCAAAGGTCATTCCTATCAAATTCATCCCAACAGTGGTTCAAAACTCTGTTGCTAAGGAGTCTGAGAAAAGGAAGAAAAGAGAAAAGATCAAAAACCTGTTTTGTGATTTTTGTGAAAAGAGGAATCATCTAACAAAAGACTGTTTTCATCTAAAAGCATATGATCTAAACAAAACAAGTGTCATTGTACCTGCTAAAAGCTGCACCATCTGTGGTAAAACAAATCACAAAACTCAAGAATGTGTGTATCTCAAAAACTTTGATGTAAAAAAGAATGAGTACACTGCAAAAACATCCTAAAGTTCATCAACATCAGCTGTCAAGTTCACCAAGACCAACCACTGTTTGTGCCAGTCTAAACAGCTGTTACAAAACAGCTGAAACAAACATCTGTCCAAAGAGATGTTCAAGTGACTGATGCACCCCCTGCCAATTAATTCAGAAGAGGTAAGGGAAAACCACCATACCAAAGGATCCCACATGTTTATGAGGCTTACAAAAGGCCTTCTAAACCAAAAGTGAACATGCATCCTTTTGGTTATCAGCAGGTGATTGGTCAAGATCCACAACAGTGGTTAGAGAAAAAACAGTCCTAAAACTGTCCAAACCCCTGACGTAACCACTGCCCATCCATCTGAACTCATCCCAGACACTGTTGAGACCCCATCCAAAGCCTTATTGGCTTTGGAGACCCTAATGAACTAATCCTTTTACTTCATGTGCAGGGAGCTTCTGCATGCTTAGATAGCCTTTGGTATGTAGATAGTGGAGGCTCCAGGCACATGACAAGATGTAAAGCCCTTCTCAAAGATTTCAAAATCCATGGAGGGGGTGGTATATCCTTTGGTAATAATAGTAAAGGGAAAGTTCTGGGGTCTGGTACAATACATTCTGGTAATGTAAAATTTGAAAATGTCAATCTGATAGACAATCTAAAATTCAACCTCCTGAGTGTTTCACAAATGAGTGATAAGGGGTATGGATCATTCTTCACAAAGGAGTGTTGTAGGATTGTTGAATCAGAAATGGTTGAAAAGATTGAAGCAATAATAAAAATTGGAAAAACCAAACTTGTTGCTCAAAGAAGTGGCAATGTTTATGTGGTGGATATGTCAAAAGAGAGCCCCAGAACTGATGCCTGTCTGTTCTCAGCTGCATCAAACAAAGAGACAGAATTATGGCACAGGAGATTGGGGCACATAAATCTCAAGACAATCACTGCCATTTCAAAACAGGGGTTAGTAAGAGGTTTACCTCAAAAACTGTTCACCTGTCCTGAGCATTGTGTTTCCTGCCTAAAAGGAAAACAACATAAAAGCTCCTACAAATCCATTGATGAGTCCAAAACAACCAAATGTTTGCAAATGCTTCATATAGATTTGTTTGGCCCAGTTAAAGTCATGAGTATTAAGAAAAAGAGGTATTGTTTGGTTATTGTTGATGACTTTTCTAGGTTTACATGGACTTACTTTTTACACTCAAAAGATGAGACTGCAGGCATTCTGCAAGACTTTGTGAAATAGGTTGAAAAGCAGTTTGACCTTCCAGTAAAAATCTTCAGAAGTGACAATGGAACAGAGTTCAGGAACAAGGAGTTAGATGATTTCTGTGTGTCAACAGGAATTGTGAGGCAATACAGCATTCCAAGAACACCAGAACAAAATGGGGTTGTTGAAAGAAAGAACAGAACTTTGAGTGAGGCTGCCAGAACCATGCTTGCTGATTCAGGTTTGCCATTAACTTTTTGGGCAGAGGCAGTAAACACTGCTTGCTATGTCCAAAACAGAGTTTTAATCAACCCCAGGCATCAAAAGACTGCCTATGAACTGCTGTATAAAATAAAGCCATTGATTTCATATTTCAAGGTTTTTGGCTGCCCATGCTTCATTTTAAACTTAAAAGATTCTATCTCAAAGTTTGCAGCCAAAATTGATTGTGGTTATCATCTGGGATACTCAACCACTGCTAAGTCCTACAAAGTGTTTAACACAAGGACCAAAACAGTGGAAGAGACTTTGAATGTAAAGTTCAATGAACTTTCATCAACGAAAATCCCAGCAAACCCTGCAGAATTGTTTGATCTTGATAAATTCACTTTTGAAAATAGTGCTGTCAAGACTAACAGTGCAGGTCCATCAGAGGATTCATCACCAGACTATGGGTATGAAATCATCATTCCTCAACAAAAGTCTGTCACAATGGGAAGAGCAGCAGATGTTCAAAACAGGTGTCAAAGCTCAACCACTGCTACCTCAATAGTTGTTGATCAAAGTAGCCCATTAACCCCTGCTTCCACATCATCAAACACTATTGATAAAAGTCCTCAAACAGTGGATAAAAGTCAGCATGTGTCCACACCATTACCACCTATTCCACCACCTTTTGAAGCCACTGCTGGATCATCAAAATCACCAGCAGTGGTAATCTCAGATGATTCACATCTGCAGCCCTCCCCACTTAATGCCATTGTTCCATACCAAGGAGAGCTCATCTTCTTGAAATCTCATCCATCAGACCAAATCATTGGCAACATTAATGAAGGGGTGCTCACAAGAAGTCAATCCCAAAACATTTGTCTTTTTGCTGGTTTTCTATCTCTCCATTAGCCAGTCAAGTACCAAGAGGCACTAAAAGACAACAGCTGGGTAGAAGCCATGCAAGAGGAGCTCCAACAGTTTGGAAAATGTGGAAAGCTTAATCCACGTTATGTCGGACCTTTTAAAATCACTGAAAAGATCGGCACTGTGGCATATCGACTGAACTTTCCTGAAGAACTCAGTGGCATACACAACGTGTTCCATGTGTCGAATCTGAAGAAGTGTTTATCTGACGAAACTTTCATCATTCCTTTCAAGGAACTCACTATCGATGATCAACTTCGTTTCATCAAGGAACCGGTTGAAATCATGGATCAAGAGATCAAATCTCTCAAGCGTAGCAAGATACCGATAGTACGGGTACGTTGGAATTCTCGTCGTGGCCCAGAATTTACTTGGGAAAGAGAAGACCTAACGATGCGCAAGTATCCTAAATTGTTCAAAGAGAAGGAGTTCGGGAATGAAGCTACAGCTGAATTTCAGGACGAAATTCCCAATCAGGTTGGGGATGATGTGACACCCCGTGGAAACACCTAGTTATTCAGTACCTATACACTAAATTTATGGACGAAATTTCCTTCAAGTTGAGGATAATGTGATAACCCGCACGTTCCGTTTCGTACCATTTCTATTTATTATGTAATTGTGCTAAATAATAAAGTGATATTAATACTATTGGGCTTTAATATTTGATAAGTATGTGTGCATAAATGCTAAAGACTATTATTATTGTTGTTGCACATTCCATCTTCACTCGTACACTCTTCATTGCACCTAAGTATCAACTAAGCCCAGTCCTTAATGGACTGCACAGTCACTTGAAACTGGGCCACCCTTTTGTGTCACACACCTGTAAGATTGTCTAGACCGCACACTTGAATTTCAAACAGGTGTACGGCATCTCACAAGAATGATAGCTGGAACCCTTTCCTCACATTTGTGTGACATCATTAGAGGGTATAAATACTCACCTTATCCTAAACCCTAATACCTTTTCCCCAAAACATTCCAGCCGCCACACTCTCCCTTTCTCTCTCTCCCCCCATTTAGAAACATTCACTTTTTGGAAATCTTCTTCTTCAAGGCAGCCAACATCATCTTCTTCATCATCAAGTTCTTCCTTTTTCTTGAAGAATCCTCTCAATCATCTCGCACACTCTCTTCTTCTTCTTCTTAAATCATCACATCAGGTTAGTATGATTATCGTGTTTACGATTTGTATTCTTTCACTAAATGAACAGTTTGAATGATAAGTGTGAGTATGTTGTCTTGATGCTTGTAATGAGTTACTTTTATGTGTTGAGGAAGTTCTTGTAATGGTATGCTATGGAAACGTATATGAATAATATCATAAAGATTTGAACTTCATATAATTTCTTATGATTAAGATGATTTGGAAAACTAGGGTTTTTGTATGCTTAAAATATCCACAAAATGTTTGAATAAATTCGATGATGACTTAGAACATATCACTATTTTGTTTCCATAAGTTGTGAATATATGTTTTAGTGATTGATTCTCGGATAACATGTCTAACTATTTGATTTACGTTATTAGCACAAACTTTGGTGTGTATTGATAATGAGAGGATTATACTTGATGAATGTTAGGATGAATAAAATGTGAATCACTGTTGGATCGATAAATGCCTTTCATTCTTTGATTCGCGAATAGTGCTAAAGGATTAGATTCTTGACATGTTTGATGGATGATTAGGAAATCTGCTGATGTGTGATGTTGGGTTTCATGATTTTAAGATAAATGGTAAATGTTGTGATTATAGATGAATGTTAGATTTTGATGAATGATTTAGGATATAAGTTGAATTCTTTGTTGTTTGATCTGAAAACGTGAATGAATATAAACTATTTGTTGTTTTGAATAGACGGTACACAACCTTCTGCATATAGTACAATCTCACACAGCACACTGTACACTTGGAAGGGTCGCACACTCCCAAGTGTACGATCCTTAAGGCATAATGTACCAACACCTTGCACACCATACACCCGAGGGTCGCACACTCCTAAGTGTACAACCCATAGTGCAAAGTGTACGAGGGAACCCAGCTGAGTCGCACACTCAGAGGGTCGCACACCATGACTGTACAAACCTTAAGGCATGATATACAATAAGAGGATACAAGGCCGCACACCTTGTAACCCGCACAAGTCATCATGTACAATTCACTTAGCACATAGTACAACGTAATATTTGCATGATCGCACACTTGCCAGGTAGGCCGCACACTCCAGTGTGGGCCGCACACGGGCAAGTGGGCTGCACAGTTTACACGATTGGGCTTAATTCAGTGGGTCGCACACTCCCACTTTGGTTCGCACCCTGATTAAGCCCAAACTCTTACTTTATCCGCACACTCCCACTATTCATTGGCACGTATGTTAACTGTTTAAGTGTACAATAGTTATGATGCATATTTGATATCAACTGTTACATGTACACTACCTAATTAAATACGTGTGATATACGTGAATTACTTATATACAATCCTAATAAATGGTAACCTTAATAGGACAAGATTAACCGAATTAGGATAAATACTCTATCAAACCGAGCAATCAAAGGTGAGTTCACACTATCACTTAAAAGCATGTATTCCCGGTGGATTTGGAACCTAATATTCCGGGGGCATGGAATAGATATTAAAATACTCTTAAATCATGTTCTAGTGTACTCAGTGACACTCTATCATGAAGTCCCAAACTCTTATACCGATTAGTCACCGGATTGGCGAACGAGGTATTAGTTGATAGCGCTATTAGGTTTGACAACCTCACACCATACCTAGGAGGACGGGCGTGAACTAGTATGGCCTTATAAACCCTATTGAGGATGATAGACCTTGATCATGGGCAAAATGCACTAAAGTCTCAGTTTCGTTACCACACAGTTTAGTAGCTTACATGGGTTAGCTCCTCGTGGCATGTTTTATAAACGGTAACTTATTTAAAATAATGTTTTGGGTTAAAACAAGAAAACTCTTTTTAAATAGTGAACTCGCCAACTTTATGTTGACATTCTACTGCATGCTTGCAGGTCTGTAGGAGCAACGCTAGAGCCTTTGCTTAAAAGAGTGTGGTGTCATTTCGTAATCTATTATGGATTATCAGACTTATGTTTTATATTTTAAACTATTTTAGACATTATGTTTAATGCTTCCGCTAAATACCTTAAACCTTATTGTAAGACTTTAATAGTGATGTCACTAATCGTATTGTAACTGTTGGTTTTACTTTAATTTATCTCGTACGTTCAATACGATTGGTGGCATCATTCGGTCAGTCGCACGCCTCGCGGTATTACCCCGCATAGTGGAATCTGAGGGTGTGAGATCCTGTACCTTGCGCTGGCTACACGGGATGTCCCCGATGGCCGCGCGTAGGATAGAAGTGCAGGTAATCCTAGGACAAGCACGACAGGTACAAGTAGCAGAGTAGTGGACCAATGAGCGTCCAGCAGGCTATATCCGATCATGCTCCACGATTAGCAATCGTACAGGAGACAAGAAGGTACAAAAGGACGCATACGTCGCACCAATCAGCGTGCGCCGACATCTGCTCCACGATCTCCACTTAGCCGCTGATGATAGACGAGACAACAAGGACAACGGTCAGGCCACATGGATCCACTCAGCGTGTTCCAGCTTCCTTCTCACCTAGAAGCACTAACGGTCATGGCAGAAGAGACAAAACAGATATTCCTTGTTGTCGACTCCAGGCCCAAGGCCCATCAGCCCATCTCCTTCTACACCACTTTGGCTATAAATAGGGACCTTCACCTCCAGGTTTAAGGATTCTGCTTCCTTGCTTTCTCACTCTTAATCACACACTTTTATCCTCAAATCATATACTTATTCTCACATCGGAGGGTGGTTACGAGGAGAACTTTGACACCCGGCTATTTTGAGTTGTACCGTACAAGTGTAACACGTGTCATGAATAAATAAAAGGCTATATTTCATTGATATTGGTGTTTATATATGGTATTTGATGTGTTGGTAAATCCAAACTTGGTTAAAAATTATGTTGCTAATAATAAGATAAACGCTTATCACGTAACAAACAAAATGCGAAATGAACGTCGGTGACCGCCCGATAAATGTTAAAATCCTAAAAATCTTTCATTATGATTAAAATGGTATTTTTAATCATGTTCATGAGGAAAAATAAATTAAAACGCTTAGAAACACTAATTTTCGAGTTTAAGCGCGTACCGCGCGATACCGCGAGTATATGACAAAATGTTGTCAAAGCAGCTAGTCGAGGCAACTGATAATTGTTTCTGTATTAATATGGCGAGTTTATTTTAATAGAGTGATAAAAATAATTTAAAGCGCCTTAAAATGGGATTAAAATGCAAGTTAAAATACCAGGTGATCAGTAAAATACCAGTTTAAAGCATATAAGGACCATATATATGTATATGTGCGTGTATGTATGAGAGGGAAGCAGGCATGTGGTGGATTGAGGAGCCACCTCTTCTTGAGATTTGCCAAGTGTTGAGTGTTGGGATTTGCAACAATCCAGAAATGTAGGTGACTTGATGCTCTGGCGCACACTTGCTCATCCGCAGCACAGAATCTGTTTTCTCAGCCCATCTCACAAACGCTACGACACCTCCAGTATCGTCAAAGTTCAAAGGCCTGCAGTCTAGAAACTGCTTGTAAGTACAGTCTGTACAAGCAACATCATTCACAGAAAATATTAGCAAACGCACATGGAATGTCCAAACGTATTGTAATGTGTCTTAGGTGACTTAAACATTACCGTGAGGTGGGTTATTCCCTAAGGTACCTCCACTGTGTTCGGAGCATAGGGCCTCATGGTGTGCGATTGCATGTGAAATCCGTTCGTGTAGTTCTGCCTATGTTGTGGGCAACTGGGTGTTCCTTCGAGGAGGCATCTTCTAAGAAGAAGATTGTATAAGTCAGGTCTTAATCGTATAATAATTAGTACGTATACATAATAGTGTTTATCATAGCAAGTAAGCATGTAACATCACAATCATAGCAAAAACATGTAAATTAACAACGTATTTAATGAGAACATGACGATTGAGCTTTCATTAACCATTGACCACAAAGTATTGTTACATGTTTTACAAGTGTATCATATCAAAAGGAACACAGGGTCACACTACCCTTGTCCAATAGTCTATCAGTCTACAAAAGTCATAAAATCAGAAGGTGGTCTCCAAAACGCTTCGCAAGCTCAGCTCAATAGTGGTGCTCTCATCAAAAGCAAAGCAACCTACATAAAACCAAAAACCAGCTATGCTGATGGTGGCGGTGGAGGAGGATGGGAAGGAAAGAAAAGCAAGCTGCGCACATGCGCAAGCTCCTCCTCAAGCTCATATACATGACGCAACAGATAACTGATCTACTACTCGACAGTGAGAAATCGAGCATCAAACTCTGGAATGGAGTAAGAGATGCAGGTGGATGTGAAAATAGAGACGGTGATGAATGAGGGGGAACAAAAGCAGCCTGGCAAGGACAAGGTAAAGGGCGCGGTGTCATCTCAAGCTCCAAAATCCTGCGACACATAATCTCATACTGAAGCTGGAGTGATAAGAGTAACTCATCCCGTGTATAGCCAACAAACTGAGAGGGATGGTAGGGATCCGAAATCGGCATAGTATACGGTGGGAACCATCTGAGTGGCTCATCGAGTGGTGAATAAGTAAAAGGAGCAAAAGGTGCAGACTGGGGAATGTGTGGAAAAGCTGCTGAAACATAAGGATCATGACTAGGATGCTAGCGTGAAGTGCCTTCCCCTGGACGGGGTGCGGGTATGTCCTGCAAGAAAACAATAGGTAAATCAACACGATGGACATCAGATTCCACAAGGTGAAAAGGAGCAACATCAATGGGTGCAGGTGGAGGAATAAGTGGCTCAATAACAAGAGGGTCAATGGGTGCATGAACTGGATCAGGTATGAGGGGTGCAATGTTAGGTATGCCAAAAGGAATAGGGTCATGATCAGGTAAGGGCTCAGGATCAGCAGGTGTAACGTCAGGCTGATCAGCAGGAACAAAATCTAACTCAAGATCAAGCTCGGGATCGTGTGGAGGGGATGGTGCAGCTGACATGGCTGTATCATCATCAGAATTAGTGGCATAGCTTCGTAACCCAACTGCCTTTAATGCTGAAGATGTCACAGACTCAAAGGAATCTGAGGCAGAATGCAAACTAGAGTCAGAGGAAATCTCAATAATAGGGATCTCAGGAAGTGGACTAGCAACAACGTCCTCATCTAGCTCTCCATCGCCATGGGCGTCATCGGGAGGACCATCAACAAACAGATCAACATCATCGTCAAACAAATCATCAAAAGGCCAATCCTCAGGAGGGATGACCACTAAAGGAACAGGAGCGTGGATCGGTGCCACAATATGCTCACCATCGGGATGACCGATGTTTTGTGTATGCAATGAAAACATGTTATAAAAATATTTTCATGAGAGCCCTAATGATTGTAATCCAGACTCTAGAAAGAATCCTAGTTCACTACAATCGAAGCACTGATACCAAACTGTCACACCCTGAATTTTGCGAAAGCGTGATTATGTGTGACTTGCTTAATATCATTGCATTCAACCATAACAAACATCTATATGATAAAACTAAAGACGTCCATCCATTGAATTAAGTTTTAAAACATAACCGCAACATTGTTTAGAAATCCAACACAGACTTTGAATCAATAATACAAACCATTCAAATTGTTTTAGAGTTCCAGAAGGACTCGACAAAAGATACTATTAAAAACTAGGTTTAGGACTATGCATCTTATCCAGGATAAGGTACACAACCCCAAACCCTTAGACACCGGATGACATCTTTTATTCCAAACAACCCTTGATAACTTCCAACGCCCGCCAGATCCATACTTAGTTTCCTAAAATACATGTAAATTTGAAAACATCAACAAAAGTTGAGCGAGTTCATGTGTTTGTATATATGCACGAATAAACCTTTGTAATCATTTTAAGTATGTATGTTTTTGTAATCCTGGTATGAAAGAGAATATGAACAGATCGATTAATGATTTGCAAGGTCATTACTACGTGTGTAACGGTGTAGGAAGGCTCAATCCTTTGCGTATTTCGTACCGGGCCTCCCGGCTGGAACGACATAGTCACCACAAGCGGTCAACTCGCGGACCCATGGGTGGGGCTCGCAACACCCAAATAGATCTATCACTCATGCCCCTCGGTCCTTATAATAAGATTAATGGTCTTAGGTTAACGCCTACCCATTCACATGATCTAACAGTTCATTTGTTGACTAACCATACCATTTGTAATCATTGTAACATTTGTAACATGTATTTCACCCCGAAGTTATAAATCGAAAACAGTTAAAAGAAAAAGGGGGACATGAACTCATAGTCTTGCGTTATTCGCAACAAACGGTAACTCAAGCTTCTCCTGGTGTACACGACTTCCTACAACGTACTACGGTTTATTAGACGAGCTGGTCGTGCCATGACTTTGTATTAATTAGTGTCTTTGAGTTACGTGTCTTTGTGTCTTCAATATTATTCCAAGTTATTTAATTATTTGTTAAGGTAATATATATTTTAACTTAAATTATATTTATTCAATTGGAATAATAGTTAAAATGATATATTTTAACTTGTCACTTTTTATGTATTTATACATGTATATCATTCCCAAGGATGGGTGTATTTGTATTCGTATTCTTATAGTTGTATATTTTTGCCATGTATTGGTGTCGTATTCCGGTGTGTATCTATACGTACGAGAATACGTATTTTCTTGTAATTATTAAGTATCCTTATACTTAATTTTGTATTAACTTTTCTGGAATAATATCTTTAATAAAAATTCATCAATATATATTTCCAAAATATATATTTTAAGAAATATTACTTAGGAAAATTATTTATAATTTTTCCCTTGGTAAAAATATTTATAAGTCTCATATAAGTCTCAAAAATGATATGTTTCCAAGTCTAACTTTCAAAATATATATAAACTTATTTTTCAGCCAAAAATAATATATTTCAAGTTTATTTAAGAAAATACATTTTCTCCCAAAAATAATGTATTTGATGTTTATTTGAGAAAATATATATTTCTTCCAAAAATAATATATCCTCTATTAATTCCAAGAAAATATATTTTTATTCTCCCAAAAATAATATTTTCTTCTTGTCAAAAATATGATATAAATTTGTAATAATTGTGAAAATCATATATTCATTCACTTGGTGTCCAAAATATTATTTACCAAAATACACTCATGAATAAGTTTCCGGAATATTTTTATGAGTTATATTCCTTTGTTCGGTTTCATCATTGATTTTGGGTATACTTTGTATATTTATCCCTTGGAATTTTGGTAATATTTTGGATTGTAATATTTAGTATTTTGGTGAGTTATATTATTTCAAGTCCTAAAATAATATAACTAATACACATAATATACAAATAATCACACACATGGTGCCTTCTAAATATATATTTCCTAAATACATATTTAGTCACTTTTATTTATAAAAAATCAACCTCCAATATTTATAATTTTTGTAACAAAAATTATGGCAAACTTTATGTAAAAATTCATGGTTTGAAATATACTTGTAAATATTTGTTTAAAAATATTTTTCAAAGTGTTTAATTTCTAGAAAATTTTTGCCATAGTTTCCCCTAAAAATGGAGGTTTCCATGCCTTCAAGGCATATCATTTTCTTTTGTAAATCAACACAATCAACAACAATTAAATCTATACTTACCAATTTGCCAAAATCAAGCATAAACTATTAACTCATGAACTTGAAAATTTTATAAAAATGTGTAGTAACTTACTAGTGTATTTAGTAGGTCTAGTTACCCTTTAAAGTGTGGTTGATTATTTAAAAACATCATTTTTGAAGAATCTAGATCTTTACAACTTGTAATCACATTTTCTAAAAATATTTCTCCTTGGATTTTTCTTGTTACATAAGTGTTTCTACACATGTTTAACCTCTAAAAACATGGTTGATTTTTTTAACAACCAAGATTAAATAAACTTTGTATTTTTAACTTGGTTTCTTGAAAAATCATTCTTGAAATCTTAGATTTACAAGACTTACATCTTACTTTGATCATCACTTTACAAGAAAACAATATATTCTTTCAAGTTCATGATTTATGTGAGGATGATCTATGGGTCTTTAACACTTTCATCCTCTCATCTTGCTAGATTATGTTTTTAATCATCATCTAGCAAGATCATATGATGATCTACATCATTAACATAAGTAAACAACAATCAACAAGCATAACAACACATAAAGATCAAGATTTCTTATGATTTTAAGCTTATGTTCATGTTTCATCTTCTTGATTCTTAGTGTTCTTCATGATAATCAACATGTATCTTCTTTTAACCAACAAAATATGATGTAAAATGAAGAGTTCAGTGTTCTTACTACTAGCTCAAGGCAAGCGATGATCAATGGAAAAAATGGAGTGGATAAAAGCAAATGGTGAAGGTCCTTCAACTTCTACAAGCTCCAACCTTCTTTGTGCACCTTCTAACACCCTTGTATGTATGTAGAATTGAATGGAAAATGATTGATGATGGTGGTTGTGCTTAATGTTGTTCTCGGCCGAGAAGGGAAGAGGAAGAAGATTAAGTGTGTGTGTTGGTGTGTGAAAAAATGATGAGTTTATGCCTTCAAGTTTAACTTATAATCCAACAATACTAAATTCTCCAATGGTTTTAGTGTCCAAAAAGAACCAACATGATCTAGTATTTTAACAAAATAAAATCCAATGTGGGGCCACATGTTGGGGCCGATTACTAGTTGGGGGGTATAGGCTTAGGTTTAACTAAATAGTTAGTTAATAGTTAGATTTTAAGTATTAGTTAGGTTATATGGTTACTAGTTGTTATACAGTGCGTTATGATGTTCGGGGGCCATAACTAGCTTGGTAATGTTAAAACAGTGTTTCTAGTGAAAATTTGGTGTTTCGAGTAGTGTCCGGTTGTTCGGTTGGTTACTGGTTCGTTAAGGTGCTAAACTATGCAGTTTAGTGTGCTTTATGTTACCTTTTGTGACAGTTTTGATTCCCGACACTTAGGAAAAAAATCAGGACCATTTAACCATATTTCCGCATAATATTAGTGTGTTTAAATGCTGAATTTGCTTATTTTCTGTAGAATTCTGCAGTTTATGTGAGTTTTAGGCACTTTCCGGCACTTAAACTATCTCTAGGAAGACAGTTTTGTGATCCTTACTTTCCTACACACAATACTAATGTAATACTTGGTTTCTGGCTCATTCTATGTCTCAGCACATTGTCTGTCTATGTACTAAACTCCGTCAGCATCTTTCTGATTTATCTGATAACTGTGCTAATTGTGTTTCGTGCATCATTTGAGTCAATATAGTTTGCATGCAGTAATGATATGACATTATGCAATATGTGATGCACATGTATGTATAAAGCAATAACCAGAAAGCAATTCAAATCCTTAATTGTAATTCAGCACCGTTATTAAGCACTAATCATTGTTTAATAGTTGTACGGATACCTGAAATCTTGACAGTTGTCACATTCTCCCCCTGTTAAGAAAATTTTGTCCCGAAATTTTAAACTCTACTACTAGCTGCAGGGGAGTTGGGGAACAAATGCGGGTATTTTGCTTTCATACGATCTTCACGCTCCCATGTAAACTCTGGGCCGTGACGTGCATTCCATCTAACCTTGACGAGTTTAACACTACTCCTCCGAGTCTTGTTAACTTTCCAATCAGTATCCTCAACGGGTTCTTCGGTAAAGTGTAGGGTGTCGTCAATGTGAACTTCGTCAGCAGGGATGACCACTGTTTCTTGTGTTGGACTTTTCTTCAGATTAGATACATGGAATGTATCATGAATACCATTAAGTTCTGCTGGTAGCTCCAACTTGTATGCTACAGGACCAATCCTTTCTAAAATTTTAAACGGTCCGATAAATCATGGGTTTAACTTACCACGCTTCCCAAAGTGTGTCACACCTTTCCAAGGTGAGACTTTCAACAAAACCATATCACCCACTTCGAATTCCAAAGGCTTTTGTCTTTGGTCCGCATAGCTCTTTTGTCGATCACGGGCCGCCTTGATGCGCTCTCGGATCTGCATGATCTTATCAGTCGTTTCTTGTACCAACTCAGGACCAACCAACTGTCTATCACATGCATCTGCCCAGCACAACGGTGATCGACAC
The DNA here is from genome assembly GCA_030545235.1 of Helianthus tuberosus. Lineage (NCBI taxonomy): Eukaryota > Viridiplantae > Streptophyta > Magnoliopsida > Asterales > Asteraceae > Helianthus > Helianthus tuberosus. The sequence continues at coordinate 61,836,010 of CM060402.1, read as the reverse complement.
TTGCATCCGTAGAGAGCCTCGAATGGTGCAGCTTGGATGCTTGTATGGTAGCTGTTGTTATAGGAGAACTCGACCAAAGGTAGGTGAGTGTCCCAACTGCCACCCAAGTCCATTACGCAAGCACGTAGCATATCTTATAATGTTTGAATCGTTCTCTCGCTTTGACCATCTGTCTGTGGATGGAAAGCAGTACTCAGATTCAACTGAGAACCAAACGCTTCTTGAAAGGATTGCCAAATCCTTGACACAAATCTTCCATCTCTATCAGATATAATACAGATAGGCACTCCATAACGTGCGTCTATCTCCCTTAGGTACAGCTCAGCTAGCTTACCTGTGTTATCCTTTTCTTTGATCGGTAAAAAGTGCGGAGACTTTGTCAAACGGTCCACGATTATCCAAATCGTATCATGACCTCTCGGGGTCTTGGGCAATTTTGTTACGAAATCCATTGAGATCTGCTCCCATTTCCACATGGGTATCTCGGGTTGCTGTAGGAGACCTGAAGGCTTCTGATACTCGGCCTTTACCTTGGCACAAGTCAAACACTTCCCAACATAAGTAGCCACGTCGCCCTTAAGCCTTGGCCACCAGTAATAATCCTTCAAATCTTCGTACATCTTGTCCGATCCTGGATGGATCGAGTACCTCGATTTATGAGCTTCATCAAAAATAACATCTCTAAGACCACCAAAGAGAGGAACCCAAATTCGTCCCATAAAATACAAGGTTCCTTCCTCGTTGGGTACCAACTTTTTCTCCATCCCACAGAGATATTCAGCCTTTAAATTTTCTTTCTTAAGAGCTTCTCTCTGTGCAGCACGAATACGCAACGAGAAGTCTGTCTGAACAATCATCTCTAAAGCCCTAACCCTTATGGGCTTAATCCTCTCTTTTCGACTTAAGGCGTCTGCTACCACATTCGCCTTTCCTGGATGATATTTGATTTCGCAATCATAATCATTTAACAGCTCTGCCCAATGTCGTTGTTTCATGTTAAGCTCTTTCTGATCAAATATGTGCTGAAGGCTCTTGTGATATGTAAAGATAGTACAGCGAGTACCATAACAAACTGTCACACCATAACAAACATCTATATGATAAAACTAAAGATGTCCATCCATTGAATTAAGTTTTAAAACATAACCACAACATTGTTTAGAAATCCAACACAGACTTTGAATCCATAATACAAACCATTCAAATTGTTTTAGAGTTCCAGAAGGACTTGCCAAAAGATACTATTAAAAACTAGGTTTAGGACTATGCATCTTATCCAGGATAAGGTACACAACCCCAAACCCTTAAGACACCGGATGACATCTTTTATTCCAAACAACCCTTGATATCTTCCAACGCCCACCAGATCCATACTTAGTTTCCTGAAATACATGTAGTTTGAAAACATCAACAAAAGTTGAGCGAGTTCATGTGTTTGTATATGTGCACGAATAAACCTTTGTAATCATTTTAAGTATGTATGTTTTTGTAATCCTGGTATGAAAGAGAATATGAACAGATCGATTAATGATTTGCAAGGTCATTACTACGTGTGTAACGGTGTAGGAAGGCTCAATCCTTTGCGTATTTCGTACCGGGCCTCCCGGCTGGAACGACATAGTCACCACAAGCGGTCAACTCGCGGACCCATGGGTGGGGCTCGCAACACCCAAATAGATCTATCACTCATGCCCCTCGGTCCTTATAATAAGATTAATGGTCTTAGGTTAACGCCTACCCATTCACATGATCTAACAGTTCATTTGTTGACTAACCATACCATTTGTAATCATTGTAACATTTGTAACATGTATTTCACCCCGAAGTTATAAATCGAAAACAGTTAAAAGAAAAAGGGGGACATGAACTCATAGTCTTGCGTTATTCGCAACAAACGGTAACTCAAGCTTCTCCTGGTGTACACGACTTCCTACAACGTACTACGGTTTATTAGACGAGCTGGTCGTGCCATGAAGAGAGGAGGAAGAAGATGAAATGTGTGTGTTGGTGTGTGAAAGAATGATGAGTTTATGCCTTCAAGTTTAACTTATAATCCAACAATACTAAATTCTCCAATGGTTTTAGTGTCCAAAAAGAACCAACATGATCTAGTATTTTAACAAAATAAAATCCAATGTGGGGCCACATGTTGGGGCTGATTACTAGGTGGGAGGGGTATAGGCTTAGGTTTAACTAAATAGTTAGTTAATAGTTAGATTTTAAGTATTAGTTAGGTTATATGGTTACTAGTTGTTATACAGTGTGTTATGATGTTCGGGGACCATTACGAGCTTGGTAATGTTAAAACAGTGCTTCTAGTGAAAATTTGGTGTTTCGAGTAGTGTCCGGTTGTTCGGTTGGTTACCGGTTCATTAAGGTGCTAAACTATGCAGTTTAGTGTGCTTTATGTTACCTTTTGTGACAGTTTTGATTCCTGACACTTAGGAAAATATTCAGGACCATTTAACCATATTTTTGCATGATATTAGTGTGTTTAAATGCTGAATTTGCTGATTTTCTGCAGAATTCTGCAGTTTATGTGAGTTTTAGGCACTTTCCGGCACTTAAACTATCTCTAGAAAGGCAGTTTTGTGATCCTTACTGTCCACATGGGTATCTCGGGTTGCTGTAGGAGACCTAAAGGCTTCTGATACTCGGCCTTTACCTTGGCACAAGTCAAACACTTCCCAACATAAGTAGCCACGTCGCCCTTAAGCCTTGGCCACCAGTAATTATCCTTCAAATCTTCGTACATCTTGTCCGATCCTGGATGGATCGAGTACCTCGATTTATGAGCTTCATCAAAAATAACATCTCTAAGACCACCAAAGAGAGGAACCCAAATTCGTCCCATAAAATACAAGGTTCCTTCCTCGTTGGGTACCAACTTTTTCTCCATCCCACAGAGATATTCAGCCTTTAAATTTTCTTTCTTAAGAGCTTCTCTCTGTGCAGCACGAATACGCAACGAGAGGTCTGTCTGAACAATCATCTCTAAAGCCCTAACCTTTATGGGGTTAATCCTCTCTTTCTGACTTAAGGCGTCTGCTACGACATTCGCCTTTCCTGGATGATATTTGATTTCGCAATCATAATTATTTAACAGCTCTGCCCAACGTCGCTGTCTCATGTTAAGCTCTTTCTGATCAAATATGTGCTGAAGGCTCTTGTGATATGTAAAGATAGTACAGTGAGTACCATACAGATAGCAAACACCACTGCGCCTAATTCCAAATCATGCGTGGTGTAGTTCTTCTCATGAACCTTTAATTGGCGTGAAGCATAAGCGATAACCTTTTGTCGCTGCATTAGCACACAGCCCAATCCCTGACGTGAGGCGTCACAGTATACCACGAAGTCGTCGGTGCCTTCGGGTAGGGATAAAATAGGTGCATCGCAAAGCTTATTCTTGAGCAGCTGAATGGCTTCTTCTTGTTTGTATCCCCATTCATACTTCTTATCCTTTTGAGTAAGGGAGGTTGGCGGCTGAGCGATTTTAGAAAAATCCTCAATGAATCTGCGGTAGTACCCTGCTAAACCCAAAAACTGTCAGATCTCGGTTGGCGTCTTTGGAGTCTCCCAATTCTTAATCGCCTCGATCTTGGTGGGATCCACATGAATTCCATCCTCGTTTACCACGTGACTGAGGAACAGTACCTCACGCAACCAAAATTCGCACTTCGAGAACTTAGCATAGAGCTTCTCCTTCTTTGGCAGCTCTAAGATGGCTCTAAGGTGTTGTTCATGCTCTTCCTTTGTCCGTGAATAGGTCAAAATATCGTCAATAAATACAATCACGAATTTATCAAGATATGGTTTGCAAACTCGGTTCATCAAGTCCATAAATACTGCCGGCGCATTTGTCAAACCAAATGGCATCACTAGAAACTCGTAATGTCCATAACGAGTTCATAAGGCAGTCTTCGATATACTCTCTTCTTGAATCCGCAGCTGGTGATAACCTGATCGAAGATCGATCTTGGAATAGTAACTTGAACCTTGAAGTTGATCAAATAAATCATCAATCCTTGGCAAAGGATACCGATTCTTGATGGTTAACTTGTTCAGCTCTCGGTAGTCAATGCACATACGAAAACTACCGTCCTTCTTCTTGACGAATAGGACCGGAGCTCCCCAAGGCGAGAAGCTTGGTCTAATGAATCCCTTATCTAACAACCCCTGAAGCTGCGTTGACAACTCTTGCATATCTGAAGGTGCAAGTCGGTAAGGTGCCTTGGCGACAGGCGCGGCGCCTGGAACCAAGTCAATAGGGAATTCGACTTATCGTTGGGGCGGTAATCCTGGCAAGTCTTTGGGGAAGACTTCAGGATATTCCCTTACCACGGGGATATCTTCGAGCTTTGGTTCTTCGGCTTCTTTATCGACTACGTGAGCCAAGAAGGCAACACATCCTTTTCACATAAACTTCCGTGCCTTCAAACAACTAATAATCCGTAGAGGCGTATCATGCTTTTCTCCGTGTACCACAATTGTCTCTTCATTAGCCATCGGGATGCGGATAACCTTCTCATGGCATACGATCTCAGCTCGATTACTTGACAACCAATCCATCCCAACTACTACGTCAAAACTTCCCAACTCAACTGGCAAAAGATCTATCGCGAACTAACGCTCTCCAAGCTCTATCACACAGCCTCTAATCACTTCGTTGGCTTCTACTAGCTTCCCATTAGCTAGTTCTATCGAATACGGGATATCTAACTTACTTGCAACTAACCCAAGTATATTCTTAAACTCTAGGGATACGAAGCTTTAGTCGGTACCAGTGTCAAATAGCACAGATGCAAAATGTTGATTGATAGGGAACATACCAGTGACTACGTTCGGATCCTGGCGAGCTTCCCTAGCTCCAATGTTGAATACTCTTCCCTAGGCTTGGTTGTTCTTTGGGCAATCTCGCTTGAAGTGCCCTACATCACCGCAACCAAAACAACCTTGGCCGCGACCATTTCCATTTCCATTTCCACCCTGATTGTTGTTTGCTCCACGGTTTCCACTACCAGCTTGATTTCCAAAACCACCACGATTTCCATTTCCACCGAAATTTCCATTTCCTCCTTGATTGTGATTTCCAGTCTTATTTCCATTACCATTGGGGTTTCCATTACCAATTCCACCAGATCCTCCATTCCTTCATCCAGCACCGTACCAGCACGCCTCCCTGGCATACCCTACCTTGCCACAGTTCTCACATTTCCCATACCCACATCGTCCGGTGTGATGATGCTGACAAATATCACACTTGGGCAGAGTACCCATGTATCCTTTCCCTTTGTTCTCAGAACTTGCAGCACCAGTCCTGACCTCGGCTAGTGGGTTAGCATCTCCCCGCTTATTAGTACTGCTGTTGTTTCCTTGGGTACCCTTCTTGAAATTTGAGAACTTCCTTTTGTTCTCTCCAGACGACACCACATGAGTCTCTTTCTTCTTCTGCTCAGTGATTGAAAACTTGCCCAATTTGATCGCTACCTCAGTCAAAGCCACACTCAAGTCAATGGCCTCAGTAATTGTTGGGGGCTTTGAAGTAGTCACCATGCTTAGTATTTGGGGCGCTAATCCCTAAATAAAACGTTCGACCCGCTTGAACTCTGGCTCTACCATGTAGGGGACAACACGAGACAAATTATGGAATCTTTGCACGTACTCCGCTATCTTAGGACCATCCATTTTCAGATTCCAAAATGCGGTTTCCAGCTTTTGAATTTCAACCCTTGAACAATACTTCTTATGCATCAGTTCCTTCAACTAGTCCCATGTCAACGCATACGCTGCAGCTTCACCTAATATTTGAACCTGAAGGTTCCACCATGACAGGGCTCCATCCAAAAACAATCCAGAAATGTAGGTGACTTGATGCTCTGGTGCATACTTGCTCATCCGCAGCACATAATCTGTTTTCTCAGCCCATCTCACAAACGCTACGGCACCTCCAGTACCGTCAAAGTTCAGAGGCTTGCAGTCTAGAAACTACTTGTAAGTACAGCCTGTACAAGCAACATCATTCATAGAAAATATTAGCAAACGCACATGGAATATCCAAACATATTGTAATGTGTCTTAGGTGACTTAAACATTACCGTGAGGTGGATTATTCCCTGAGGTACCTCCACTGTGTTCGAAGCGTAGGGCCTCGTGGTGTGTGATTGCCTGTGAAATCCGTTCGTGTAGTTCTGCCTCTGTTGTGGGCAACTGGGTGTTCCTTCGAGGAGGCATCTTCTAAGAAGAAGATTGTATAGGTCAGGTCTTAATTGTATAATAATTAGTACGTATACATAATAGTGTTTATCATAGCAAGTAAGCATGTAACATCACAATCATAGCACAAACATGTAAATTAACAACGTATTTAATGAGAACATGACGATTGAGCTTTCATTAACCATCGACCACAAAGTATTGTTACATGTTTTACAAGTGTATCATATCAAAAGGAACACAGGGTCACACTACCCTTGTCCAATAGTCTATCAGTCTACAAAAGTCATAAAATCAGAAGGTGGTCTCCAAAACGCTTCGCAAGCTCAGCTCAATAGTGGTGCTCTCATCAAAAGCAAAGGAACCTACATAAAACCAAAAACCAGCTATGCTGATGGTGGCGGTGGAGGAGGAGGTGGAGGAAAGAAAAGCAAGTTACGCACATGCGCAAGCTCCTCCTCAAGCTCATATACATGACGCAGTAGATAACTGATCTGCTGCTCGACAGTGAAAAATCGAGCATCAAACTCTGGAAATGGAGTAAGAGGTGCAGGTGGATGTGAAAATGGAGACGGTGATGAATGAGGGGGAACAAAATCAGGCTGGCAAGGACATGGTAAAGGGCGCGGTGTCATCTCAAGCTCCAAAATCATGCGACTCAGAATCTCATACTGAAGCTGGAGTGATAAGAGTAACTCATCCCGTGTATAGCCAACAAACTGAGAGGGATGGTAGGGATCCAAAATCCGCATAGTATACGGTGAGAACCATCTGAGTGGCTCATCGAGTAGTGAAGAAGTAAAAGGTGCAAAAGGTGCAGACTGGGGAATGTGTGGAAAAGCTGCTGAAACATAAGGATCATGACTAGGATGCTGGCCTGAAGCACCTTCCCATGGACGGGGTGCGGGTATGTCCTGCAAGAAAACAATACGTAAATCAATACGATGGACATCAGACACCACATGGTGAAAAGGAGCAACATCAGCGGGTGCGGGTGCAGGTGGAGGAATAAGTGGCTTAATAACAGGAGGGTCAATGGGTGTAGGAACTGGATCAGGTATGAGGGGTGCAATGTCAGGTATGCCAAAAGGAATAGGGTCATGATCAGGTAAGGGCTCAGGATCAGCAGGTGCAACGTCAGGCTGATCAGCAGGAATGAAATCTAACTCAAGATCAAGCTCGGGATCGTGTGGAGGGGATGGTGCAGCTGACATGGCTGTATCATCATCAGAATCAGTGGCATAGCGTCGTAACCCAACTGCCTGCAATGCTGAAGATGTCACAGACTCAAAGGAATCTGAGACAGAGTGCAACCTAGAGTCAGAGGAAATATCAATAACAGGGATCTCAGGAAGTGGACTAGCAACAATGTCCTCATCTAGCTCTCCATCGCCATGGGCGTCATCGGGAGGACCATCAACAAACAGATCAACATCATCGTCAAAAAGATCATCAAAAGGCCAATCCTCAGGAGGGATGACCACTAAAGGAACAGGAACGAGGATCGGTGCCATAATGCGCTCAACATCGGGATGACCGATGATAAGATGATCATGGACTGGAATGGGAATAACAAAAGGATCCTCGTCTGGAATACCATCAGCAAGCGGTAAGTCATCTCAAAATCAGGCAGCACAAATGGCTGAAAATCGTCCTCGTCATCGAACATCATCTCCGGGTCACTCTCTGTATCGGATGTAAAGATCTCTGGCTCTGGCACAACCTCATCGTCAGAGACTACTGCCATGGGATCATGGTCGTCGGACAATCCGCTCTCGGATGAAGACATAGTGTCTTTAACAGAACAATCACAACATATGCACATATATTAACCACTAACATCTAGTATGCAAGCAAAGTCAATGTATCATGAAATCATGTATCCTCGTTATTCCTCACAAACCCCTTTCTATCCTTCCTAGTCTCCCAGACTAAACCACAATTGTGACCTTGCATTGTGTTTCTTGTCTTTCTTTTTGTAAAATGTTTGTTCCATGGATCTGGGCGTTTTGTGTATGCAATGAAAACATGTTATAAAAATATTTTCATGAGAGCCCTAATGATTGTAGTCTAGACTCGAGTAAGAATCCTAGTTCACTACAATCGAAGCTCTGATACCAAACTGTCACACCCAGACTTTTGCGGAAGCGAGATTATGTGTGACTTGCTTAATATCATTGCATTCAACCATAACAAACATCTATATGATAAAACTAAAGACGTCCATCCATTGAATTAAGTTTTAAAACATAACCACAACATTGTTTAGAAATCCAACACAGACTTTGAATCCATAATACAAACCATTCAAATTGTTTAAGAGTTCCAGAAGGACTTGACAAAAGATACTATTAAAAACTAGGTTTAGGACTATGCATCTTATCCAAGATAAGGTACACAACCCCAAACCCTTAAGACACCGGATGACATCTTTTATTCCAAACAACCCTTGATAACTTCCAACGCCCGCCAGATCCATACTTAGTTTCCTGAAATACATGTAGTTTGAAAACATCAACAAAAGTTGAGCGAGTTCATGTGTTTGTATATGTGCATGAATAAACCTTTGTAATCATTTTAAGTATGTATGTTTTTTGTAATCCTGGTATGAAAGAGAATATGAACAGATCGATTAATGATTTGAAGGTCATTACTACGTGTGTAACGGTGTGGGAAGGCTCAATCCTTTGCGTATTTCGTACCGGGCATCCCGGCTGGAACGACATAGTCACCACAAGCGGTCAATTCGCGGACCCATGGGTGGGGCTCGCAACACCCAAATAGATCTATCACTCATGCCCCTCGGTCCTTATAATAAGATTAATGGTCTCAGGTTAACGCCTACCCATTCACATGATCGAACAGTTCATTTCTTGACTAACCATACCATTTGTAATCATTGTAACATTTGTAACATGTATTTCACCCCCGAAGTTATAAAACAAAAACAGTTAAAAGAAAAGGGGGACATGAACTAATAGTCTTGCGTTCTTCGCAACCAACGGTAACTCAAACTTCTCCTGGTGTACACGACTACCTACAACGTACTATGGTTTATTAGACGAGCGGGTCGTGCCTTGACTTTGTATTAGTTAGTTTCTTTGAGTTACGTGTCTTTGTGTCTTCAATATTATTCCAAGTTATTTAATTATTTGTTAAGGTAATATATATTTTAACTTAAATTATATTTATCAAATTGGAATAATAGTTAAAATAATATATTTTAACTTGTCACTTTTTATGTATTTATACATGTATATCATTCCCAAGATGGGTGTATTCGTATTCTTATACTTGTATATTTTTGCCATGTACATATTCCGGTGTGTATCTATACGTACGAGAATACGTATTTTCTTGTAATTATTAAGTATCCTTATACTTAATTTTGTATTAACTTTTCTAGAATAATATCTTTAATAAAAATTCATCAATATATATTTCCAAAATATATATTTTAAGAAATATTACTTAGGAAAATTATTTATAATTTTTCCCTTGGTAAAAATATTTATAAGTCTCATACAAGTCTCAAAAATGATATGTTTCCAAGTCTAACTTAGAATATATATATAAACTTATTTTTCAGCCAAAAATAATATATTTTACGTTTTTTTAAGAAAATATATTTTCTCCCAAAAATAATGTATTTGATGTTTATTTGAGAAAATATATATTTCTTCCAAAAATAATATATCTTCTATTAATTCCAAGAAAATATATTTTTATTCTCCCAAAAATAATATTTTCTTCTTGTAAAAAATATGACATAAATTTGTAATAATTGTGAAAATCATATATTCATTCACTTGGTGTCCAAAATATTATTTACCAAAATACACTCAAGAATAAGTTTTCGGAATATTTTTGTGAGTTATATTCCTTTGTTCGGTTTCATCAATTATTTTGGGTATACTTTGTATATTTATTCCTTGGAATTTTGGTAATGTTTTGGATTGTAATATTTAGTATTTTGGTGAGTTATATTATTTCAAGTCCTAAAATAATATAACTAATACACATAATATACAAATAATCACACACATGGTGCCTTCTAAATATATATTTCCTAAATACATATTTAGTCACTTTTATTTATAAAAAATCAACCTCCAATATTTATAATTTTTGTAACAAAAATTATGGCAAACTTTATGTAAAAATTCATGGTTTGAAATATACTTGTAAATATTTGTTTAAAAATATTTTTCAAAGTGTTTAATTTCTAGAAAATTTTTGCCATAGTTTCCCCTAAAAATGGAGGTTTCCATGCCTTCAAGGCATATCATTTTCTTTTGTAAATCAACACAATCAACAACAATTAAATCTATACTTACCAATTTGCCAAAATCAAGCATAAACTATTAACTCATGAACTTGAAAATTTTATAAAAATGTGTAGTAACTTACTAGTGTATTTAGTAGGTCTAGTTACCCTTTAAAGTGTGGTTGATTATTTAAAAACATCATTTTTGAAGAATCTAGATCTTTACAACTTGTAATCACATTTTCTAAAAATATTTCTCCTTGGATTTTTCTTGTTACATAAGTGTTTCTACACATGTTTAACCTCTAAAAACATGGTTGATTTTTTTAAGAACCAATATTAAATAAACTTTGTATTTTTAACTTGGTTTCTTGAAAAATCATTCTTGAAATCTTAGATTTACAAGACTTACATCTTACTTTGATCCTCACTTTACAAGAAAACAATATATTCTTTCAAGTTCATGATTTTTGTGAGGATGATCTATGGGTCTTTAACACTTTCATCCTCTCCTCTTGCTAGATTATGTTTTTAGTCATCATCTAGCAAGATCATATGATGATCTACATCATTAACATAAGTAAACAACAATCAACAAGCATAACAACACATAAACATCAAGATTTCTTATGATTTTAAGCTTATGTTCATGTTTCATCTTCTTGATTCTTAGTGTTCTTCATGATAATCAACATGTATCTTCTTTTAACCAACAAAATATGATGTAAAATGAAGAGTTCAGTGTTCTTACTACTAGCTCATGGCTAGGGATGGTCAATGGAAGAAATGGAGTGGATAAAAGCAAATGGTGAAGGTCCTTCAACTTCTACAAGCTCCAAGCTTCTTTGTGCACCTTCTAACACCCTTGTATGTATGTAGAATTGAATGGAAAATGATTGATGATGGTGGTTGTGCTTGTTGTTGTTCTCGGACGAACCCAAGAAGAGAGGAGGAAGAAGATGAAATGTGTGTGTTGGTGTGTGAAAAAATGATGAGTTTATGCCTTCAAGTTTAACTTATAATCCAACAATACTAAATTCTCCAATGGGTTTAGTGTCCAAAAAGAACCAACATGATCTAGTATTTTAACAAAATAAAATCCAATGTGGGGCCACATGTTGGGGCCGATTACTAGGTGGGGGGTATAGGCTTAGGTTTAACTAAATAGTTAGTTAATAGTTAGATTTTAAGTATTAGTTAGGTTATATGGTTACTAGTTGTTATACAGTGCGTTATGATGTCCGGGGACCATAACTAGCTTGGTAATGTTAAAACAGTGCTTCTAGTGAAAATTTGGTGTTTCAGGTAGTGTCCGGTTGTTCGGTTGGTTACCGGTTCGTTAAGGTGCTAAACTATGCAGTTTATTTAGTGTGCTTTATGTTACCTTTTGTGACAGTTTTTATTCCCGACACTTAGTAAAACATTCAGGACCATTTAACCATATTTCTGCATGATATTAGTGTGTTTAAATGCTGAATTTGCTGATTTTCTGCAGAATTCTGCAGTTTATGTGAGTTTTAGGCACTTTCCGGCACTTAAACTATCTCTAGGAAGGCAGTTTTGTGATCCTTACTTTCCTACACACTATACTGGTGTGATACTTGGTTTCTGGCTCATTCTGTGTCTCAACACATTGTCTGTCTATGTACTGAACTCCGTCAGCATTTTTCCGATTTGTCTGATAACTGTGCTAATTGTGTTTCGTGCACCATTTGAGTCAATATAGTTTGCATGCAGTAATGATATGACATTATGCAATATGTGATGCACATGTATGTATAAAGCAATAACCAGAAAGCAATTCAAATCCTTAATTGTAATTCAGTACAGTCATTAAGCACTAATCATGGTTTAATAGTTGTACGGATACCTGAAATCTTGACAGTTGTCACATCCACAACTTCCGTAATTTTCGAAATCTTGAGTGTTATTGAGAGAACCAAGCAAAATCCAAGGTGTTTTCAAGTTCAAGTGAAGATCTAAGAAGGATTCCAAGGTGATTCTAAGAGGAAGCAAGCTCCAAACATCAAAAATCTTGTCAAAAACCCACTTGTATCTTGAAGGTATAAAATTACTTTTTAAAACATACTCTTGATTCTTGGTGTTGTTCTTGATGTTGGAAGTTTCTCTTGATTCTTGGAATATTTCACAAACTTGAAATCTAAAACAAATGGGTTTTTATACAAAAATTAAATTGGAACTTGTGTGTGTGTTAATATGCCAAAAATATGGATGTGTATAGATTAAAGATTGAGTTTTGATATTAGTTGATTTTGATGATGTGATTTATGAGAAATTTGATGCATGCATGATCAAAGGTTGATTTTATAAAACTTCTATGAATAAAGATAGTTATGAAAAGTGGATTTTTGGATATTTATATGCGCATGTGTGTGTGTCGTGTATGTATATATATGTACACATGCATGTGGGATTTTTGGCATATGTTCATAAATAAGAAGTGTATCTTGCATTTATGTTAACATGATGAGATGATGTGATGAAGATGTTTTGGATTATATGAACATGAATTAAATATGTGAGTAGATGCATTTAAGTTCATGTGAAATGATGAGATTATGATGACATGCATTAGAAGCTTGTACATAAGCATTCAAGAGGATTATGTGATCAAGAAATTATGAAAATGTTATGATATGACAAATGTTGTTTAAATCAGATTATGAACACTAAAAATGGTATTATTTGAAGTGTTATAATGGTATGAAACTTTGTCATAGGTTAGATAGCTTTGCATGTGGTACATGTAGCTTGAAAAGTGGTAAAATAGGTGAAACTTGTATGATTTATGTGGTTTGCATGAAATCGGAGTTATCATGAGTATGAGCACCATTTTATTCAGTAAATAACATGCATTATTTTATATTATCAAGTCGTTACGATTTGGGATGATTTTAGCAAAGTTTGGTACGAAACTATGCGGTAAAAACGGTTAAAATCGACTTTTTAAGTGATTTTTATAAAACTATTTTAGATCAGTAAATAAACTGATATTTTTTATATAAATATAAGTGTTTTAACTTATATTAAGTATCCTTGGTGTTTGGTTAGTCATACGTGACTTTCGACGCCCAAAAACGTTACCGAATCACTAAAATACGCGTTTTTCAATGTACAGTAGAATGGGTTGTTCATGGGTAAACCTTATATGATACAATGTGTTATGTGATTTAGAATATGTGTAAGATGATATGTTAAGTGTTGACATGATAGCGGGGATTAAGACTATGCATGTACACTTGTGTCTTTAGAACGGTAATATCGGTAAAGTCGCGTTAAATATGTAACTTATTTGTCGAGCATGAAAATGATACATAGGTTAACTTAATAAGTTATTTCATGTATAAATGCTTTAAAAAGGATAAAGTATATAAGTTGACGAGATACGTGTATTACGATATTGATAATGTGTTCACGTTTATGTATATATATTACGACGCACAAATCGTAGATATATTGCTTATAAACGGGTGTGATAACGGATATAACATAATGAGGCTCACCAATAAAATCTTTCAAGTTGCAAAGTTCTTAAAATATATATATGAACGCATATATATATATAAATACGCCAACATAATAAAAAATAATGACTTTTCGAGAAAGTCTTAAAGTGTGTGAAAAATTCTAAGTATGGGAGAAACTTGGGTATTTTGTGAATATTGATTATTAGACCGTGCCTATGGAAATTAGGACGTGTAGTTCAATTGTGGGATTGCGCTAATATAATTACGCACCCTAAGGTGAGTGTCACTAAACCCCCTCTTTTTACTGTTTTATATACTGTTTTGGGGGAAGAACACGCCTTAAAAAGGATTAAAGATGTTTTTGTATAAAACATACCTTTGACTATATTAAATATATATTTTCATGGAAATATATGATTTTGATGATATAAATATGTTTCGGGGAAAAACGTTTTTGATGATATAAATATGTTTCAGTGAGAAACGGGGATTATTACGGTGTTTGGGAGAAAACGACCATGTAGATTTAAAAATGCTTAAATCTAAAGTTGTGACAAATTCACTTGATCTCAAGAGAATAAGTATCGGGTTATAGGCTTATGTTTCGGTGGGGACTTCGGGGAATTTGTACAACACAATATATTAAATTTATTAATATTAGTAGGATATATATATTGTTCATGAGGCAGGCATTATAGATGGCCCGTTATGGGCATATGCACAATGTGACACCTAGGTCACTGCGACCATCAAACAAATATCAAGCCAATGAAATATTGTATTTCATACTTGGGATCTGTATAAATATAGTCCCTAGAAACTATACCTAGTGATTACCACGTTATCTAGTATGTTTAGTGCTTATATAGGGTCGTAAGGTAAGCGATCTAGACAATCGCTTATACTTTCGAGCCCGACCCGTTTGGTCGATCATTAGGATCCGACCAAACACATTAGGTGACCATAGACTATAGGGAATAACCTTCCGAGGTTATACCTTATGGTCACATCATTTAAGTAGTTGTATGATAGGTAGTTTATATGCCTTAGGTAAATTACCAAAATACCCTTTTTACGCCAAAATTCATATTAAGCATATGTAACATAACTTTTGGTATCTAAACTGATTTGGTAACAATATTAGACATGTTAAGGCATATTTTACTTGTCATAGGACTAGTTAGGCATTTCGAACGCGTTTCACGCGAACGACGCGTTAAAGTAGCATAAGCTACCTAAACGGGTCGTAATGGGTCATAAGCACTTAGGATAGGTTTCATTTTAGAATAAAGGCTTTGTTAAACCATATTACACGAGTTCCCATACTCGGTTGGTTTACAAACCCTCATTCTATCCGATCCTCCGATTTAGGTCCGGTTTATTAATATAGTTACCTATATTAGGTACCGTTTGATTCCGTGATCTTCTAGCATTGCTTGGTGGTTATCCTAGGACTATTGAGCAATCTCAAGTGAGTACATAGACCCCTCTTTTACTGTTTTCCAAACATTTTGGGGTGAAACACATGTGCCTACTTGTTACTTTCATGCTTTTCCATGTTTTCATATCATATGCTTACTATGTTCATTAGTACACTATTAGTACATTGTTTTACATTACATTTCATGCTATGTATGTCCATTGGGTGCATACTTAGTACATTGTTTTACATTACATTTCATGCTATGTATGTCCATTGTGTGCATACTTAGTACATTGTTTTACATTACATTTCATGCTATGTATGTCCATTGTGTGCATACTTAGTACATTGTTTTACATTACATTTCATGCTATGTATGTCCATTGTGTGCATACTTAGTACATTGTTTTACATTACATTTTGTTGCATATGCTCATCCAGCATATGAACACATTATATTACATTATGTGAACCATTTGTATCTATTGAACCATGTGAACCATTTGACAATAGACATTTGACTATACCTAAACATTTCTACAATTGTTAAACATTACATCTTGATGATTTGGTTTGAGTAAGTGATTTAAGTAACGAGGCGTGTGTAATATGATACAAGCATGGTGGATACGCCGCTGGCACTTCCTATATATAAGTGTTTGTATGGTATTACATATCGTAGCGTTATTTGAATCATTTCAATTTAGACATATAACATTTTATACAAATAACATACTTTTCACAATACATTGTTTTACAAACAACTTATCTAATACAAACTCATTTTACTTGGTTATTTACTTTAACCATGTATTATTCTTTTATACATATATATCATTTGGTTTATTTATCACTTTTCAAATGATTTACAAGACAAAGCAAATTACAAGGTTCATGACTAAACATTTTCTTAAACATAAGTCATGAATCTTATTTTCACAAAACCTATGTATCTCACAGGCATTTTTATGCTGACGTACCTATTTTCACATGTGTTTCAGGATATGATGCATAGGATTTATCAAGATACACTTAGGCGGACTTGGGCCTTAGTGACAATAAAAGATGCAAGACTAGTTATTTATGTTATATTTCTTTGATTGTCAAGACATTGTAACTCTTTTAATCAATAAAACAATATTTCAATTTCCATGTGTTATGAAACAATGATTCTGTTACGACACGCCCCGACGTTTCCGCCGTGATTTGTTGTTCTACGCGGTCGGGGTGTGACACACAAGTATTGTTGTTTAATCGTTTAAGTATTGCACGCGTGGAATTGTTGATAGATCTATCGGGTTGACCACCCCATCGTGACTGGTAGCTCCGTGTCAAGTCAAACGACGAATTGATATCTTGTTATTGTCTAGATTTGATATACCTTCATTGTTACTATATAACTCGTAATGTCTTGCAAACTTATGAATCTGAACATTTGATGATATCAATTTAATATGTAAACCTTGGGAAGATGCTTTTGTTCGAAGGTTTTTGGGAAACGCTTGCGACAGCTGACCCTTAGATTTTTGTAAAGGAAATAAAAATGACTTTCTTAAATTATATGGATTTTTGTTAATAAACACATAATTAGAAAGTTTTCCTTGGATCAAATTGTTTATAATTTGGATATGTGAACTCACCATCCTTTGTGTTGACTGTTCTTCAGGTACTTGAGTTCGGCTTCGGGGATTTTGGCATATCTTGTGGTTGTTGATGCATGTTTTGTTTAATAATGATTTGGACAACTTTTAAAACTGATTTGGGACCTACGTATTAAGATCCATGAGGATCAAGACAACTTACCTATGTTATGGTTGTGGTTTGCTTTTAAACGTTAAGCTTTAAAAATATGTTTTAATTAAGTTAAATGTCCAACATTAATAATGCATCGTTCACCAAGATATTTATGGGCACCAACTTCCATCACCACTACGTTTGTATTTCCGCTGCGACGTTTTTGGGGTGTGACAGAAGTTGGTATTAGAGCCAATGGTTGTTAGCGAACTAGATATTTTCTAGGAGAAACTCTAGACTTCAACCAAAGAATTTTGAGATTAAAATTTCAAAATTCGCGAAGCCAATAATTTTAAATAAACATGGATTTTGATCATGTATGAAAACCATTGCGTGTTTATATGCATACGTGTTAATCTGTTTATTTGAGCCTTATGTGTTATTTTTCATTTGAACACACACTTACTATGTACGGTTACTTTATGTCACGTCTCGACCTTTAGAGCCATTGGTCATCCGCCCACTGTCATTGTCGAGCCTACACCTGAGATCCCTCCGCCCGTATTTACAAAGTCGTCTTTTCTGCTGATCGAGTCACGCGTTTTTGCTACACCTCTTTTAGTCTACAGTCGTCGTAGGAAGAGGACTCGACCCGTTGGACATATCGCATCGACTTCGAGAGCTGAGACAGAGTCTGCTTTGAATAAGCAGAAAGGGATTTGGGTCGATCGATGCTCTCACTGCGATCGTCATTTCGCCATGTTACGCGAACACTTGGAGACGACAAAGGGCAAATGAAGGATCTAGAGGGTCAGATAGATTGGTATGATGAGCTTCAGGACTTGGATGACAGTGCTATGGATCAGATGCACTGGAGGATAGTGGAGCTCGAGGAGCTGGTTAGGAAGCTTTTGGACTTCCTGGGTTTTAAGTGATTGTTGTTTGTTTTGTTTGTTTGTCTCTTTTGGTGAACCCTATTCGGCTTGTATGCCATTTTGGATATTTTGGAGGAAATTCATCTAGACTTGTTATTGGTGTTTGAGTTTGTCACACCAAATTTTGGTTAGTCGTTGTACCACGAACAAGCTATGTAATTTCTATGATAAATATCAATGGGTTTTTGGATTAAAATTATTCTCATTATTATGTGGATCTGATTACATGCGTATTGTTTGGTCCACTAGCATTTAATGATTGAATTATTTTGGATATTGTCTTATGTTGTTATTATTGTCATAATAATAGAAACGACAAGATGCCACAAAAGCGAGACAGGGTCCTTCTGTAACATCTGTGTCCGAAATCATTGTGAACAGTTTAATTATCAATAAAACAATGTTATTTGATCCCAATGTTTGTTTGTTTATGTTTTACATTTTTCATGTTTTGACTTTTGTTCAATTTCAAACTCCACACCACTTTCTGGAGAGTTATACGCAAACTGTTGCGTAAACGTAACCAGTTTAACGCGACAAATACTCCGGAACATCAACATATACTTAACATACCTTAAATAACCTTTACATAACTTAGAAATAAGTTTTGAAGGCTCTGGTATGGCAAAAACAAGTTAATTCGTTTACAGGGACTAAACTTGACAAACTGCGAAAGTATGCCAATTGGAACTATAACAGACATTCCGGAACATGACCATAAGTTAAACATACCATAAATATCCTTTACATAGCTTAGAAATAGGCTTTGAGGTGTTCGGTATGCTAAAATAAACTTTAGGGTCATTCAAGGACTAAAAGTGTCAAAAAGTGCATAAGTTTGCACTTTCGTGCATAACTTACGTTCTGAATACATCCGGATATCCAAAAATTTATGTAAGCACTAAAATATTTTATTTTAGTGTTTGGCATAAGAAAAATCCATTCGTCACGCAATTTGGATCGTTTTTCGCGCTTATGCGCATTCCGTCGTATTTAACCGAACAACGCAATCGTACGGCCAAACAAACTGACCTCCGTGATATTTTCAAGCATATTTTAAGTTCCCTATACTTTAACTTCATTTTAGAGCTTTGAAATGGGGTTAACGGGGCTTAAACGTGTCAAAAATGCATCGAAAACCAAGTTTGGAGCTTCAGGGGCCTATTCTGCCAATTTTCAAACTTTCTGGTCTGCAGGTCCTTGCGCACCTCAACACTTTTTGTGTTACGGTGCGCAAGCAGGGGCCAGATGCAGCAAATCGTTTTTTCTGCTGTTACAGCCTTTCAACCCCTCCAAAGGCCAATGCCAAGTGTCAAAACCTTATGGTGAAGGGCCAAATGAGTTACCACAACTTTCCAACAAGTGTACGGCTTAGATCGTGCCCCCTTTTCCAAGAAACGATCCTAACGGTGAACCAAAAACTATAAATACCCACCTTATGTTCACTCATTCCTCACAAGAATCTGATCTTAGAAGCTCTAAGTTGAAACCATTGTTTCATACCTGAGCTACTTGGATCAAGATTAGCATTCGGGGACCCTTTGTAAGTGTTCCTTCGTTCTTTTATTGCTTTTCGAGTCCGGGAGTCAAACTTTGTTTGACTTTCTACATTGACCAGTTTATGGTCAATGTGAAGTTCGTTTGAACTTCGCAACGTGAATGTAATCACGATGGTTATAGTCCCTTGTGAGTATGCCTACTGATTACCACGTTGTCTAGGGTCGTAAGGGTAAGCGATCTAATAAATCGCTTATACCTTCGAACCCGACCCATTTGGTCAATCATTAGGATCCGACCAAACACATTAGGTGACCATAGTATATAGGGAATAACCTTCCAAGGTTATACCTTATGGTCGCTTCGTTTAAGTAGTTGTATGATAGGTAGTTTATATGCCTTAGGTAAATTACCAAAATACCCCTTTGATGCCAAAATTCATTTTAAACATATGTAACATAACTTTTGACATCTAAACTGATTTGACAACAATATTAGACATGTTAAGGCATATGTTACTTGTCATAGGACTAGTTAAGCGGTCCGAACGCGTTTCACACGAACGACGCGTTAAAGTAGCATAAGCTACCTAAACGGGTCGTAAGCACTTAGGCTAGGTTTCATTTAGTATGTAGGCTTTGTTAAACCATACTACATGAGTTCCCATACTCATTTGGTTTACGAGCCCTCATTCTATCCGATCCTCCGATATAGGTCCGGTTTATTAACATAGTTACCTATATTAGGTGTCGTTTGATTCCGTGATCTCTAGCTTTGCTTGGTGGTTATCTTAGGACTTCTGAGCAATCTCAAGTGAGTACATAGACCCCTCTTTTACTGTTTTCCAAACATTTTGGGGTGAAACACATGTGCCTACTTGTTACTTTCATGCTTTCCATGTTTTCATATCATATGCTTGTTATGTTCAATAGTACACTTATAGTTCATGATTTCATTGTGTTTATGCTATGTATGTCCATTGTGTGCATACTTAGTACATTGTTTTACATTACATTTATGCTATGTATGTCCATTGTGTGCATACTTAGTACATTGTTTTACATTACACTTATGCTATGTATGTCCATTACGTGCATACTTAGTACATTGTTTTACATTACACTTATGCTATGTATGCCCATTACGTGCATACTTAGTACATTGTTTTACATTACACTTATGCTATGTATGTCCATTACGTGCATACTTAGTACATTGTTTTACATTACATTTTATGCTATGTATGCCCATTGTATGCGTACTTAGTACATTGTTTTACACATGGTTGTAAAAGTCCCGACTAGGCTCCGAGTACTCCCCGAGTACTCGCTACAAGGTAGGTTGCCGAGGCACGAGTACTCTTCTCCCAGGCCAATTACTCCCCGAGTACTCCCGAATACTCCCGAGTACCTCCCGAGTACTCCCGAATCCGACTAGGGAGCGCCTAGCGACTTTTGCAACCATGGTTTTACATTACATTTTATGCTATGTATGCCCATTGTGTGCGTACTTAGTACAGTTGTTTCACGTCACATGCTTACATTTTGGTATGACATTTGGTTTGTTTTAAATGGAACAATACATTCATTAACATTAGCTACGCCGTTCATTAGTAGGTAGTGGTACCATAGGAATTGACAACTCCCGTTCCTGAAATCCTGGGTTTGTTTGGATTGGAAGGAATGATCGAATTCGATATACATAACTTAGATAAACCTTTAATTTGTTTGAGGGTCTATCGCCACAGTCTCAAGGCTTGGATGTATGCATTTTTACAATACCGCATAGATGTTTGTATCAGTATAGCATGCAATTGTTCCACAAAACATAACTTTGATTAAAACCATGTTTTACTTCAATACCTTGTTTTTGTGCATTTTACATATGGTTTAGTTGATATATTTCACTTACCATACATGACATTTTTGGATACACATTACATGATTTACATTAGACATAAACATTTTGACATTGATATACACAATTCATGATTTACATTAAACGCAGACATTTGATATGATTTACACAATAGCATTTTGACATTTGATTATACATAAACAATTTACATTGGTGGTTTGGTTTGAGTAAGTGCTATAAGTAACGATGCGTGTGTAATATGATACAAGCATGGTGGATACGCCACTGGTACTTCCTATATATAAGTGTTTGTATGGTATTACATATCGTAGCGTTATTTGAATCATTTCAATTTAAGACACATGACATTTTATACAAATAACATACTTTTCACAAGACATTGTTTTACAAACAACTTATCTTATACAAACTCATTTTTACATGGTTATTCATTTAACCTTACATTTATTTATACATATTATCTGATCTTATCGTTTTTCAAATGATTTACAAGACAAAGCAAATTACAAGGTTCATGACTAAACATTTTTCCTAAACACAAGTCATGAAACCTATTTTCACAAAACCTATGTATCTCACAGGCATTTTTATGCTGACGTACCTATTTTCACATGTGTTTTCAGGAGCTGTTGCTTAGGACTATGATCGTGACACTAGGGCGGACCTGTGCCTTAGAGACATAAAACGAAGATAGACTTAGTTTAATTATGTTATGTACTCTTTGTTTCCTGTTTAAGACAATGAAACTCTTATGTTGATAAATAAAATACAACTTTGAATGCCATGGTTATGAAACAATTAATTCTATCGCGAACACTCCCCGGCGTTTCCGCCGCGGTTGCATGTTATACGCGGTCGGGGTGTGACAGAAGAGTTGGTATCAGAGCCAATGGTTATAGGGAATTAGGTTATTAGTAATGCTTTGACCTAGACTATAACCTTTCTAGGACCCCAACACAAGTTATCTTGTGTTTAGATCTTAAAACATGCACATCGCCTATCCTTAGGTGATAACCACAACGGGAACATCAAGTTCGAATCCGCTTTGAAAATTAATCATCCGTTCATGGATGATTGATTACTAGGTTTTGAACCCTATATTGTAAGGTTTTGAACCCTCGGTTACAAGGTTTTGAACCCCTTTGAGTTTTCAAAATCTCGTCAAAGTTTTGGGTCTTAAAATAGTGTGAACACGTGCAAACTGGAAGGGTGAATGCCTGTACCCTGGGTTTTCTGTCTAAGGCTAGAGTGTTCGTACAAATCCACATAATCGGACCAGTCACTCTTACCTGGGAATTCTTGGGGTGAGTGTTCACTTATAGGCGAGCATGTCTTCGCGATACATTATTTTTGACCCACTTACTTTGATTAGTCACATTGTGTCATTTGTTTACCTTGTGCTAACGAACAAATAACCACCATCTTTGCTTTTGTTGATTTTTGTATCATCTCATTCTTTTCATCCAACCATCTCACTCGTTTCCTTTCATGTTTCCCTCTTTTAGAATGCCTCCTCGACGCGAACACCAGATAGCGACTGCCGAACTGGCAGAAATCATTGCGCAGTAAATGGCTGCTCAATTCCCAATTTTCATTGCTCAAATGAACCAAGCCAACAACAACAATCATGCTATATGCAATTTCAAGAGTTTCAACTCGGCTAAACCACTCAAGTTTAGTGGTACTGAAGGAGCAACTGGGCTTCTTCAATGGTTCGAGAGCATTAAGAATACTTTCCGTCACGTGCAGTGTCCTGACAATCGCAAGGTCGAGTTTTCTTCGAGTGTGTTTCAGAAGAGGGCTCTTACGTGGTGGAATGGGGTTATGAGAGACCGTGGTGCTGAGGTTGCTTTGGCACAAACATGGGCTGAACTTAGGGCTCTTATGATGAGGGAGTTTTGTCCTCGTCATGAACTGCGAGCTCTAGAAAGGGAGTTTGATGACTTAAAACAGGATAGTGGCGAGCACCGGGCATATACTGATAGGTTTGAGGAGCTGAGTTTGCTATGCCCAACAATGGTCACCCCACTCGACAAGGCTATCGAAAGGTACATCGATGGTCTACCTGACTCGGTACAAGACATCATTACTGGTAGTAACCCTACCACACTCCGTCAAGCGATCGAGTTATCAGCGACTTTGACTGAGTCGCAGGTTCGTAAAGGGAAGTTGCATAAGAAGGGTGAAAAGGGCAAGAAGCAGGCGTCTGACAAAGAAGATAGCAAGAAAGGTCAAAACAAGAAAGGTAAGGACTCTGGTGCTTCGAAGAGGTCAAGGAAGCGAAAGGCTTCCCAAAATTTTGTTGTCACTGCCCAAGCTAACCAGGCAGCTCCCAACCAACCCGCACAGCCTCCAGCAAAGAAACCTTATGCAGGAAATGCACCTCTGTGCAATAGATGCAACAGTCACCATCAGCCGCAACATCAGTGTCGTATCTGTACTAACTGTGGGAAGTCAGGTCATCTTGCCAATGTTTATTGATTTGCTCAGAATCGGGCAGTTCAGAACCCAGCTCAACAAGTTGCTCAGCCTCCTGCTCAGCAACAGGGTCAAGCTGCACGACCACACTACCCACCAGGTGCTTGTTATAACTGTGGGGATCTGACCCACTACCGTAACCAGTGCCCAAGATTGGTGAATGCAAACCAGAATCAGGCTCAAGCTCGAGGGCGAGCTTTTAACATGAATGCCCAAGAGGCGCAGGCGGACGATAATGTGGTGAACGGTACGTTCTTTATTAATAATCAGCCTGCATCTGTTCTTTTCGATTTTGGTGCCGATAAGAGTTTTGTGTCATTGTCTTTTGAGCCAATGCTTCGCGTGTCAAGAACGAAACTAGGTAAACCTTTGACAGTAGAAGTTGCTAATGGTGAACCCATTGTTCTTAATTTTGTTCTTCGCAACTGCCAGTTGAACCTTAACGACCATCTTTTTCCTATCGACCTCACGCCTATGCAACTTGGAAGCTTCGACGTTATAGTAGGTATGGATTGGTTATCCAAGCATCGCGCAGAGGTAATTTGTTTTGAGAAGATTATTCGTGTGCCGCTTTCGACAAACGAGATCCTACAGGTTCGTGGTGAGAAACCTGCTGGTGGTCTCAAACTCATGTCTTGTTTTAAAGCTCGGAAGTATATGCGAAAGAACTATGTGGCCTTCTTGGCACATGTTACAGCAGATAAGGGCAAAGGTAAGTCTATTCAAGATATCCCTGTTGTTAGGGATTATCCTGAGTTGTTTCCTGAAGAGTTACCTTGTCTACCCCCAGCACGCCAAGTCGAGTTCCGTATTGATCTCGTACCTGGTGCAAATCCCATTGCCAGAGCTCCATATCGTCTTGCACCATCTGAGATGCAAGAGTTGTCCAAGCAGCTTCAGGAGCTTTCTGATAAAGGTTTTATCCGTCCTAGCTTTTCACCTTGGGGTGCTCCCGTTCTTTTTGTCAAGAAGAAGGATGGATCTTTTAAGATGTGTATCGATTAACGTGAGCTTAACAAGCTTACCATCAAGAATCGATATCCCCTACCTCGCATCGATGATCTCTTTGATCAGTTACAAGGCACTTCTTATTTTTCGAAGATTGATCTGCGATCTGGATATCATCAACTTCGTGTGCATGAAGAAGATATTCCCAAGACAGCGTTCCACACTCGTTATGGGCATTATGAGTTCACAGTCATGCCATTTGGTTTGACTAATGCTCCGGCTGTTTTCATGGTCTTAATGAATAGGGTCTGCAAGCCTTATTTGGATCTTTTCGTCATTGTTTTTATAGACGACATCTTGATTTATTCTAAGACGCGAGCTGAACATGAGCAACATCTTCGTCTTACTCTGGAACTCCTAAAGAAAGAGCAACTTTTTGCCAAATTCTCCAAGTGTGAATTCTGGCTTAAAGAAGTTCAATTCTTAGGACATATTGTCAACGAACGAGGTATTCATGTAGATCCCTCCAAGATCAGTGCGATCAAGGATTGGGATACGCCTACTACTCCTACTGAAGTTCGTTCTTTTCTTGGTCTAGCGGGTTATTACCGCCGCTTCATTGAGAACTTCTCAAAGATTGCAGTTCCTCTAACTGCTCTAACTCAGAAGAACAAGCCCTTTGATTGGGGATTCAAACAAGAGGAAGCATTTCTGACTTTGAAGCAGAAGCTTTGCGACGCGCCTGTTCTAACTTTGCCTGAGGGCAATGATGATTTCGTCGTTTATTGCGATGCATCTAAATTGGGTCTTGGCTGTGTTCTGATGCAAAGGAACAAAGTCATAGCATATGCATCGAGGCAGTTGAAGATACATGAGAAAAACTACACCACTCATGATCTTGAGTTAGGTGCAGTTGTCTTCGCTCTTAAGATCTGGAGACACTATTTGTACGGTACAAAATGTGTGGTTTTCACGGACCACAAAAGTCTTCAGCATATCTTCAATCAGAAAGAACTCAACATGAGGCAACGACGTTGGGTCGAGCTTCTAAACGACTATGACTGCGAAATTCGCTACCATCCTGGTAAGGCGAATGTCGTAGCCGATGCATTAAGTCGTAAGGAACGTACTAAGCTTCATTGTGTTCGTGTTCAATCTGATATTCAAGCTCGATCCAATATCCAAGCATGCATTTCTCAGGCTCAACAATCTTGTGTTTCACAAGGTTTAATGGATAAGGAATTTCCCTATCACAAAACACCTGATCTGGAACTGAAGGACAATGGATCGTATTACTTCATGGACAGTTTGTGGGTCCCAAGTCAAGATAACCTTCGCACCTTACTTATGGATGAAGCCCATAAGTCTCGTTATTCTGTTCATCCTGGCTCAGATAAGATGTATAAGGATCTTCGTATTCAGTATTGGTGGCCTGGTATGAAGAAAGACATTGCCTTATACGTATCAAAATGCCTTACTTGTCTTAAGGTTAAGGCTGAACATCAGCGCCCTTCTGGTTTATTGGTGCAACCAGAGATACCAGTTTGGAAATGGGAAAACATTACTATGGATCTCATTACTAAACTTCCGCGCACAAAGAAGGGTGGTCATGATGCCATCTGAGTAGTTGTTGATCGTCTTACTAAGTCAGCGCATTTCTTGCCAATCCGTGAGGATTTTCCTATTGACAAACTTGCTAAAATCTATGTGGATGAAATTGTAGCTCGACATGGTGTTCCTTTGAACATCATTTCTGACAGAGATGCTCGTTTCACTTCTCATTTTTGGAGAACCATGCAATCTGCTATGGGGACCCAACTTAATCTGAGCACAGCTTATCATCCGCAAACGGATGATCAATCTGAAAGAACAATCCAGACTCTGGAGGATATGCTTAGAGCTTGTGTGATCGACTTTGGTGGTAGTTGGGATTCACATCTTCCGTTAATTGAATTCTCCTACAACAACAGTTATCACACCAGCATCAAAATGGCTCCTTTCGAGGCTCTCTATGGTCGAAAATGTCATTCACCAGTCTGTTGGAATGAGATCGGCGAGGCTCAGCTTACTAGACCTGCCCTCATTTTAGAGACAACAGATAAGGTTAAGAAAGTTTGTGATAACCTTCAGACAGCTAGAAGCCGTCAAAAGAGTTACGCGGACCTAAAACGCAAGCCCTTGGAATTTCAAGTCGGTGATCGAGTATTACTTAAGGTCTCACCTTGGAAAGGTGTGATCAGATTTGGAAAGAAAGGAAAACTTGCACCTAGATACGTTGGACCATTCAAGATCGTCGAAAGAATCGGTAAGGTAGCCTACAGACTTGAGTTACCTCCTAAACTTGGAAATGTTCATCCAACCTTTCACGTGTCCAATCTCAAGAGGTGTTTAGCTGATGAGAACCTCCACATACCGCTTGACGAAATTCGTGTTGATAAAACACTGAAATTTGTTGAAAAGCCAGTGGAAATCATGGAACGTGAAGTCAAGTGGCTTAAACGTAAGCGCATTCCTTTGGTCAAAGTCCGCTGGGAAGCTAAACATGGACCCGAGTTTACTTGGGAACGCGAAGATCAAATGAAGGCGAAGTATCCGCATCTATTCCCACCAGTTTCCTCTAAATAAATTTCGGGACGAAATTTCCACAAGTAGGGGAAACTGTAACATCTGTGTCCGAAATCATTGTGAACAGTTCAATTATCAATAAAACAATGTTATTTGATCCCAATGTTTGTTTGTTTATGTTTTACATTTTTCATGTTTTGACTTTTGTTCAATTTCAAACTCCACACCACTTTCTGGAGAGTTATACGCAAACTGGTGCGTAAACGTAACCAGTTTAACGCGACAAATACTCCGGAACATCAACATATACTTAACATACCTTAAATAACCTTTACATAACTTAGAAATAAGTTTTGAAGGCTCTGGTAAGGCAAAAACAAGTTAATTCGTTTACAGGGACTAAACTTGACAAACTGCGAAAGTATGCCAATTGGAACTGTAACAGACATTCCGAAACATGACCATAAGTTAAACATACCATAAATATCCTTTACATAGCTTAGAAATAGGCTTTGAGGTGTTCGGTATGCTAAAATAAACTTTAGGGTCATTCAAGGACTAAAAGTTTCAAAAAGTGCATAAGTTTGCACTTTCGTGCATAACTTACGTTCTGAATACATCCGGAGATCCAAAAATTTATGTAAGCACTAAAATATTTTATTTTAGTGTTTGGCATAAGAAAAATCCATTCGTCACGCAATTTGGATCGTTTTTCGCGCTTATGCGCATTCCGTCGTAATTAACCGAACAACGCAATCGTACGGCCAAACGAACTGACCTCCGTGATATTTTCAAGCATATTTTAAGTTCCCTATACTTTAACTTCATTTTAGAGCTTTGAAATGGGGTTAACGGGGCTTAAACGTGTCAAAAATGCATCGAAAACCAAGTTTGGAGCTTCAGGGGCCTGTTCTGCCAATTTTCAAACTTTCTGGTCTGCAGGTCCTTGCGCACCTCAACACTTTTTGTGTTACGGTGCGCAAGCAGGGGCCAGATGCAGCAAATCGTTTTTTTCTGCTGTTACAGCCTTTCAACCCCTCCAAAGGCCAATGCCAAGTGTCAAAACCTTATGGTGAAGGGCCAAATGAGTTACCACAACTTTCCAACAAGTGTACGGCTTAGATCGTGCCCCCTTTTCCAAGAAACGATCCTAACGGTGAACCGAAAACTATAAATACCCACCTTATGTTCACTCATTCCTCACAAGAATCTGATCTTAGAAGCTCTAAGTTGAAACAATTGTTTCATACCTGAGCTACTTGGATCAAGATTAGCATTCGGGGACCCTTTGTAAGTGTTTCTTCGTTCTTTTATTGCTTTTCGAGTCCGAAAGTCAAACTTTGTTTGACTTTCTACATTGACCAGTTTATGGTCAATGCGAAGTTCGTTTGAACTTCGCAACGTGATTGTAATCACGAAGGTTATAGTCCCTTGTGACTATGCCTACTGATTACCACGTTGTCTAGGGTCGTAAGGGTAAGCGATCTAATAAATCGCTTATACCTTCGAACCCGACCCATTTGGTCGATCATTAGGATCCGACCAAACACATTAGGTGACCATAGTATATAGGGAATAACCTTCCAAGGTTATACCTTATGGTCGCTTCGTTTAAGTAGTTGTATGATAGGTAGTTTATATGCCTTAGGTAAATTACCAAAATACCCCTTTGATGCCAAAATTCATTTTAAACATATGTAACATAACTTTTGACATTTAAACTGATTTGACAACAATATTAGACATGTTAAGGCATATGTTACTTGTCATAGGACTAGTTAAGCGGTCCGAACGCGTTTCACGCGAACGACGCATTAAAGTAGCATAAGCTACCTAAACGGGTCGTAATGGGTCGTAAGCACTTAGGCTAGGTTTCATTTAGTATGTAGGCTTTGTTAAACCATACTACATGAGTTCCCATACTCATTTGGTTTACGAGCCCTCATTCTATCCGATCCTCCGATATAGGTCCGGTTTATTAACATAGTTACCTATATTAGGTGCCGTTTGATTCCGTGATCTCTAGCTTTGCTTGGTGGTTATCTTAGGACTTCTGAGCAATCTCAAGTGAGTACATAGACCCCTCTTTTACTGTTTTCCAAACATTTTTGGGTGAAACACATGTGTCTACTTGTTACTTTCATGCTTTCCATGTTTTCATATCATATGCTTGTTATGTTCAATAGTACACTTATAGTACATGATTTCATTGTGTTTATGCTATGTATGTCCATTGTGTGCATACTTAGTACATTGTTTTACATTACATTTATGCTATGTATGTCCATTGTGTGCATACTTAGTACATTGTTTTACATTACACTTATGCTATGTATGTCCATTACGTGCATACTTAGTACATTGTTTTACATTACACTTATGCTATGTATGTCCATTACGTGCATACTTAGTACATTGTTTTACATTACACTTATGCTATGTATGTCCATTACGTGCATACTTAGTACATTGTTTTACATTACATTTTATGCTATGTATGCCCATTGTATGCGTACTTAGTACATTGTTTTACATTACATTTTATGCTATGTATGCCCATTGTGTGCGTACTTAGTACAGTTGTTTCACGTCACATGCTTACATTTTGGAATGACATTTGGTTTGTTTTAAATGGAACAATACATTCATTAACATTAGCTACGCCGTTCATTAGTAGGTAGTGGTACCATAGGAATTGACAACTCCCGTTCCTGAAATCCTGGGTTTGTTTGGATTGGAAGGAATGACCGAATTCGATATACATAACTTAGATAAACCTTTAATTTGTTTAAGGGTCTATCGCCACAGTCTCAAGGCTTGGATGTATGCATTTTCACAATACCGCATAGATGTTTGTATCAGTATAGCATGCAATTGTTCCACAAAACATAACTTTGATTAAAACCATGTTTTACTTCAATACCTTGTTTTTGTGCATTTTACATATGGTTTAGTTGATATATTTCACTTACCATACATGACATTTTTGGATACACATTACATGATTTACATTAGACATAAACATTTTGACATTGATATACACAATTCATGATTTACATTAAACGCAGACATTTGATATGGTTTACACAATAACATTTTGACATTTGATTATACATTAACAATTTACATTGGTGGTTTGGTTTGAGTAAGTGCTATAAGTAACGATGCGTGTGTAATATGATACAAGCATGGTGGATGCGCCGCTGGTACTTCCTATATATAAGTGTTTGTATGGTATTACATATCGTAGCGTTATTTGAATCATTTCAATTTAAGACACATGACATTTTATACAAATAACATACTTTTCACAAGACATTGTTTTACAAACAACTTATCTTATACAAACTCATTTTTACATGGTTATTCATTTAACCTTACATTTATTTATACATATTATCTGATCTTATCGTTTTTCAAATGATTTACAAGACAAAGCAAATTACAAGGTTCATGACTAAACATTTTTCCTAAACACAAGTCATGAAACCTATTTTCACAAAACCTATGTATCTCACAGGCATTTTTATGCTTACGTACCTATTTTCACATGTGTTTTCAGGA
Source organism: Helianthus tuberosus (assembly GCA_030545235.1). Taxonomy (NCBI): domain Eukaryota; kingdom Viridiplantae; phylum Streptophyta; class Magnoliopsida; order Asterales; family Asteraceae; genus Helianthus; species Helianthus tuberosus. The sequence goes on along the minus strand of CM060402.1, from coordinate 61,805,017 downwards.
GCTGTTGCTTAGGACTATGATCGTGACACTAGGGCGGACCTGTGCCTTAGAGACATAAAACGAAGATAGACTTAGTTTAATTATGTTATGTACTCTTTGTTTCCTGTTTAAGACAATGAAACTCTTATGTTGATAAATAAAATACAACTTTGAATGTCATGGTTATGAAACAATTAATTCTGTCGCGAACACTCCCCGGCGTTTCCGCCGCGGTTGCATGTTATACGCGGTCGGGGTGTGACACTTTCTACTGATGGTACTAGATTACCTACCACCCCAGAGGAGTTGGCGCAACTTATCGCCCAAAACATTAATTTTGCCATAGGACAGCGTGATGCTAACCAGGTTAATGGGCAAGGACGTGGGCGCTGTGCCAATATGCATGGTTTTGGTGGAGCACCAATTGGAAACCCTCAAGGTATGGTAATGATCAGAAAGTTTTAGTAGTTCTTGTGTTATGATATAATCTAAGAGTAATCTTGATTTTTCATTAACCTTGTGAACAGTGCATGGATGTACATACAAAACATTCCAGGGTTGTAACCCAAGATCATTTATTGGTGCTGAAGGACCTCTTGATATCATTAGATGGATCGAGAAGATAGAGTCTATTATGGCAATCAGCGGTTGTGTTGCTGATCGGAGGGTTAGGTATGCTTCTTGTTCGTTTCTTGATGAAGCTTTATCCTGGTGGAATGCACAAGTTCAGACTTTGGGTGAAGACGTTGCCTACGGTTATACCTGGAACGAACTGAAAGAGTTGCTTCTGAAGGAATACTACCCGCATAGTGAGATACAGAAGATTGAGACTGACTTCTGGAATCTTACCATGGAAGGCTTGAATGTCAGAGCTTATACGTCTCGGTTCAATGATCTGGCTAGGTATAACAACCCTCCTAAATATTTCAACACCCTAATATATCTATACTATATATACTATATATAAAAGCATATCCAAAGGGCAGTTTTGGTCATTTGCCATTGTACAAGCATTTCAAGCACATTATACAACCATTTTAAGCATATTGCAAGGGCAACTTAAGGTAATTTACCACTTTACTACCTTTAAAGCTTTTTGTACAAACCAGTAAAGCACACTTATTCTTCAAGGGATCCTGGTGAAATTTGGGCGGCTCTTTTTCAAAATTCAAATCACTCCTCGAATCTCACAATCACAAAAGCATAGGGATCTGGTGAAATAATTTGAAAAAACACTGTCTCTCTCTGTCCCTTTCTTCTCTCCTCAAAACCCACATCCACAGTAGGGCTGGCATATCGGGTCAACCCGATCTGTTAAGACACGAACACGATAAGACACAAACACGAAACCTGTAAACACGAACACGACACGAAATCTTATCGTGTCAGATTTTCCAAACACGAACACGAACCAGTTAATAAACAGGTTACACGAAATGACCTGTTAAGGCACGAAAATGTTACCAACATATCATATGACCTGTTTAAGACACAAACACGACCTGTTAAGACCCGAACACGACCTGTTAAGACACGAACATGACCTGTTATTCCATATTTAAAATTAGCGATTAAGGAACCTGTTTAATGAAAATTTAGTCGCCAAAGGTTCACAAAAGTCATAAAACATGCATAAACACATAATGTCTTAACAAACTTAAAACGAAATCTATAAAAGTCTAATCATAACATCCAAATAGTTTCAACATTCAAATTCCCTTATGTCTTTCTTTCTCAAGATCTTCAATTCCAAACAATCAAACCTACACACAAATAATTATAGTCGTAAAGTTACTCAAAAACTTAATAAGGAAATTGAAGGAAAAACTATCAAAGTTAAACCAACATACCGGCGTTTTGCCCTTCTTCTTCCCGGCTTTATTTTGTGAATCACTCATGACTTTAATAAATAATGTTGAATGAATCAGCAACTATATTCAAAAACAAAACACAATTTAAGAAATAAATCTAAATAAAAGCTATTATAGTTAAGATAATAAAAGCTTGAAGAAATGCTTTTTCAATTTAAAACATGATAGGAAATGAAAAAGATATTGTACTAAATCTACTTTAGTGTACATATTATATTAATAAGAAATGACCGCAATTCTTGTTGAATTTAAGAAAGTAAATTGAATATAGGATGAACATAGGTTTGTTAATGGGTTGGTTCAGGATAAATTTTAGTATTTTTTTATGTTTGTAAGATCATATCACATTCTTATATTTGTGAAGCATGAATACTCGTTAATCTTTCTCAAGTGATAAGGCCACCACTGTTGTGCTACACTGCTACTGATAAGGCCACACCACTGTTGTTAGACAGTCCATTCAAATGCAAACAACAACCCACTCAACCAATCATATGGAAACATCAACAAAAGTTAACAAAAAATATAATTAACACTAACAGATTCACATTCATATCGAACACTAACAATATCAACTAACTACCATATCATGTTCTTTCAATAGATTCACATTCATAATTAACAGTAATAGATTCACATTCATAATTAATAGTAATAGATTCACATTCATTCACAAACAAAATATTTGTGTTTCTTACATGGTAGAACGACGCCGGAATATGATGAACGACACCGGAATATGATGAAAGATGGCTGTCGCCCGCCGGTGATGATGAAAGATGGCCGCCGCCCGACATGAAGTGATGAATGATGTCTGCCGCCCGCGGGTGATGAAGAAAGATGGCCACCGGTGATGATGAAAGTGAGTGGCGACTTGAATTAGGAGATTTAGGGTTTGGTGAGCGTGAAGTGAAGGAAGGATTTCAAAATTTTGGGTATCTGACTCCACATGTCCCCACCCACCCCACATATATTTGATATATTTTTTAATTTAAAATAATAAACAGGTCACTAACGAGTCTTAACAGGTTAACGGGTTTTAACCTGTTTAGAAACGAAATTTAAACAGGTCTTATCGTGTCGACCTGTTTAGACACGAAACCTGTTAAGGTCAAACATGAAACCTGTTAACTTCGTGTAGGTTCGTGTCGTGTTATCGTGTTCGTGTCAGAATTGCCAGCCCTAGTCCACAGCCACAATCCCCTCACTATGCGTATCCATGTTTTTGTTTTCCTCTCATACTACCCAAGAACTGCGATAATGTTGGAACATATTGGTAGATATGAAAAAGACAACGGGGGTATTTTTTGGCGGTTGAGCAGCGGCAACAACGTCTCTTTCAAGGATTTGTGCCGATAAAGGTTTCATTTGGGTTTCGTGTCTATGTTAAGGTTTTGTGTCGATTATAGCTTTACCGGTTTTGATTGCAACGTCTTAATTATGGCTTCGTATCTCTATTAGAGTTTAGAAGGTTTGTCTTGTTTTAATTTATTAATTGCTTTACTTGCTAGCAGATTTGCAAATTTTTGTCTACACATACAATGGTGGTTAGGGTTTTCAATTTTGCAACTTATGTTTGTTTTTTTTTTTTTTTTTTTTTTTTTTGCCATGTTAGTTCAATTGTTGGGTTCAGGGGCTCTGATATTGAGTGGGTGTTTGGCTTTCCTTTTTTTGAAGGTAGAAGTCCTTTTTTAGGCCAAAAGGACTTTTTAAAAGTGTTTGTCTTTCCTTTTTTAAGGTAAAAGGACTTTTTCTTAGGCAAAAGTCAGGAAATCCTGACTCTTTTTTGCCAAAAGTCCTTTTGCAAAAGGAGCAAATAAGTTAAGCCAAACATGCCCTGAAGCCTCACATAAATCAACAACGTCCTAAAGGATGGTAAGTAATTTCTTAAAAGTTAAAGCTGATTTGGTTCTTAACTTTTTATTTTTGTTCAAGCAAACTTTCTGATATTTGTAAATTAGAGGATGAAAACCCAATTAATGGAGATGTACGATAGAGCATGGGTCGGAGCGGTTGTAGGCGGAACATATCCAGCAATCGGAGTGGATACAACCTGGTTAAGAAACAGAGCTCGAAGGTAGTGGTTTTGTTCTGGACTTTGTGTTTTACAAATTGATTTTGATATTGTTTGAGGTTTTATTTCTAGCTTTCTGAACACTATACGAACTTTTCTGTTAATTTTTATGATTGATTGATTTTGTGTGTGTGTAATTTGGGGAATGTATGTAGATTCCATGAGGTTGTTGCGGCTGTGGGGTGTAAGAGGAGGAAAGTCTTATTTGGAGTGACCGGGAATGACGGATGAGAACTGGGACATGTGGATATGGTAGCAAATGCAGATATAATCACCCTCCTGATCGTACTATACGGCAACTATTAATTCTGATGCATTTGTTTGGTTTTTGTCTATAGGATGTTGCATTTATATCAAATTTGTGGTGAATTTTGATAGTTTTTATGCAAAAGTTGTCTCTATGTGGAAAGGGTAAGACCAAAGACCAAGAGCCATACTTTTTTGGTTTGGATTCGCTCTGCATGCTAGATTTAAGGCAAACTGGGGTTTGGTAAGTGGAAATTATGGCGGTCTAGGGCTTAAACAGGCTTTCTCTAGCAACAAGGTAAAAACCAACACCCGTAGAATTGTTTCTTTTTTCCGATTTCATGCATTCTTGGATCAGTATGGTGAATTATGTTGTTTGACAGTGGTTGCTGTTTGTTTTCCAGGACGTAGAAGGGGGAGGTGCCGCTGCCATCGCTCCGGCAGGGGTAGTGTAGGCCCCAACTGCTCGGTAGCTGTGGCGGCATGTTGTAATTCTGTTTACGAATTTTAATATCATTTCTTTTTCCACTCGAGCCACGTAAGGCGGCATATGGGAATCAGATGTCCCCATTAAAGATTATATCAGTGGTAAGCATCTTCAACTTAAAGAACCTACTGTTCTTATGGTTCCAAATTCAAAATTATAGTATATTTACCCACAATTAAATATTTATGGATATACATGTAGTTAATAGCTGAGAGATCCTAAATACACCTGGTAAAAGTCATTCTAACAATACGTAGGTGTGTTTAAACAGATTAGCCTTCAGCTCTGCCCAATGCTCGAATTCATATTCCTAATTTGACTATTTAAGGTCTCCATGAATAGGTTTCAAATCAATTCATTAGGACACTCAACTATATAATATGACTAAAACATAAATATAGAAATTTAGGAAACTAATTGCACCAATAGCTTTAGTTTGTGTATATTAGGCTGTATTTTCGTTGTTTATAAATAATACTTTTGAATAAACACTCAATCTCACTTTTATGTTTGTTCTTTTGCTAGGAATTTTGAAGATATTGAAGCTCAGATTAGGAGATTTTTTTCACATTCTTAAGAAAACTATCGGTTTCGTTAACAGTTCATTTTCTTTTGTGAGACTGTAATTGGCAACTGAACTCAGATTTGAATCGATTGAAGGTTCTCTATTATTGTGGTTAGTATCTTCTGTTTGTATTTCATCCACTGTCATAACGCTGATTGTTGTTGATGCAGATCGACTTGGCTTCACACATTATGAGGGTTGTGTTGACTTTGAAGGTACTCTTTTATTTGATTAAGACTAGATTTTGTTTTGTTTATTAGTATTTTCTTTAATGCTTAAAATTTAATATTTTTTGTTTGTTCTGCCATGAAGAAGCAGCTAACAAGGCTGGGCAAGTTTTACGCAGGCAAGAGCGCTTAAAGTAGAAGAATGGGTGGAAAGTGTAGGCTATGCCATCGCCCAACTGCTTCACAGTGGCAAAAACTACCGGCTGGGTCATTTAATCATTTTGTAGGGAGACGTCTATCGTATGGTACGACAAGTTCTGAATTCCAGGCATTGTTTTGCACCTTTCTTCCGTTAATTAAATGCTTCGTTTGTCATAATCACTTAGCTTTGAACTAGAAGCCTGTGTTGGCTGTAACTAATGTTTTCCGATGTTGACACTTGCAGGTACATCTCTCAACCAAGTAAATCGTTGATCTTTGTTATCATAATTTTTCTTATTTGAATCTTTTTGTGCAGTGGTTCAGTTATATTCGACAACATTTCAGCCAACAGATCGGTCTCATATGGTATCATCGGCGGTTTTGTGCTCCTGGTATTAATTTTATTTGTATAAAACTGTTAGATGATAAGCTTATTCTGTGTATTTGACAGATCTTTGACATGTGTCGGACATAGAGAGCTTAACGGACCGAATTCTCTTAGCTTCTGATGGTGGTTTGCAGCAGCTCTCCCAAGATGCATTAGTTGGTAGCTTTGGGAAGGCTGGCACTCCTAATTCTATTTCGCCAACAATTGGCGCTTCTCTTTTGCTTTATTAGCCGAGTTCTCTTTGTTGTTTTGTAGATTTGGTTTCCTAAATATCTGTATATGGAGTAGCCCTTTGGCTTCATATACTTGCTGAATAGTCTTGGGGTGCAATATTTGAGTGAAATATGCTGGTGCTATGTCCGAAAACAGTTTTTTTTTTTTTCTGTCTGTGCTCAACATCTTGCGGGGTTGGCTCTTGTAATTGTTATATGTTTAATGGAAGTTTGTTTTGGCTGGTAAAAAAAGAAAACTTATATACGCATCAACAAATGTGAAATAGCTATGGTGTTGTCATCACTAAAGAATAGCCCATTGTAGCAAAATGAATTAATAGGTACATGTTACACCTACCTGCAAGAAAGCCTACCTCAACTATACATGTATGCACATATATGGATATGTTTCATCATCTTTTTCTTCTTTTTTTGTCAATTTTTGTTTTTTTTATTTGAAAAATAGGTTGTTTAGGAACGGGATTGGTAGTTTACGGTGAATTTGGTACTTGTTATAGTTTTAGGCAGTTTGCTATCCTTGGGAGCTAACTCATGGCAAATTTAACTATTTTCTTAAAAGTTCGCTCCCTTGACTAGCGAACTTGGACTACCAGCATGGCAGGGTCCTTGTTCGAGTTCACTTGTCTGACAAGCGCATTTTATGGAGTTTACTTGGCATGCTAGCAAGCTCTGTGGGGTTCACTTGTCACACCAGCGGGCTCTTACACTCTAAAGAGGCATGTCAGACTTGCCGTGAGTTCGCTCCTAGGCATAGCGAACTATCTATAGATGTACGAGTTGCAAAAAGAGCCTAGAAGTATTAGTCTTATTCCTAAACAATCCATTGCCAAAAATTTCATCTTCCATTACCAGCATATAATGTTTCTTTTTTTCAAGATCCGATATATATTTATGTGTTTCCTGTTTGGGTTTGCAGTTCGATATGAATGGCGAAGCGAAGTATAGAGGGAACACTTTGTTCTCTGAAGATGACTATGTGTATTAAGGCTGTTCTGCGGATCATACAACTTGTCGTACAACAGGCGATGTATGGTCAGATCTATGGTTTCGGTCTGTTAACAAGCATAAACCTTTTTTATAATTTTTTTAGCATATAAAAATAAAGAAAATTTGTAATATGGTTATATACTCGAAATATGTTTTAATTAAGTTGTGGTTACCTTATTTGAGTTGGGCAAATGGTTGAATACAGATATGGTTCAACTTATAGTCAACTGGCTACCAAAAGTTCTTGCTTATGCTCTTTATCAAGCAGAAGGGCACAAATTAGACTGCGCTTTGCAGTTTTATCGTGATCAGACTGGCTCTGATAAGAAAGAAATATTTGGAGCTGTTTTACCTGCGCTTTTGGATGAACTCATCTGTTCTGTGGATGTTGATGATTCCGTTGATAACAGCATAAGGTAATATGTCTCATGTTGATTTAATTTGTAAGTTAGTTAACTGCAATATTTTTCTTTGTTAAAATTTCAGAGTAAACATGCATCCAAATTCCAAATCACTGTTTTTTTTTTGCCATTGAAATGTTTAGAGGAGGAACTTTTAATTCATTTACTTATGAGTGGTTTGATTTGTTTATTTTTAATCTCAAACGGGTGAATAAAAAATGCAGCTACAGGGAAAGCATGTGCAGGTTAACTTCTGACCCTTTTTGACCATGTGGGAGATGGAAGTGACTTCAACATTATATATGTTGCAGGCTGATATGTACTTGATATTACTCACAGCAAGTTCACAAGCCTTTTTCCATCTTAAAGAATGCAAGCAAGTGTTTTTTTTCTCTTTTTTAATGTCCAAAAAATGTTGTAAAATGGCTTATTTGAGTAATGGGTCATAATGTGTAGTTTTCTGAGTGAAGTACACGAATGGTCCTTGTGGTTAACCAAAATATTGGTTTTGGTCCCTAGCTTTTCAAAAGTACACGGATGGTCCCTGTGGTTTGCATTTTGTAACGTATTTAATCCCCAGCTAACAAATCCTTGGTTTAAAAAAGTGCGCCTTAAGTGCGCTTAAGCGCATCTAGGCGCAAACCCCATCGCCTTGTGTGACATAAGGCGCACGATGTACAAGAAGCGTAGCTGAGATGCGCTTTTTCGGGTGAAAATCGACCTAAGGCGCAGCTGAGGCGCACGCTTTTTGTACATGGGGTGTTTCTATTCTTCTGAGTGTTGTACAACAGCCTTTTTATGTTGTACATTTATGTTTTTTTCATTTTAAAACATATATAAAGCATAATTATAGCTAAATCATAGGTATTTGATGCTAAACACTTATGGGATATATAAAATAAATTATATAATCACTTTGCGCTTTGCGTACGAAAAGCTCACCGCTTTTGCGCTTCGCTTTTAAAAAATCAGTTTTAGACCTCATCGCTTTTATGCGCTTCCCGCTTTTTTAAACCAAGAACAAATCTAAAGGAAAAACAAACCTTTGGACGAAAGTCGCAAAACTGGCTAAACCTCATAGGGGCGAAAATGGATTTTACTCTATTTTTTAGTATTTGAGTATCCATTGGTTTTATTTCTTTTTGCAGATTTTATAGAGCATACCAGAGACTTTATGCTTCCATGCATGATAAAGGGATAGGCCCCCATAAAACTCAGTTCAGAAGGGATGAAAACTATGGTAAAATAATCTTTCGGTTTTTTTTAATATATGCATCATCTTTTTTCTAATTTTACAGAAGGTATTTCTTGATTAAGTCGCAAAATTACTGAACCATATATTCCGGGTTTTTTTTAATATATGGATTTATTTTTTGTATATTTGTTCCAACTGCTCATCCGATGGCCATTTGGCAGTCAAATAGAGAATGTTGATGGGCTTTTGGTTTTGTATGATGCAGTTGATATATAGGTCTGATCTTATCCTTAAAGCATCAAATGTCATTGCATTAGGAACTCGTGTTCAGGTAGGAGGGGCTGAGGTGCTGCGTGAAGTGGCGTTGAGTGGAAGCGAACGCGAAACGTATGCTAACAACGCTTCGTGAACGGGATAATGGTGAAGAGGGTAGGGATTGGAGAGCTTTGATGGAAGGAGGGGCGAGTCAAACTCGGTATGGAGGAGGCTACTCAACTGCATTCTAATGGGTTAGTGCAATAGCATTTAGTATGATAATCTTAAAATGTGATTTTTGTTAGGGTGTAAGGAAATTGTAAATGATAATTTTTTTTGTAATTTTATTGGTGATTGATCTGAGAATGGTACTTGAATAAGAGTGTAAATAAATAACACACAACTATATGGTTTTGATCATAAAGTCTGTTTGATCTTGTTTGATGTATTATATTTTCGTAGTTATTAGAAATCCTGTTTGCAGAGGTGATAATAAGACTGCGTGTAGTCAAAGAGGAAACGACGACAAGTGTTTATGTTTATAGTTTAAATATATATTTTTATTTGTCTTGATAGCATGTAAATCAAAATAGATTTAGGAGATAAATAAAAAGAAAGAAAATGAGAAAGCCAAAAAAATCTGTTTGATAGTTAGTTTTATTCACTACTTAGCTGCGCAGTGAATAAAACTAAATATCTATGAAGGGAGGTTTCTCGAAACTTTGTTTTCTAAATTCAAGGTATGTTTCTCGACAAGTTGTTAGGAAGTCCAAACGTTTGAAAATATGTGTAAAAAATGTTTGTTCCAAGTTACAAAAATCTTAGCCAACAAGTTACGAACATGTATTATGTCATGGGCGTCTATGATATAGAAAACCAAGGTAACATAACATAGCAATCGCATTTGCATCTACAAGTCATTATCTTGAACCACATCAACAAAATGGATACTAGGTCACGTACCTTTACTTTGTTACGTACTTCGTCAACAAGCAACCAAGATGAAGTGACATGCTATGTGAATAGTTTCATTCTTGAATCACTTTAAGGGGGACACGACATCCGATTTTATTTTAACACCTTATCTCCATCATTTGAACATCCAAGTGATCAAATTAGATGAAGTGGCTTAAAACCGAATCGCCCCGTACATAGCACTAAACTCACCAACCTACGTGATATGTTTCCCGCCGCATCGCGCGGGTAAACGACTAGTTTTATAATATCCCTATATGTCCTAAATTATACCCCGTATACGTAAACGGGCCCCGAATACCTCTATTTTATTAAAAATTACTTAAAAACGATTTTTTATGGGCTGTCGCGGGGCGCGAGCGCTCATCAACGAGGCGCAGCCCTGAGCTGCCACGTGGCAACCACACGTCAAACCTATACCGGTGACTGGGCTAGGCTAGGGCCTACCCAGTCTACTACGCAGGCCGCGTAGCCCTTGGTCTCATCTTACGCGGGCCGCGAGGAAATCGAATTCAGGCCCTATAAATTGAACGCATCGGCTTTCAGTTTCATTCGCTCACACCTCTTTTCTCTCTCGAATTTCTAAGTAGTAGAAGCTATTTTCGGGTATAATATCCCCCTAATTAACGAAGTTCTACTCCATTGTAAGTATTATAACCCCGGTTACGTATTAGATACGCAGCCCGATTGATCCAGGGTTCTGTAACAGCTGTCATGGTTCTGCCCGACGTAATCGTTGGAATGCCGTCTCGGGGAGGGTATTACTAATGTAAATATTGGGTTATTAAACTAACGGGTGTGCATTTGTGTAAATTATAGATAATCACCAGGAAACCCTTAAAGGAAACTTAAGACAGCAATGTGAGTAATCTCCTTTTTCTAAACATTTTTTACAAAACCTTAAATATTTTACAATGTGATTAAGCAGTGATTGAGTCTTTGTAATTCTTCAATTACTGCCGGTATGTTGGGGTTTTGTATACAAAATGTGGAACACGTTACCATTGGACAAAGAGTTAGCCAATGGGTAATATGACCCACCAGTCAGGATTGACAGTACTGAATGAGTAATTGTGTTGATATAAACATTGTAATCGCTCTCAATACTGTGTTAATTGATAAAACTCTTCTTGATTAAACTGGGATTCACTGACCAGTATTTCCCACTGACAAAATGTTTTTAAACGCGTTTCAGGTAACAAAATGTAAGAGCCAACTAGAAGCCAGCTGGACAGCACTGAAGGCTTGGAAAAGTGGCTATAAAAGTTACCTAAATAAAAGATGTTTTATTCAATAAAATAGAGATTATCTCTATAACTCAGTTTGTAATAAAAACTTGGGTTTTATCCCAATACGTTTAATATTATAAAAGTGTGGTATTTACTCTGATAAAATATTTCCTAACTTTGGTCCTGGTGTAATTTCCACTGCCAAAATGATAAACATCGATACCACCAAAACTGGTCTCGCGGCCGCCCGTTCCCGGGACAGATAGGGGGCGGGGGTTGCGACAGAAGGTGGTATCAGAGCTAAGCCACTGATTCAGCCACATAAGTGTTCTGCTGACACCAAGATATTATTCAAATTGTTAGGAAATAAATTATGGAAATACGTGCATACCTGTATTTTACTATTGTGTGTTATTTGACTATTTGTTAGTTTACAGTATGAGTGATCAAGGACCATCCGACGCGTATCGTCAGTTGTCCTGCTCACCTAGAAGCGAAGGCACCTCTTCACAGCCTACCCTCTCAGGGAATTCTGCTGATAATGAAGACGGGATATTCGTATTTAAGGCTCAGTCTGAAGAGCCATTCCCTCAGAAAAAAAGAGGATGGTTCAGTAAGGGAGCACATGAGCGTAGGAAGAGAATGAAAAAGTTACAAGAGCAACGAGTGCTAGCGGCTGTTAAAAGAGAAACAGATGCCCATACCCAAGACATGCTTAATAGGAGTTTAGCAAACTTCCATATTTTAGCATCCACAGCTGCCGACCCAAACCTGGAACAACTAGTAGCCCCTCAACCATTACCCCTGTTTCCCACCCAGCCAATGGAGATTGAAAACAACCCAGAAAATCAAGTCAAAATGCATGATTTTAATCTAGAGGGGATACCTAGGGTACCAGCACCCAATCCCTTAGACCCAGACTACGATCTGTGGTTTGATGATCATAGGGATTATGTGCAACGCTACCATTTAACAGACTTACCCATGCCAAACCTAGCAGCTTACCCAGGTCTGGACCCTCTAGATCCCTACTATGATAATGATGAATACATTAGGGAAATCCTAGAGAATCCGTATCCTCAGGAAGAACCCATGCCACAGTACCCAGATCCAGTACCAGCACCTACACCCCCAATGAGTGCAGAAAATGTGCAAGAGCTCCGAACTTTCGGAGAAGAAATTTTAGAAAGTAGTGAAAGGATGAGGCAGGTAGGAGAACGACTCGTCTGGAAGTACGACGAGCGTCATATGGATTTCTGGATGAATCCATATCAGTGAAGGTGATGGTGGAGGTAGTAATAATATATATATATATAATATGTGTATATGAATATATATATATATATATATATATATATATATATATATATTTATAATAATAATAATAATAAATCTATCGTAGTATAGACCACTTCGTGGTCAGTGATGCATAGTAGTATTGTAATTTTAATTTTAGTATCGGTTTGTATTAGATGCATACTATAAGAAAAAGTAAGTCGCAATGTTCGACGTTTTTGATCAAAATGCGTGTCATGTGATGAATCGTATTAAGATATTATCTTGTGATATTAATATGTGTTAAATGTTTAAAATTTAGATGGCCGACCAAGTGAATCAAGAGAATCCGGATAATAACCCGGAAAACCAGAATAATGATAACCAGAGTAACAATAACCCGGGTAACGAAAACCCAAACAACAACAATGAAAACCAAGTGGACAACAGTGTCATCCAACACATAGTGGCACAAGGAATAATAGATGCGATGCCATATATTATTCAAACGGTTAGGAAAGCCGATAATAAAAGTAACCGTGATAGTAAACGACCTTCCAAACCAGAAAACAGCATGAACAATGGACCTATACTTCAAGCGCCCATTCCCAAAAGAAGAAGAACCATGCCATATGGTTGTTCTTATAAAGAATTCTGGTCTTGTAAACCAATGGAATTCTCGGCCAATGAAGGGGCTGTTGTAGTTCTACGCTGGATAGAAAAGACTGAAGCAGTCTTAAGAATAAGCAAATGTGCGGAAGATGATAAGATAATGTTTGCTTCTAATCTGTTTAAGAATTCAGCCTTAGAATGGTGGAACACCATCCTCCAATCTAGGGGAAGTAATAGGGTTTATAATATGGAATGGGATGAATTTAAAAACATGGTAGAGAGGAAATTCTGCCCTCCCAATGAAAAGGAACAGATAGCAAATAAATTCCTAAATCTTAGGATAACTGGGGTAGATAGTAAGGGTTATACTACATTATTCTTTGAATATGCTCGAATAGTACCAACCCTTGCATCACCTGAACCAGTATTAATCTCCCGTTACATCTGGGGATTAATTGGGGAGATTAGGCATGTAGTCAAGGCAGCTAGACCTCAAACCATAGAAGAAGCTGTAGAACTAGCAAACACCTTGACAGATGAGTTAGTCCGTACACAAGAAGAGGATCAGAGAAGGAACCTAGCTCAAAGGCTTACCCAAGAATTTCCCTCTGGAAATTCTAACCGTGGGAAAAATGTAGGTTCTACCTCTGCACCCTATTGCAAGTATTGCAAAAGGAAGCATTCTGGAAGATGCTCCATCTATTGCAATTTTTTCAAAATATCTGGACATAAGGAAGAAGACTGCAGGAAGAAACTTAACAACAGGATATGTTACAACTGTGGAGAACAAGGCCACATCAAGCCAAACTGTCCGAAAATAGCTCCAGCCACGAACAACAAGAACACTAAAAATGCTAGGACATTTGTTCTAACTACAGAAGAAGCAAAGATGATCCCGGATGTGATCGCCGGTGCGTTTTTAGTTAATGATGTTTTTGCTAAAGTATTATTTGACTCTGGTGCAAACCAAAGTTTTATTAATACTTCATTTTGCAAATTTCTCAATCAACCATTAACTAAACTCCCACAAGAATGTCTAGTAGAGACAGCAAATGGGGAAACCATTAAGATTTCTAATATCTTGCAGGGAGCAAGAATATAAATTCAAAATCAGAAATTTATTGCAAACCTTTACCCAATGAATCTGGCATGATTTGATATAGTTCTAGGAATGGATTGGTTAATAGCCAATAAAGCCAGTATTTTATGTGATCAAAAGTCAATCCAAGTAAATTCACCAAGGGGTGAAAAGATCACAATTAAAGGAAATAAATTCTCTAGATCCACAAAATTCATCTCTGTGATGAAAACAGCAAGTTATATAAGAAAAGGATCATTAGTGTATTTGATTTCTATAATCATTAACACTAAAGGAAAAGAATTAAAGGATATTCCAGTAGTATCCCAATTTTCAGATGTATTTCCAGAAGAATTACCAGGACAACCTCCAGACAGAGAAGTTGAATTCAGAATTCATCTGCTACCAGGGACAGCACCAATTGCCAAAGCACCTTACCGTTTAGCACCCACAGAAAGGCAGGAACTGAAGAAACAGTTAGATGAATTGTTGGAGAAAGGATTCATACAGCCAAGTTCATCGCCATGGGGAGCACCAATCCTATTCGTTAAAAAGAAGGACGGATCAATGCGTATGTGCATTGACTACCGTGAATTGAACAAGGTCACGATTAAGAATCGGTATCCATTACCAAGAATCGATGATCTGTTCGACCAATTGCAAGGAGCTCGATTTTTCTCTAAAATCAATTTAAGATCAGGATATCATCAATTAAAGGTACAGGAAGAGGACATTCCTAAGACCGCTTTTAGAACAAGGTATGGCCATTATGAATTTACTGTCATGCCATTTGGTTTAACCAATGCCCCAGCTGCATTTATGGACATGATGAACCGAATATGTAAGCCATATTTGGATAAATTCATAATTGTCTTTATAGATGATATTCTTATTTATTCTAAGAGCAAAGAGGAACATGCAAAGCATTTGCACGCACTTCTAAATTTATTAAGGAAAGAAAAGTTTTATGCTAAGTTTTCGAAGTGTGAGTTTTGGTTAGAACAGGTACAATTTCTTGAACATCTAGTTAATCATGAAGGAATTCATGTAGATCCTACCAAGATCGAGGCAATTACCCAGTGGAAAACCCCTGAGTCACCAACTGAGGTTAGAAGTTTCTTAGGATTAGCCGGTTATTATCAAAGATTTATTTGATATTTTTCTAGAATAGCCATTCCCTTAACTAAGTTAACCTGTAAATCTGTTAAGTTTGAATGGGGACCAAAACAAGAAGAAGCCTTTAGAATTCTTAAGCAAAGACTAACCAATGCACTCATACTAGCATTACCAGAAGGATCTGAAGACTTTGTAGTCTATTGTGACGCTTCTAAGTTAGGTTATGGATGTGTGTTAATGCAACGTCAAAAGGTTATAGCTTACGCCTCTAGACAACTTAAGAATCATGAAGAGAATTATTCAACCCATGATCTAGAATTAGGAGCCATAATTTTTGGCCTTAAGATTTGGAGACATTACCTTTACGGTAGTAAGTTTACCATTTTCACTGATCATAAGAGTTTAAGGTATGTCTTCGGACAAAAGGAGTTGAATATGAGACAAAGACGCTGGATGGAGATGCTTAGTGATTATGATTGTGATATCCAGTATCATGCAGTAAAAGCAAACGTAGTTGCTGATGCTTTAAGTCGAAAGTATCATGAAAAGCCAAAAAGAGTATGTTCACTTAAGTTACATCTACAAGTAGATTTAAATGATCAGATTAGAAAGGCACAAGAATCAGTAATCATTGATGACACTGAAAAATTGAAAGGAATGATTAAGGAATTAGAACAAGGAGCAGATGGAATTTGGAGATTCCATAAGAAAAGGATGTGGATACCTAATTTAGGAAACCTATGCCGCCGTATATTAGAAGAAGCCCATAAGTCTAAGTATACGATGCATCCTGGAAGTGATAAGATGTATCAGTACTTAAGAAATAATTTTTGGTGGATAGGAATGAAAAAGGATATAGCAGCATATGTTGCAAAGTGTTTAACCTGTTCGCAAGTCAAAGCTGAACATCAGAAACCCTCAGGTTTGTTGCAACAGTTAGAAATGCCAGTATGGAAATGGGAATTGATAACAATTGATTTTGTTACTAAATTACCCAAAACGAGGAAAGGAAATGATACAATCTGGGTGATTGTAGATAGGCTAACCAAGTCAGCTCATTTCCTACCAATGAAGGAAACTTTCAGTATGGAACAATTAGCTAAATTATATGTAAATGAAATAATTTCTTTACATGGAATTCCTCTATCAATTATTTCTGACAGAGATAGTCGTTTTACCTCTCATTTTTGGACAAGTTTCCAAAAAGCAATGGGAACCAAGTTAAATCTAAGCACCGCTTATCATCCGCAAACGGACGGACAAAGTGAAAGGACAATTCAGATAATGGAGGACATGCTTAGAGCTTGTGTAATTGATTTCGGAGGTAATTGGGACGATCACTTACCATTTATAGAATTTTCTTATAATAACAGTTATCACACAAGTATTAATGCTGCACCATTCGAAGCACTTTATGGACGAAAGTGCCGAACTCCAGTCTGTTGGGCAGAAATTGGAGAAAAGCAACTATCTGGACCTGAGATAGTACAAGAAACAACAGACAAAATCATTCAAGTCAAGGAACTACTGAAAGCAGCACGTGATCGACAAAAAAGTTATGCTGATAACAGACGAAAGTCGTTGGAATTTCAAGTAGGAGATAAAGTGTTATTAAAAGTCTCTCCTTGGAAAGGAGTGGTAAGATTCATCAAAAAGGGAAAGCTAAGTCCCAGGTATGTTGGACCTTTTGAGATTATTAGAAAAATAGGACCTGTAGCCTATCAGCTACAACTGCAGAGGAAATGGCAGGAATACATGATGTATTTCATGTATCTAATCTCAAGAAATGCTTAGCCGATGAATCACTGATAGTACCTCTTAAGGATATAGAGGTAAATGAGCAGTTAAAATTTGTAGAAAGGCCTCTACAGATTGAAGACATGAAAGTTAAGAACCTCAAGCACAAGAGATTAGTTCTGGTCAAAGTGAAATGGGACTCCAAAAGAGGACCAGAATACACTTGGGAGCTTGAATCAGAAATGCAAAGGAAATATCCACACTTATTCCAGTAGATCTCGAGGACGAGCTCTAAAATAAGGTAGGGAGGATATAACAACCCTCCTAAATATTTCAACACCCTAATATATTTTATAATATCCCTATATGTCCTAAATTATACCCCGTATACGTAAACAGGCCCCGAATACCTCTATTTTATTAAAAATTAATTAAAAATGAATTTTTATGGGCTGTCGCGGGGCGCATAGACCCCTTAGGAATCTTACGCGGGGTGCGAGCGCTCATCAACGAGGCGCAGCCCTGAGCTGCCACGTGGCAGCCACACGTCGAACCTATACCGGTGACTAGGCCAGGCTAGGGCCTACCCAGTCTACTACGCGGGCCGCGTAGCCATTGGTCTCATCTTACGCGGGTCGCGAGGAAATCAAATTCAGGCCCTATAAATTGAACGCATCGGCTTTCAGTTTCATTCGCTCACACCTCTTTTCTCTCTCGAATTTCTAGGTAGTAGAAGCTATTTTCGGGTATAATATCCCCCTAATTAACGAAGTTCTGCTCTGTTGTAAGTATTATAACCCCGGTTACGTATTAGATACGCTGCCCGATTGATCCAGGGTTCCGTAACGGCTGTCGTGGTTCTGCCCGATGTAGTCGTTGGAATGCCGTCTCGGGGAGGGTATTACTAATGTAAATATTGGGTTATTATACCAACTCGTGTGCATTTGTGTAAATTATAGATAATCACCAGGAAACCTTTAAAGGAAACTTAAGACAGCAATGTGAGTAATCTCCTTTTTGTAAACAGTTTTTACAAAACCTTAAATATTTTACAATGTGATTAAGCAGTGATTGAGTCTTTGTAATTCTTCAATTACTGCCGGTATGTTGGGGTTTTGTATACAAAATGTGGAACACGTTACCATTAGACAAAGAGTTAGCCAATGGGTAATATGACCCACCAGTCAGGATTGACGGTACTGAATGAGTAATTGTGTAGATATAAACATTGTAATCGCTCTCAATACTGTGTTAATTGATAAAACTCTTCTTGATTAAACTGGGATTCACTAACCAGTATTTCCCACTGAAAAAATGTTTTTAAACGCGTTTCGGGTAACAAAATGTAAGAGCCAACTAGAAGCCAGCTGGACAGCACTGAAGGCTTGGAAAAGTGGCTATAAAAGTTACCTAAATAAAAGAAGATGTTTTATTCAATAAAATAGAGATTATCTCTATAAATCAGTTTGTAATAAAAACTTGGGTTTTATCCCAATACGTTTAATATTATAAAAGTGTGGTATTTACTCTGATAAAATATTTCCTGACTACGGTCCTGATGTAATTTCCGCTGCCAAAATGATAAACATCGATACCACCATAACTCGTCTCGCGGCCGCTCATTCCCATGACAGATAGGGGGCGGGGGTTGCGACACTAGGTTGGTTCCTCGGATGGTCACTCCTGATTACATTAAGATAGAAAGGTGTATTTGGGGGCAAGCACCACATATTCGCAGTATGGTCACATCGGCGAAATCCACTACCTATCCGAAAGCTACTACTTTGGCGAAATCATTAGCTGAAGATGTTGCTCGCAAAAGTAGCCTTAACAAAAAGGATGAGACAGGGAAGTCATCAGGAAAAGCCAATGCAGACGGGAAATCTGATCGATCGGAGTTTTCTGAGCCTAGATCTAGAAATTCGCGGAAGCGAAAATCTGAGAGCTCGAAAAAGGATTCCGATGAGAAGCATGAGAAGAAACGCGGTTCGGGAAAAGCATATGTGGCTTATTCTAGTGGTTCAGGAAAAGATATGACCTGGGATGGCAAGACTGGTTCTGTGAAAAGAGCTCATGGTGATGAGCAAGGGAAGTGCGCCAGATGTGGTCGATCTGGGCATGTGACTCGTGAGTGCTATGCTAAGTTCACGTCGGAGGGAGTTAAGCTCGAGGGATGCTACGAATCCGGAGAGCAGGGACACTTCAAGAGAAACTGTCCGAAAGTGAAAGGTCAAAATGCCAGGGGCAGAGCGTTTGAGCTAAATGCTGGGAAGGCACGTGATGATCTTTCAGTGGTTACGGGTACATTCTTGATCAATAACCATTCTATGTTTGTACTATTTGATACCGGGGCTAACTTGAGTTTTTTTTCGAAATAATTTGAACCATTTATGTGTTCTCAAACAAGTAAGCTAGGTAAAAAGTACTCGATAGAATTAGCAAATGGTAAATTGATAGAAACTAGCGAAGTCATTCGTGATTGTAGTATTCGGTTATGCGATCATAGTTTTAGTATTGATTTGTTACCAGTGGATCTGGGTAGTTTCGATGTAGTCGTTGGGATGGATTGGCTATCCAAGAATAAAGCTGAGATTATTTGTTCGGAGAAACAAGTGCGGATACCTCGTCCTGGCAGTGAAGCTATAGTTATTCACGGAGACCGGTCGAGTCGAGTATCGAGAATTGTTAGTGTTATGAAGATGCACAAGATGTTGCGTAAGGGCTATCCTGCGTTCTTGATTAACGTAGTTGATATGAAGGTTGAAGGTAGGAGGATGGAAGAAATTCCTATAGTTCGTGAATATCCAGAAGTTTTCCCAGAAGACCTATCTAGATTGCCCCCTGCGAGACAGATCGAATTTAGAATTTATCTTATACCTGGTGCTGCACCGATTGAAAAATCTCCTTACAGATTAGCGCCCACAGAAATGAAAGAATTGTCGAATCAGCTTCAAGTGCTACTAGATAAAGGTTTCATTCGACCAAGCTTTTCGCCTTGGGGAGCACCTATTTTGTTTGTGAAGAAAAAGGATGGTTCCTTCAGGATGTGCATAGATTATAGAGAGCTGAACAAGCTAACTATCAAGAATCAGTATCCTCTACCGAGAATTGACGATCTGTTCAATCAGCTACAAGGATCCAGCTACTATTCGAAGATTGACTTGCGTTCAGGCTATCACCATTTGAAGATTGTTGACGAAGATGTTCCAAAGACTGCTTTTAGAACACGTTATGGCCATTATGAATTCTTAGTCATGCCTTTTGGCTTGACTAATGCGCCTGCAGTGTTCATGAATCTCATGAACAGGGTGTGTAAACCCTATTTGGATAAATTCGTGATAGTATTCATTGATGATATACTTATCTATTCATGAAATAAAGGGGATCATGAGCAACATCTGAAGACAATTCTGGAGCTGCTGAAGAATGATAAGCTGTATGCCAAGTTCTCTAAGTGTGAATTCTGGATTCGAGAAGTTCATTTTCTCGGACATGTCATAAATGAGAAAGGTATACATGTGGATCCGTCGAAGATAGAGGCAATTAAGAATTGGGAGGCACCAAGGACTCCGTCAGAGGTGCGATAATTCTTAGGACTTGCAGGGTATTATCAGAGATTCATAGAGAATTTCTCCAGGTTAGCACAACCATTGACGCTATTGACCCAGAAGGATAAGAAGTTTGATTGGACGGAAAAGCAGGAGAAAGCTTTTCGGCTGTTGAAGGAAAGGTTGTGTAGTGCACCTATTCTCTCCCTTCCTGAGGGAAATGACGACTTAGTTGTATACTGTGACGCGTCACGTTTGGGCCTTGGTTGCGTGCTTATGCGGAAGGACAAAGTGATAGCCTATGCATCCATACAACTGAAAGTGCATGAGAAAAACTACATGACGGATGATTTGGAATTGGGAGCTGTTGTATTTGCCTTGAAGATTTGGAGATATTATCTGTATGGCACGAAGTGTACGATTTACACAGACCATAAGAGCCTCCAGCATATCTTTGATCAGAAGGAACTCAACATGAGACAACGGCGTTAGGTAGAGTTAATCAATGATTACGAGTGTGATATTCGCTATCACCCAGGTAAAGCAAACGTCATTGCTGATGCGCTCAGTAGGAAAGAGTGGAAGAAGCCTTTGCGTGTTCGTGCTTTGGGTTTAACCATACAGACGAGTTTGACTGCTAAAATTCGTGATGCACACCGAGAAGCTCTAAGGGATGAGAACCTGAGAAGAGAAGGTTTGAAAGGTTTAGAATGTGAACCGATACCAAAAACGGATGAAGTGATGTACTTCATGAACCGGATTTGGGTTCCGCTTAGGGGTAACCTACGTGAACTGGTTATGAACTAGGCTCATAAGTCCAGATATTCTATTCACCCAGGTTCTACCAAGATGTATCAGGACATTAGGGAGTTGTATTGGTGGCCGAATATGAAGAAAGATATTGCGGTGTATGTAAGTAAATGTCTGATATGCTCGAAGGTTAAAGCTGAATATCAGAAGCCGTCTTGGCTTCTGCAGCAGCCAGAGATTCCTAAATAGAAATGGGAGCATCTTACGATGGACTTTATCACCAAATTACCCACGTACGTCACGTGGACATGACACCATTTGGGTAATTGTGGATCAATTGACAAAGTCTGCTCATTTTCTACCCATTAAGGAAACAGACAAGACAAAGAAGATATCGCAGTCATACCTTAACGAGATTGTAGCCCGACATGGAGTACCAGTGGCGATTATCTATGATAGAGATGGACGGTTTGACTCCCAATTTTGGTGATCTCTTCAGGAGTCGTTGGGTTCTCGATTGGACATGAGTACCTTGTATCATCCTCAAACGGATGGTCAGAGTGAGAGAACCATTCAGACGTTAGAGGATATGGTGAGAGGGTGTGCGATTGATTTCGGTGGAAGTTGGGATACTCATTTTCTGTTGGCTGAGTTTTCCTACAACAATAGTTATCACGCGAGTATCAAAGCCACCCCGTATGAAGACTTGTACGAAAGGAAGTATCGATCACCCCTTTATTGGGCTGAAGTCGGTGAGAGGCAATTAACCGGACCTGAGCTTATCCGGGAAACCACCGACAAGGTTGTCCAGATCAAGGGGAGGTTGAAAGCTGTCGCAGATCGACAAAAGAGTTATGCGGACAACCGAAGGAAACCATTGCAGCTTCAGGTCGGCGATCGTGTCCTGATGAAAGGTCACCTTGGAAAGGTGTTGTTAGATTTAGGAAAGGGGGAAAGTTGAGACCGCCTTATATAGGTCCTTTCGAAATCGCATATCGAGTTGGATCAGTCGCGTATAGGCTCAAGCTGCCACAAGATTTGAGTGGAGTTCATGATGTGTTTCATGTTTCCAACCTGAAAAAGTGCCTGTCGGATGAGACACTAATTATACCCCCGGATGAGGTTCGAGTGGACGATAAACTGAGATTTATCGAAGAACCTGTAGAAGTTTTGGAATGGAAAATTCAGAAGCCTAAGAGGAGTAGGATTAAGTTGGTCAAGGTTCGCTGGAATTCTACACGTGGACCCGAGTTCACCTGGGAATGACAGGACCAGATGCAACAGGAATATCCTCACCTCTTTCCGCCTAGTGCGAAATCTAAACCTGTAGAGTAGAATTTTGGGGACGAAATGTCCTAAACAGGGGGAGACTGTGACACCCGGCTATTTTGAGCTGTACCGTACAAGTGTAGCATGTGTCATGAATAAATAAAAGGCTATATTTCATTGATATTGGTGTTTATATGTGTTATTTGAAGTGTTGGTAAATCAAAACTTGGTTAAAAATTATGTTGGCAATAATAAGATAAACGCTTATCGCGTAACGAACAAAATGTGAAACGAACATCGGTGACGCCCGATTAATGTTAAAATCCAAAAAATATTTCGTTATGATTAAAATGTTATTTTTAATCATGTTCGTGAGGAAAGATAAATTAAAACACTTAGAAACTCTATTTTTCGAGTTTAAGCGCGATACCGCGCGTATATGACAAAATGTTGTCAACACAGCCAGTCGAGGAAACTGATAATTATTTCAGTAATAATATGGTGAGTTTATTTTTATAGAGTGATAAAAATAATTTAAAACGCCATAAAACGGGACTAAAACGCGAGTTAAAATACCGGTGATCAGTAAAATACCAGTTTAAAGCATATAAGATACATATATATGTATATGTGCGTGTATGTATGAGAGAAAGAAGGAGGCATGTGGTGGCTTGAGGAGCCACCTCTTCTTGAGATTTTCCAAGCGTTGAGTGTTGGGACTTGCAACAATGATTAAAACCAACTTTACACTCTAAATTCAACCAGTACAAAATCAAAACCCTTTCACTTTTTCCCTACCCCCACTCACGGCCGAACCCACTCCACAACCTCCATAATTTTCGAAATATTGAGTGTTCTTGAGAGAACCAAGCTAAATCCAAGGTGTTTTCAAGTTCGAGTGAAGATCTAAGAAGGATTCCAAGGTGATTCCAAGAGGAAGCAAGCTCTAAACATCAAAAATCTTTTCAAAAACCCACTTGAATCTTGAAGGTATAAAATTACTTTTTTAAAACATACTCTTGATTCTTGGAATTGTTCTTGATGTTGGAAGTTTCTCTTGATTCTTGGAATATTTCACAAACTTGAAATCTAAAACAAATGGGTTTTTATACAAAAATTAAAATGGAACTTGTGTGTGTGTTAATGTGGCCGAAAATATGGATGTGAATGGATTAAAGATTGAGTTTTGATTTTAGTTGATTTTGATGATGTGATTTATGAGAAATTTGATGCATGCATGATCAAAGGTTGATTTTATAAAAGTTCTATGATTAAAGATAGTTATGAAAAGTGGATTTTTGGATGTTTATATGCACATGTGTGTGTGTCGTGTATGTATATATATGTACACATGCATGTGGGATTTTTGTCATATGTTCATAAATAAGAAGTGTATCTTGCATTTATGTTAACATGATGAGATGATGATGTGATGAAGATGTTTTCGATTTTATGAACATGAATTAAATATGTGAGTAGATGCATTTAAGTTCATGTGAAATGATGAGATTATGATGACATGCATTAGAAGCGTGTACATAAGCATGCATGAGGATTATGTGATCAAGAAATAATGAAAATGTTATGATTTGACAAATTTTGTTTAAATCATATTATGAACACTAAAAATGGTGTTATTTGAAGTTTTATAATGGTATGAAACTTTGTCATAGGTTAGATAGCTTTGCATGTGGTACATGTAGCTTGAAAAGTGGTAAAATGGGTGAAACTTGTATGATTTATGTGGTTTGCATGAAATATGAGTTATCATGAGTATGATCACCATTTTATTCAGTAAATAACATGCATTATGGTAAATTATCAAGTCGTTACGATTTGGGATGATTTTAGCAAAGTTTGGTACAAAACTATGCGGTAAAAACGGTTAAACTCGACTTTTTAAGTGATTTTTATAAAACTGTTTTAGTTCAGTAAATAAACTAATATTTTTTATATAAATATAAGTATTTTAACTTATATTAAGTATCCTTAGTGTTTGGTTAGTCATACGTGACTTTCGACGGCCAAAAACATTACCGAATCACTAAAATACGCGTTTTTCAATGTACACTAGAATGGGTTGTTTATGGGTGAACCTTATGTGATACAATGTGTTATGTGATTTAGAATATGTGTATGATGATATGTTAAGTGTTTACATGATAGAGGGGATTAAGACTATGCATGTACACTTGTGTGTTTAGAACGGTAATATCAGTAAAGTCGCGTTAAATATGTAACTTATTTGTCGAGCATGAAAATGATACATAGGTTAACTTAATAAGTTATTTCATGTATAAATGCTTTAAAAAGGATAAAGTATATAAGTTGACGAGATACGTGTATTACGATATTGATAATGTCTTCACGTTTATGTATATATATTACGACGCGCAAATCGTAGATATATTGCTTTTAAACGGGTGTGATAACGGATATAACATAATGAGGGTCACCAATAAAATCGTCCAAGTCACAAAGTTCTTAAAATATATATATGAACGCATATATATAAATACGCCAACATAATCAAAAATAATGACTTTTCGAGAAAGTCTTAAAGTGTGTGAAAAATTCTAAGTATGAGAGAAACTTAGGTATTTTGTGAATATTGATTATTAAATCGTGCCTATGGAAATTAGAACGGGTAGATCAATTGTGGGATTGCACTAATATAATTACGCACCCTAAGGTGAGTGTCACTAAACCCCCACTTTTTACTGTTTTATATACTATTTTGGGGGAAGAACACGCCTAAAAAAGGATTAAAGATGTTTTTGTATAAAACATACCTTTGACTATATTAAATATATATTTTCGTGGAAAATATATGATTTTGATGATATAAATATGTTTCGGGGAGAAACGGTTTTGATGATACAAATATGTTTCGAGGAGAAATGGGGATTATTACGGCGTTTGGGAGAAAACGACCGTATGGATTTAAAAATGCTTAAATCTGAAGTTGTGACGAATTCGCTTGATCTCAAGAGAATAAGTATCGGGTTATAGGCTTATGTTTCGGTGGGGACTTAGGGGAATTCGTATAACACAATATATTAAATTTATCAGTATTAGTAGGATATATATATTGTTCATGAGGCAGGGATTATAGATGGCCCGTTCTGGGCACATGTGCAAGTATTGCCGTTTAATCATTTAAATATTGCATGCGTGGAATTGTTGATAGATCTATCGGGTTGACCACCCCGTCGTAACCGGTAGCTCCGTGTCAAGTCAAGCGATGAATTGATATTCTATTATTGTCTAGCTTTGATTATACCTTTATTGTTAATGTCTTGCAAACTTATGAATCTGAACATTTGATGCTATCAATTTAATATGTAAACCTAGAGAAGATGCTTTTGTTCGAAGGTTTTTGGGAAATGCTTGTGATGGCTGACCCTCGGATTTTTGTAAAGGAAATAAAAATAACTTTCTTAAATTATATGGATGTTTTGTTAATAAAAACATAATTAGAAAGTTTTCCTTGGATCAAATTGTTTATAATCTGGATATGTGAACTCACCCTCCTTTGTGTTGACACATGATTTTAACGTGTGCTTCAGGTACTTGGGTTCGGCTTCGGGAATTTTGACATATCTTGTGGTTGTTGATACATGTTTTGTTTAATAATGATTTGGACAACTTTTAAAACTGATTTGGGACCTATGTATTAAGATCCATGAGGATCAAGACAACTAAACTATGTCATGGTTGCGGTTTGCTTTTAAACGTTAAGCTTTAAAAATATGTTTTAATTAAGTTAAATGTCCAACGTTAACAATGCATCGTTCACCAAGATATTTTTGGGCACAAACATCTGTCACCACTACGTTTGTATTTCTGCTGCGACGTTTTTGGGTTGTGACAAGAACCCCCCCCCCCCCCCACTCCCCTCCTCGTAACGAGCTTAATGGTGTCTTTAGTGTTTTACAGGATTCTCGCATCATAGCTTGGACGAGATAAAGAAGATTAACCTTATTTGTCGAGGCACAAACAGCAAACTAATCACCAGATTAGTTTGGTGTTTCTTCAAATGCTAATACGATATAGAAGTTTTTTAAGTATGTAATGGTTTTAAGCATTTAAATGTAACGTACGATAAACAAAATGAAGTTTGGTTTAAGAGTAAATAATCTGACATGTCTTTATGATGTGCTTAATTTTACCAGTTTTAGTTATTTTTAACTGCAAACTAACTTATTCCAATATACACTTCAATATCTGAATTTTGCAGATTAATTAAATAAAAAGAAACGATAATTCCGCTGAATCATAGTTGTTAATAGTGAATAGCGATAATAGCGACAAGTTGCCTATATGCAACATAGTGATAGCGATGAGATAGCGATCGCTATTTGATGTTTAGCGATAACGTATTAGAATTTTTTTTTTCAACAAAAATCAAAATTTAATTCTTGAATTTAAGGTTTTTTATGCAGTGGGTGAAGATTAAAGCTGTTTGGTCGATTAAAATGCCTAAAAATTCGGTTTTTAATATTTAAAAAGAAAACAAAAACCCTAGGTGGCCCTATTTCACGCTATTGAGCGCTAAACATCAAATAGCAATAATCCAGTGCAACGCTATTCGCTATCGCGCTCGCTATCATCGCTATTAACAACTATGCGCTGAACCACAAGATAATTACAGATTAGTTAAATTAAAAATGGAAAAAGTGGTTAATTAAAAACCATACCAGCCCGATGCATTGGCCGGCCTAAGGACAATGGTGACTTTTTTGCTTTCCATAACTCGGTCCTGCAACACCATTTAAAATTTGTGTTCTATTGCTTTCTCCACATCAGCAGCTAGCATTGCACCATAGACCAACTCAGAAACTGGTATGTTGACTTTTTTGACCTTTTTCTTTGGAGCCTCCACCTGGCACAACAAAATAAATTTAAAAAAAATCTAAATTCTATATTCATAATAAGAATTCCCGAAAAATTACCTTGGTATCAGCCTCCATCTGAATAGGATTGTCTCCAGTCTCTTGTACACCGTTCTCAGTCACAGGAGCAACCACTGTTTGACCAAAGTCAAACCATTGTTGGCAAAAAAAGTTTGTTTGACCAAAGTCTGTTTGACCAAAGTCTGTTTGACAAAAGTCAAACCACTGTTTGCAAAACTATGATTCTTAGCGGTTCAAATTCTGTTTGACCAAAGTCTGTTTGAGCAAAGTCAAACCATTGTTTGACCAAAGTCTGTTTGACTAAAGTCAAACACTATTTGCAAAAAAAAAAAAAAAAAAAAACCACTGTTTTCTCCACAAAACACTGTTTTAACCCAACAGTGGTTTCAAACATATGTTTTCATCCATCTGTTAACCAAAGTCAACAGATGTATCAACCACTGTTTTATTTTCTAACATCTGTTCACAACAAACAATGGTTTCAAAACATAAAACAGACCTTTGCCAAATACATGTTTCACAACAAACAGAGGTTTTGCACTTTGATATCCTTCAACTCAGCAATAGCCGACGGAAACTTTGATATCCACTTAAGTAGATATATAAGGCTTCTGCCCATAATCTGCATTTACCAAATGATTAAAATCACCAAATGATAGTTATTTTTGAAAGGCAAACTAACCTACTCATCATCTACTCTCATTAACCATTTAAGTACGCCTCAAATTCCAGAATCAGAAGTAATTACTACCAAATAATAACACAAAATTAAAGACATAACTACCTGCAACAGCTCAAGAACCTTAGAATCCTCTTGTAGATCCCAATCATCATGCTTCAAAAAGCAAGCAATTTCAGATCATTGATAGGTTAACATCCATTGAACACACACACACACGACAAACACTCACCAAATTATTTTGATAAATTAGTATTTTATTGATTTTCCAATATAATAATATGTCAAAATTCATAACATATCTATGCAATGTCCAAAAATTATCAAAATTTCTACAAACTAATCTAGTATTATAACAAACAGAATCATAACTTCAATTTCATCAAAATAAGCCTTTATGGTCAAAAGCCCCAAATTTAGGAATTCAAGAACCCTAATCTCACATGAAATCAAATTCAAATTCATTTTCCCTCTACCACAGAAATGGACAGAGGGCTTTTGTAGAGCATGAAAAATTAAGTAAAATGGAATCAAGAATCACCTTATTTGGATAAGAATTAAACGAGAAATCAGTGATGGAAGCTACGAGCCCTAGTTTGTTCTTCGAATTAATCCATGAGATATTGCAAATGGATTGTGAAATTGATCATGGGGATTTGTCTAATACGCTGAGAGGGTTCTAATGGTACCAATTTTAGAGGCCAAGAATAAAGAATTGGATCAAGTCTGTTCTTATGCATGTTATGTATTAATGGTGTTTAAAGTTGAGTTTAATTCGAATTTAAGGTGATCAATGAGGATGGTAATGATAGATTTAAATGGTATACAACTGGTCTCTCCATATTTCCGATCCATTTTAGTTCACAAGGAAGAGAAAACATCGTGTTTAAGGATGGAACGAAACGAAACGGGTCGGATTCATATGGGTTCTGGGTCGCAAATGAGAAAGGAATCAGACCAACGTCATTTGCTTTTGGGTCCCCATGTCATTTGAAATGATCATCATATGTCGTTTGGCTACATACCTTGTCGTTTAGAATGTAAATGATATTGACATGTCCTTTATCAAACAAGTTGGAAATGGGTCACGAGTTCTGTAGGTCAGGCGAAGGAGGAGACAGGGGTTTGGGGTTTCTGGGTTGGGTTTAAAAAGCAGATAGCAACAGGTTTGTCACCAAGAGCTGCGTAGCTCAGTTGGTGTATTGGTGGTTTGTTGAACACGTAGATCCGGGTTCGACTCACGTCCCCAACATTTCTTTTTCTTTCATTTATTAAACAACTTTCATATTTTGATGTTTTCAGCCTCATAAAGTTTTCTTTATTAAATAGCTTTCATACTCTGACGGTTTCAACCCCCTTAAAAGTTTATAACTTATTTAACATTAAAAGCTACCCTAGTTAGTTCATCCCTTTGTAAATACTAACCCAATTAAATGTGTTACTTTATGTAATTAATGTCTTTTTTAATCTGGTTTTAATCAAACATGATACGTGACGATAATGAAATAATAAAATATTAAAAATTATAAAAAATCGCATTTTATTTATTTCCGAAGGCTCCGCTTTTACAATTCGAGTCGGGTTTCGGAGATCTGTTTTTGGCGGATGTTACATCCTAGACTTCAGTAGCTTAAGTAATGTTGCAAACCCTTTGACCTGCCCCCTACACTAGTAACAGAACTCAGAGCTTCATCAACGCAACCATCCAAACCATTCGCACCCAACCAACTATTGTAAAACTTAAAAGGCGAAGGGCCAAAGTCCGAGTCGTCACATCGAAGCAGCAATGGACTGTGGTTAGAGAGGCCTCGCGGCAGTGCCACGAGAGAGGCCAGGGGCCATTTCATCATAAACTCAAGATTGACAAATGCCCTATCCAATTTGCTCAGCTTAAGGATGTTATCAGATATAAAAGTATAGCTCTTCCCCAGCATCCGGTATTCCAAAAAACCCGCCTCACTGATAAAACTTTTGAAAAGGAAAGCCCGATTATGATCAAAAGACGAATTGAACCGCTCATCCTCTGTCACACCCGACCACGTTAAAACAACAAAACCGTGGCGGAAACGTCAGGGAGTGGAGTAACAGAATCATTGTTTCACAACACATGGATTGAACTTTCGTTTTATTGAATTAAGTTATTACATTATCTTGATAATTAAAAGCAAAACACAAACATATTGTCTTTCATTGTTATTAAGTCACTAAGGCCTCGTCCGATCCTATGTGAGCATGCATCATAATCATCATCAAACAACAGCACCTGAAACATATGTGAAAATAAGTCAGCATAAAAATGCCAGCGAGCACATAGGTTTTGTGAGTGTGTCAAATTCATGGCTTGTATACATGTTGCAATACCTCGTATGACTACTAGAGTCGATAATTGAAAACCTTGTATTGATAAGTGTTTGGTATTGCAATATGATTAACCAACTAAAACAAGTTGGTTATGTGTTTGTGAAAACCTCGTTGCCATGAATCTTGACCCAAAACATTTGCTTTTGTAAACCAGGTTGTAAATTGTCCTAGTAATAAAACTTGTATGGTTTATATCATTTAGTATACATCATTGCGTAACATCATTTGAAATCAATCGTCCATGTGAACTAAATAACGCCACGGTATGTAATATGATAAAAGCATTTATATATAAGAAGTACCAACGGCGTATCTACCATGCTTTTATCACATTACACCAGTCCCGTTATCTAATCACTTACTATAAACCAATCGTTCAATTGTACTTGTTCTCAATCGTTTGTGTTATCAAAACCAATCATTCAATTCGTTCAACTCGTTCGTGTCATAAACCATCGCTCAAGCGTTCGTGTTATAAAACCATTCGTTCAATCTTTCGTGTTTTAATTGTGAAAACTAACTTTTGGTCGTTCTAGTTTAACACATTCAAACCTGTGTTTTGACTCGTCTATACCACCAAAGGGTATCTTTAATCAACTAGCAAACCACCAAAGGGTTTGTTAAAATCATCAGGTTCTGTCGTTACCCACATTACCCCATAACCATGGCGATAGTCCGATAACGGGATTTGTCAGATCCTATGGTACCATAACATACTACTGGTCGGCTCGGCCAAAGCTAATGAATGTCATTCGTGTTATGTATCAACGCACCAACAAGTTTCGTTCACGTTATTAAAATCATTGTGTTTAATATAAACCATAGCATTTATTTTGAAAACTAGAAAACGTTTAGCACATATGAATCACCCCAAAACAATTGAAAGCAGTAAAATAGGGGAACTATGTACTCACTTGAGATTACAAGATATCCTCGATTAAGTGAACTAACAAAGCCCGGGCAATCAAGGAATCAAGTGGCACCTATTATCGGATCACTATGTTAATAATCGGGACCTAAATCGGGAGATCGGGTAGAATGAGGTCTTGTAAACCAAATGAGTGTTGGAACTCATATGATATGGTTTAACAAAGCCCATTCTGATTTGATACCTATCCTAAGTGCTTTTGACCCGTTATGACCCGTTAAGGTAGTCTACGCTACTTTAACGCGTCATTTGCGCAAAAGGGCATTCGGAGGGTCTAACTAGTCCTATGATAAGTCTTATAAACCTAAACATGTTTAATAATGTTGCATAATCAGTTTAAGTGTCAAAATTTTGGTTACATATGCTTAAATTGAAATTATAGGCAAAAAAGGCAGTTTGGCCATTTTCCTAAGGCATATAAACTACCTATCATACAACTAATTAAACGAAGTGACCATAAGGTATAACCTCGGAAGGTTATTCCCTATACAACTATGGTCACAAAATATATTTGGTCGGATCCTAATGATCGACCAAATGGGTCGGGTTCGAAAGTCTAAGCGGTTGTCGAGACCGCTTGACTTACGACCATATATAAGCACTAAACTAAAAGTGATGAGTTAAACATGTTTAACTAAGTTAGAAAACTGATTTGATATCAAAACAAAGTGTTTTGATACCCGAAAATAGTTTCATCGCAAAATGCACATAATCGTGCATTTTGAACGAAACTTTGACTCGTCACTTCGACTAGTCAACGTGGTAATCAGTAGGTATAGTCGCAAGGGACTATAACCATCGTGATTACGCTCACGTTGCAAAGTTCAAACGAACTTTGTCTTTACCAAATCATGGTCAAAGCGGAAAGTCAAACACTGTTTGACTTTCTTGCTTAAAATAAATAACAAAGCATGAAAGAAAACTTACAAGTGTCCTAAGCTTGGAAAAATGACTAAGAATGCTCAAGTAAGAGGCCTCAAACAAAGTGTGGTAGCCTCAATCAGAGCAAGAGTGAAAGAAAGAAGGAATGAGCAATTTGAAATGAAGAAATCACTTGCTATTTATAGGAATTCATGTACCATTGGATCATTGCCATGTGTTTGTGTGATGATCAAGGAATGATCCACACCTTACACTTGTTAAGCACTGATTAGAGAACTTGGGGAACACATAAACCAGCCCACAAGTTGCAAAAACTAAGTTTAAAATCAAGTGAAGCAAGCTGATTTGAAGATTCTGGATTCTGATGAGCTGGGCTAAGCTTACGGACCGCATGGGGTCCAGGTATACGGTCCGTATGGGACCTGCGGGGACAGCAAGTTTGAAATTTGACAGTTTTAGTCCCTGAGTGTGTTTCGTCGCGTTTTGGCACTTCTAACACTCGTGAACCCCATTTTCAAGCTCCATGATGAAGTTAAAGTATATTTAACTTGAATTATGCTCAAAAATGTCACGGATGTCGGTTCGTTTGGCTGTACGGTTGCGTTTTTTGGTTAATTACGGTGGAATCGTAACAAACGCGAAAACGACCCAAATTGCGAAACGAATGGTATTTTTACATTCCTATCACTAAAATACAATATTCTAGTGATTACAAAAAAATTTTGGATGTCCGGGTGTGGTCAGAACGCAAGATATGCACGCATATGCATACTTTTGCAGTTTGTCGCAAATAGTCCCTATGATCGAATAAACTTAATTTTGCCTTACCAAACCCTTCAAAACTGATTTCTAAGTTATGTAAAGGTTATTTAAGGTATGTTAAGCTTATGTCACTATTCCATAGTGTTTATCGCATTAGACTGATCACGTTTACGTAACAGTTTGTGTATAACTTTCCAGAAAACGATTTAGAGCTTGAAATCGAACAAGAATTGAAACGTGAAATTGTCAGACACAAATAAACAAATATTGAGACCAAAACACATTGTTTCATTGATAATTGATATTAATTTACATCGTACAGTGTTTACAGAGCATAAATGTCACATTCTCCCCTACTTTAGGAAATTTCGTCCCGAAATTTTAACTAGAGGAAACTTGTGAGAACAAATGTGGGTATTTCGCCTTGATTTGGTCCTCACATTCCCAAGTAAACTCTGGGCCACGCTTGGACTCCCAGCGAACTTTGACTATTGGTATACGCTTGTTCTTTAGTCTTTTGACTTCACGGTCCATTATCTCCACAGGTTTCTCGACAAAGTGCAATGTGTCATCAACTTGGATTTCATCGAGGGGGATGTGAAGATTAGTATCGGCTAGACACTTTCTTAATTTAGGCACATGGAATGTTGGGTGAATATTCCCAAGTTCAGAAGGTAGCTCAAGTCGATAAGAAACCTTTCCGATTCTTTCAACAATCTTAAATGGTCCAACGTATCGTGGTGCAAGTTTTCCTTTCTTCCTAAATCTCACAACTCCCTTCCAAGGGGATACCTTGAGTAGGACATGGTCTCTAACTTGAAATTCTAAGGGCTTGCGTCGCATGTCTGCATAACTCTTTTGACGGCTTCTAGCTGTCAAAAGATTATCGCGAATTTTCTTGACTTTTTCTGTTGTTTCCAGAATGAGTTCAGGTCCAGTAAGCTGAGCTTCACCGACCTCATTCCAACAGACAGGTGAATGACATTTTCGACCGTATAAAGCTTCAAAGGGTGCCAAATTGATGCTAGTATGATAACTATTGTTGTAAGAGAACTCGATCAATGGTAGATGCGAATCCCAATTACCACCAAAGTCTATCACACATGCTCTAAGCATATCCTCCAATGTTTGTATCGTCCTCTCAGATTATCCATCCTTTTGGGGATGATAAGCAGTGCTCATATTTAGTTGGGTTCCCATAGCAGATTGCATGGTCTTCCAAAAGTGAGATGAGAATCGAGCATCACGATCAGATATGATGTTCAAAGGAACACCATGTCAAGATACAATCTCATCAACATAGATCTTGGCGAGTTTATCAGCGGATAGATCCTCGTGAATTGGTAAAAAGTGAGCTAACTTTGTAAGAGGATCAATGACTACCCTGATGGCATCATGACCTCTAGATGTGCGCGGTAACTTAGTGACGAGATCCATCGCAATGTTCTCCCACTTCCATACCGGTATCTCTGGTTGTACAAGCAAACCAGATGGACGTTGATGTTCAGCCTTGACTTTGAGACAGGTTAGGCATTTCGACACATACAAGGCAACATCCTTCTTCATACCAGGCCACCAGTACTGAGTACGAAGATCCTTGTATATTTTGTCAGCACCAGGATGGATAGAATAACGAGATTTATGAGATTCGTCCATTACTAAAGTGTGAAGATTGTCTTGTTTCAGAATCCAAAATCGGTTCTTGAAATAAAGTAACCCATTGTCTTTTGTTTCGAGTTTAAGCTCTAGTTGATGTGGTAATTCCTTACCCATCAAATATTGTATAACACAAGTACGTTGAGCTTGAGAGATGCAAGTTTGAATATCAGATTGAGTTCGAACACAATGAAGTTTGACATGTTCCTTTCGACTTAGTGCATCGGCTACAACATTCGCCTTACCAGGATGGTAGCGAATCTCGCAGTCGTAATCGTTCAAGAGTTCAACCCAGCGTCGTTGTCTCATGTTTAGCTACTTCTGATTGAAAATGTGTTGGAGACTTTTGTGGTCTGTGAAAACCACACACTTTGTTCCATAGAGGTAGTGTCTCTAGATTTTCAGAGCAAAAACCACAGCGCCTAACTCAAGATCATGAGTTGTGTAGTTCTTCTCATGTATTTTCAATTGTCTCGACGCATAAGCTATAACTTTACCTAGTTGCATGAGAACGCAACCAAGGCCTAGATTCGATGCGTCACAATAGACAACGAAATCATCATTGCCATCAGGTAAAGATAAGACAGGAGCATCACGGAGTTTTTGTTTCAGTATTTGGAAAGCTTCCTCTTGTTTGGGTCCCCACTCAAAAGGCTTATTCTTCTGAGTCAAAGAAGTGAGGGGAACCGCGATCTTTGAGAAGTTCGCAATAAATTGTCGATAGTATCTAGCAAGACCAAGAAAAGAGCGAACTTCTGTGGGTGTAGTAGGTGTGTTCCAATCCTTAATCGCAGTGATTTTGGAAGGATCCACATGAATACTTTGCTCGTTGACAATATGACCCAAAAACTGAACTTCCTTAAGCCAAAATTCACACTTGGAGAACTTGGCAAAGAGTTGTTCCTTCTTCAGGAGTTCCATTGTCAGACAAAGGTGTTGTTCGTGATCGGCTTGAGATTTAGAATAAATAAGAATGTCACCAATGAAAACAATGATGAACTTGTCTAAATAAGGTTTACAAACCCTATTCATTAAGTCCATGAAAACAGCTTGAGCATTCGTCAAACCAAAAGGCATGACAGTGAACTCATAGTGAACATATCTCGTGCAGAAAGCAGTTTTGGGAATATCTTCTTCGAGTACATGAAGCTGATGATACCCAGAATGCAGATCGATCTTGGAAAAACATGTAGCACCTTGCAACTGATCAAAGAGATCATCTATTCGTGGTAGGGGATATCTATTCTTGATGGTGAGCTTATTGAGCTCATGATAATCGATACACATACGAAAAGATCCATCTTTCTTTTTCACAAACAGGACTGGAGTGCCCCAAGGTGAATAACTCGGACGGATAAATCCTTTGTCAGATAACTCTTGAAGCTGTTTCGATAACTTTTGCATCTCAGACGGTGCAATACGGTAAGGTGCTTTAGCAATCGGGTTGGCATTAGGTACAAGGTCAATATGAAATTCGACTTGACAAACTTGAGGCAAACCAGGCAGTTCATCAGGAAACACCTCTGGATAATCTTGAACAATCGGAATATCTTAAATACTTTTGCTCTTGCCTTTCTCCTCTACGACATGTGCCAGAAAGGCCACATATCCTTTTTGTAGGTATTTTTGGGCTTTAGTACATGACATGAGTCTTAAACCAGCCGAGGGTTTCTCGCCATGAACCTCTAAGACTTCACCAGTCGAAAGAGGGATACGAATGATCTTGTCGAAACAAACCACCTCAGCATGATGTTAAGTTAACCAATCCATTCCTATGATAATATCGAAACTTCCAAGTTGCATTGGCGTGAGGTCAATAGGAAAAAGGTGGTTATCAAGGTTCAATTGACAATCACGAATGACAGAATCAAGTATGAGAGGTTCACCAATAGCAATCTCGACAGATAAGGGCTTTCCTAGTTTAGTTCTAGTCATCGCAAGTAAAGGCTCAAAGTCTAACGATACAAAGCTTCTATCAGCACCAGAATCGAAAAGAACAGATGTAGGTTGATGGTTAACAAGGAACGTACCATTAACGACTTCATTATCAGCACGAGCCTCGTTAGCGTTTATGTTGTATGCTCGTCCACGAGCAGGATTAGCATTTGCATTCGCAGGCTTCGGACAGTTGTTTCTGAAGTGACTCATCTCGCCACAGTTATAGCATGAACCAAGTGGGAATGGAGGTCAAGCAGCGTTTCCCTGAGCTTGTGCTGGGTTTTGTGCAGCTTGGTTTGGTACAGATCGATGGATATTGGACGTGTGGCCAAGTCTACCACATGATGTGCACTGTCGACAAACTAGCTGTGCCGAATGGTGACCATTGCACCGATTACAGTAAGGTGCAGTACCAGCATAAGGCTTCCTCGCAGGAGGCTGTGCCGGTTAGTTTTGTGTGTTCGGGTTAGGTTGTGCGGTAACAACGATGTTCTGGGAAGCCTTACGCTTCCTCGACCTCTTTGACGATTCACCCTTCTTCTTGCCTTTTCCCTTGTCTTGAGTGGTGTCGGCTGACTGTTTCTTATCACCCTTGCGGGTTAGTTTACCCTTCCTGACCTGAGACTCAGTCAGGGTTGCAGCCAACTCGATGGCTTGAGGAACAGTGGTAGGGTTACTACCAGTGACAATGTCTTGCACTGGGTCAGGCAAACCATCGATATACATCTCAATCGCCTTATCCAGTGGGGTAACCATTGTGGGACACAGTAAGCTCAACTCCTCATAACGATCCGTATAAGCACTGTGTTCTCCCCCATCCTGTTTAAGATCATTAAACTCCTGTTCCAATGCCCTTATTTCATGTCGAGGGCAGAACTCTTTCATCATGAGAGCCCGAAGTTCTTCCCAAGTCTGTGTCATCGCCACGTCGGCACCCCTATCCCTCATCACACTGTTCCACCATGTTAAAGCACGCTTCTCAAAAACACTATATGCGAACTCAACCTTTCGCTTATTCGGACATTGAACATGTCTAAATGTGCT
Source organism: Helianthus tuberosus (assembly GCA_030545235.1). NCBI lineage: Eukaryota > Viridiplantae > Streptophyta > Magnoliopsida > Asterales > Asteraceae > Helianthus > Helianthus tuberosus. Next base: position 61,767,213 of record CM060402.1, on the reverse strand, counting down.
TTCCAGACTCTCGAACCATTGTAGGAGCGCAGTTGCTCCTTGAGACCCAGAAAATTTCAGTGGTTTCGCCGAATTGAATGTCTTAAAACTGCACTGAGCATTGTTATTTTTGTTATTGTTGTTTGCTTGATTTATCTGAGTTATGAGGTTCGGAATCATAGCAGTAATCTGCTGAGCGACTAGGGCTGCGAGTGCAGCATCCTGTGTTTGTTCGCGTCTAGGAGGCATATTCTAAAAAGAACAAGGAAACATGAGAAACGAGTGAGATTGATATTTGGATAAACAAAAGAGGTATTTAAAATATCGACGAAACATAAGGAAGGTGATCATTTGTTCGTTACCTTCGAACAAGCAAACGACACACAGTGACTTATCAAAGTAAATGGGTCATAATAATGTATCGCGAAAACATGCTTTAGCCTATAAGTGGACACTCACCCCAAGAGTTCCAAGGTAAGAGTGACTGGTCCGATACTGCGGATTTGTACGAACACTCTAGCCTTTGACAGAAAACTCGAGGTACAAGCACCCACCCTTCCAGATTGCACGTGTTCACATTATAAGACCCAAACTTTGACGAGATTTTGAAAACTTGAAGGCTTGAAGCCTTAAAAAAAATCATCTAAGAATAGATGATTGACGCATTATGTATCAACGCACCAACAAGTTTCGTTCACATTATTGAAATCGTTGTGTTTAATCTAAACCATAGCATTTATTTTGAAATCTCGAAATCGTTTAGCACATATGAATCACCCCAAAGCAGTAAAATAGGGGAACTATGTACTCACTTGAGATTTCAAGATATCCTCGATTAAGTGAACTAACAAAGCTCGGGCAATCAAGGAATCAAGTGGCACCTAGTATCAGATCACTATGTTAATAATCGGGACCTAAATCCGGAGATCGGGTAGAATGAAGTCTTGTAAACCAAATGAGTGTTGGAACTCATATGATATGGTTTAACAAAGCCTACATTCTGATTTGATACCTATCCTAAGTGCTTTTGACCCGTTATGATCCGTTAAGGTAGTCTACGCTACTTTAACGCGTCATTTACGCAAAAGCGCATTCGGAGGGTCTAACTGGTCCTATGATAAGTCTTATATGCCTAAACATGTTTAATAATGTTGCATAATCAGTTTAAGTGTCAAAATTTTGGTTACATATGCTTAAATTGAAATTATGCGCAAAAAGGGCATTTTGGTCATTTTCCTAAGGCATATAAACTACGTATCATACAACTAATTAAACGAAGTGACCATAAGGTATAACCTCGGAAGGTTATTCCCTATACAACTATGGTCACAAAATATGTTTGATCGGATCCTAATGATCGACCAAACGGGTCAGGTTCGAAAGTCTAAGCGGTTGTCGAGACCGCTTGACTTACGACCCTATATAAGCACTAAACTAAAAGTGACGAGTTAAACATGTTAAAACATGTTTAACTAAGTTAGAAAACTAATTTGATATCAAAACAAAGTGTTTTAATACCCGAAAATAGTTTCATCGCAAAATGCACATAATCGTGCATTTTGACCGAAACTTTGAGTCGTCACTTCGACTAGTCAACGTGGTAATCAATAGGCATAGTCGCAAGGGACTATAACCATCGTGATTACGCTCACGTTGCAAAGTTCAAACGAACTTTGTCTTGACCAAATCATGGTCAAAGCAGAAAGTCAAACACTGTTTGACTTTCTTGCTTAAAATAAATAAAAAAGCATGAAAGAACACTTACAAGTGTTCTAAGCTTGAAAAAAATGACTAAGAATGCTCAAGTATGAGGCCTCCAACTAAGTGTGGTAGCCTCAATCAGAGCAAGAGTGAAAGAAAGAAAAAATGCGAAATTTGAAATGAAGAAATCACTTGCTATTTATAGGAATTCATGCACCATTGGATCATTACCATGTGTTTGTGTGATGATCAAGGAATGATCCACACCTTACACTTGTTAGGCACTGATTAGAGAACTTGCGGAACACATAAACCAGCCCATAAGTTACAAAAACTATGTTTAAAATCAACTGCAGCAAGCTGATTTGAAGATTTTGGATTCTGCTGAGCTGGGCTAAGCTCACGGACCGTATGGGGTCCAGTTATACGGTCCGCATGGGACCTGCAGGGACAGCAAGTTTGAAATTTGACAGTTTTAGTCCCTAAGTGTGTTTCGTCGCGTTTTGGCACTTCTAACACTCTTTAACCCCATTTTCAAGCTCCATGATGAAGTTAAAGTATATTTAACTTGAGTTATGCTCAAAAATGTCACGGATGTCGGTTCGTTTGGCTGTACGGTTGCGTTTTTCGGTTAATTAGGACGGAATCGTAACGAACGCGAAAATGACCCAAATTGTAAAACGAATGGTATTTTTGCATTCCTATCACTAAAATACAATATTCTAGTGATTACAAAAAAATTTTGGAGTCCAGATGTGGTGAGAACGCAAGATATGCACGCATATGCATACTTTTGCAGTTTGTCGCAAATAGTCCCTGTGATCGAATAAACTTGTTTTTGCCTTACCAAACCCTTCAAAACTTATTTCTAAGTTATGTAAAGGTTATTTAAGGTATGTTAAGCTTATGTCACTGTTCCAGAGTGTTTATCGCGTTAAACTGATCACGTTTACGTAACAGTTTGCGTATAACTTTCCAGAAAGCGATTTAGAGCTTGAAATCGAACAAGAATTGAAACGTGAAATTGTCAAACACCAATAAACAAATATTGAGACCAAAACACATTGTTTCATTGATAACTGATAGTGTTTTACATCGTACAGTGTTTACAGAGCACAAATGTCACATCCTCTAACCTAATATCATTAAAGTCGCCTATCGCCACCCAAATCCCTGATTATGTTGCCCCATAGCTCCTGTCTACGATTAAAATAAATTGGAGCATAGACGTCCATTACATTAATACACTTTCTTGAATTCACCAGCTTGCCAGAAAACACGATGAAAGACTAAACCTTGATGGTTGCTTCCATGTTGAAAACTGACGGATCCCAAAATGAAGCTAACCCCCGAATCTGCCATGTTAACCTACTCTTTTGACTGCTAACGATGACCAATCCCAGTAACTATCAAAAAAAGCATACGAAAGCCCCCTCATTTGGGTCTCTTGCAGTGCAAGAAAGAGATTTTGTTCGCCCTTTTCAACTCCCTTATCCATGCCGATTTATCCATTCTGTCAACCACCTTAATATTAACTGAAGCAGATTCATGATGACTTGGAAACCACCCTCTCGCCTTGAACCAATCTCCTAACCTGGTGCTCGAACCTATCTAACATAATACCAACCGCATCTCCAAATCTAGTTGGTTCAGAGATCTCATCCTCCCCTTCAGTCTGAACGACCTGCACAACAACTTCCATGTTATTATTGTTCCGCGACCTATGCTCAGAAACCTCCTCCTCCTTGTATTGGTTGTAAAGATCACCAGAGCCCGACCGACTTCCAGCACCGGTTGTATGCGACTTCTTATTTTTCTTCTTTCTTATTGTAACCATGGATGTATATCGAATAATACTATCCAATCCAAAAGGGTCATTAGGTTCCTTATTCAAGTTAATCGGGCCATCATTTAGCCCTTCCTGGCCCAAATGCGAATGATACAACCCCTCATTACTTGGTGTTGTGGCTCAGGAGAACATGGCCAGTTGTGATGGTCGTTGTTGGGAACAAATGTCTTGGGCCCCACCTCTGCTCCAGCCGCCTCCAGTTCTTCATCTTCTAGGGTATCGCGCACATGCACCTTATCCCCATGCATGATACCAGATCTGGCCACTTCATCTTTCCTGATCCCCACCGCTCGAGCTTCCTTCAATCCGGTTGTATTCTCTGACAAGTTACCAACCGTCTCCAATCTACACATCAACGGAACCCAATTTTCATCACACTCCTCTATCCTAATTCTAGCTTCACTTGTCTCCCACTTTAGGTTGAAGGACCTGAAAATTCTTTTGCCTTCCGACACTAGAATTGCTATTTTCTCACTATTTACCACATAATTGCCAACACTGGCCTGTGACTTCAACACCACCATCCCCGCCACTTCCCCTATCATGTTAAATACCTTGTTATCCCAAAGACATAAAAGAACTCATGTCATCCTAATCCATGCACTACTAGAAAATATGGTTTTTGCCACCGCAATTTCAGTCACAAAACGGTCTCAATTTCTCTGTTGCCACCATTTTGCAACCGAAAATGCGGTGTCAAAAACACCGGTGTCAATTGCCCTGCTGCCACCAAATAGCGACCATTTTTATATTTTACTACCAGATTCTTGCCACCATAAAAATGGTCAAAATTATTTGTGACCGCTCCTTGTTTAACCTTTTTGCTACCAAGTTGTGACGATATTTTTGCCACCATTTTGATACTATTTAGACACCGATGTCATCACCATTTAGCCACCGCTTTCATTGAATTTTTTTTACTATTATTTGCTACCGTTTAGCAACCCCTTGCTTTTTCCAGATTTCCCATTTCTCCCCTTTCATATTCTAAAGTTGCAGAACTTAAAAATTTAACAATTTATATGAATTTTTCCAAATCATATACAACATTATTATATATATCAATTTACAACATCCATTTGCGCCAGTGTAGTTTTCTCTTTTTGGTTTTGACCCCAAGAGTTTCTTACTTTCCTTTTGGGACACTAAACAACTGACACACATCGTACATCGGTAACCGAGAGCCGAAGAAAGAACGAAGGATTCCGGTGAGTATGTCGGCGCGTGAGGTGTACCTATCCACATGGCACCGTCCTATTAATCGACGTTTTCATGTTCCACCAAAGCCCGAACGGTAAACGTGTGTAATTAATTTTCCGGCAGCGGCAAGGCCGCAAGGCCACCACGTCTCCGCCGATGTGATGAGACTATGGACATGCAAGCCATCATGCGTGAGTAATTCGTACCGACGAGCGGTGGCGGTGGGAAGGTACCGCATAAGGGGACAATGTTCTCAGTTCTCACCGTCATTTGGGGTGTATTTTAAGATTGTGATGTTGGCCGACGATAACCAGAAGGGAAGTGGTTGACTGCCGGGAGAGAGATTAGCAAAACAGTGAATAGGTGGTTGTGGTTGTGCGGTGGCGGATTGATAGTTGTGTCGTGGCTGGCGATGCCGCGGTGGCGGTGTTGTGTTGATGGTTGAAGAGAGAGGGCGGTGTTGTGTTGATGGTTGTAGAGAGAGGGGGAGAGAGAGAGAGTTAAGGTATTTAAAAACTATTTCTGCTGATGATGTTGTGGACTTGTGGTGATTGTTGTATACTAAGGGTGTAGGGAGTGGTTAAACACTTTGGAGTGGCAAACCAAAAAAACGACCAATCAGAGCGCGTCATGTCAATCAGTCAAAAGTGTTTAAACTTTGCTGAAAAGTGTTGGCAATGGTTTAAACACTTGCTGAGTGGCAAACTTTTTTTTCTGTTTTTTTTTTTTTTTAAATTTAAGATAAAATGGAAAAAACATAAACTTTTTTATAAATAAAAATAAAGCATTACATCTTAAATAAAAATAAAGCATTACATCTTAAATAAAAATAAAACATTACATTTTAAATAAAATCTAACTTTAAAAAATAACTAAAAATCACAAGGTCATCCATATTTTTTTGCGATCTCACGTTTTCTAGCGAGTGTGATTGCCAACATAGCAGGGTGAACATTGTCGGTAGGCCAATTATACGTCTCCAAGTCCTTGTCGAACATTGTTTGTCGCAACGCCTCTCGTTGCTCATCCGCCAAGGTCAAGTATTTTTCCTCTCGTACACGTTTAATTTCCATTATCTCTTTTTTCGTGGCCTTGTACTCTTCGAATTTGTGTGTTATATCTCTTGGATCTTCGGTTCTTGAAGACGGCCCTTTGTCCTTTTTCTCCTTCCTCGTTTGTCGTCTTGGTGGTGGTGAAGGATCCTCGTTTATGTCGGGAAGATCGAATCCGCTCGAGATTTCGACATTCGGTGATCCTCGTGTATAATTTTCCGAATCCGAAGACTTTCTTTTTCAACCCGAGCCGGAGCTTTCTTCATTCATCAAAGGTACCGGCGACCACTTTTGATTTGTTCTAAGAACCTCCCAAGCCGCAACATGAGCGAAATCAATATGTTCTTTGCTTTTGTAATCCTTTAGCGTTTGCTTCATTACATAAGCATCGTCACTCCCGCTAGGACGTAAACGATCCTAAAATAATATTTCGTTAAAAAATAATATTTCGTTAAAAAATAAACCGTATAAAAAAATTACCGCTTGATGATATCCCCCGTAGAATGTGTTAATTTTTGTTTGCATCGTCATCCATTTTGAGCGAACTTGGTGGTGGGTTCGGTTACTTCCTCCGACCGTTTCATTGTAGTGGTTTAGAACTTTCTTCCAAAACCCATCCTTCTTTTGTTGATTGCCTTTCTTTTTATTCAAAGTGCAATGAACAAAAGCCTTTGCCAACGCTTCTTCTTGTCTAGGCGACCAATTTTCCCGTTTGGCTTTTCCTTTTCTTTCCGGTTCATCTGCAACATCTTCATCATCATCATCTAACTCTTGTTCTTGGGTTTCCGGCACGAACTCCTCATCGGCGTCATGTTGTACGTCTCTCGGTGATTGTGACATTGGGTTTTGAAAAGCAAACGGGTCAAAAGCATTTTGCGCTTCTGGGGAGTAATCATAACCGGGTTGAGTCATCCTCGGACCGTGTTGCATCCAATTTTGGGTGGGTTGGGTATCATAACCGAAAGGTTGATGCATGGGTTGGTTAAAATAAAATGGAGGTTGGGTTTGATTCGCAAACCCAAGTTGCGGATTAAACGGGACACTAGTACCACCCGAACCACGTTTATCTTGAGCCCTCGACTTCGAACCGCACCCTACCATTTTCTTCTTGCCTTCACCCTTCTTTGAGCCTTCCATTTTTTTCAAAATATTTGAAAGTGTTATAGATTGAAATGTAAAAGAGGATCAGAATGAAAGAATGAAGATATTTGGGTAGTATTTATGGTGTAATTTTTTAAAACAAAAAATATTTTTTTTTTACTTTGAACGGTATTATTACCGTTGGAGACAAAAAAACGGTCAAAAAAGCATGGTTCCCGATTCGGCAAGCTGTCCCCGATTCCTTTGGTTTGCCGCGTCGGCATTGGGTCGGCGGCGGTGTTTGCCGATCGGCAAACCCGTTTTCCGCCCTTTGCCGACTACCACACCGTACACCCTAAGTAACTTCAAGCACATGGTTTTGGTTTTAATACCATCAACTTTTTTAAAGAAACTTGAAGTAAAACTAAATTTTTACAAAAGATATCATTGTTATAAATTTATTAGTATTTATTAGATTAAATAATATATTGTATCTCTTAAGTAATATACTGGGACAATTTGAGCTTTCCCACAACAATACATTCATAGATTTATTAATTGTTGTCATAATGTGTATATTAAAAATAAAGGTCAAGATGAGTTTGAGTTAGAATGAGTTAGGTTAAGATGATAAGAAAAAAAATATGAAAAAGATTAATAAAAAAAATAGAAAAAATATATAAAAAACTAAAATCTAAAAGCAAGAAAAAATAAAATATAAAAAATATAAATATAAATATAAATAAAAAACTAAAAACAAAAAACTGTCATGCAAACGATCTAAAGGACCAAAACAGTAACTATTTACTTTACTAATCTTTCTAATTTGACTGGTTTAACATTGTAAATTAAGGTAATTAAATGCTATAGCATGTTTGCTACAATGTAATTTTTTTGTCTCGCACGTTTATAGTCTAAATACCGATACCTATCAAACAACGTTGATACTGGTATCAGTATTCGTTTTTATTGTTTTCAAGCGATGTAAAACTCGTGTCAATATCTTTTGGCCATATTAAGAATTCAGAATCTTTATTGGTATTCAGTTTTGTTATTTTCGATCAAAGTAAAACACGTGTCGATATTCTTTTGGTTATATTATGACTTTATTTTATGTCTCTCTTTTGTTTGTTATAACGAGTGAGTGCTGGTACCGTAATAAAACAAACAGATACCGACCGAATTACCATCATTCATGTCATCATTGTGTCTACGTTTTCATTTAAAATTTGTTAAAAATGGGTCGCCCCGCCGCAAAGCGCGGGAACTACCCCTAGTTCCAATGAAATTACAAGTTACAACATCAAATAACCCAATATATCCTAACATAATAAACATCCAGATCCAAACATTCAAAATAAAGTGTTTATAGCTATCTTTGAACCACAGTTTTTAGCATAGCATGAATGTTCGTGATCCTATTGAGCATAGCATATTTCTCCATTTATCGTTTTCTTTTCAAGACATCAAATCCGGTATTGTTCCATTTAACCTTTCTTTCTCTTCTTCCTTTTCTTTAACAAGCTCCTTGATAACCTCGTTCAACTTTTCAATCTACAAAACAAACAATGCATAGAGTCAGGAAGTCATAATTAAAAAAATGATAACAGGATAATGGGTCAAGTTATCTCTGAATCAAAGGGTGCAAATGTATGCTAATAATTACAGAAGGAGATCTGTTCTCCTTACAAAGAACAAGAGTATAACAACTTGTGATCAGGTAAGAAAACTGTATGAACACTCGGAACTTAACCCAACGCTGACTTTGGAGCAAGCCTATAGTACCAGAAAAAAACATGTCTCCTGATTATCACATGCTCTCTTTCTTATTACTATAGGTTCATCATATCTTCAAACACAATAACATATATTCCAGCAATTTTCATTCTTCATGCCTTGTTATTTTCCCAACATAAAACTAGACCTTAGTTTAAGGCTCAGGAGCTTACTTCCATTGTTACACTTCCGAGTATATTACTTATAATTGTAAATTGTACTTCACCTCCATTCATAAGCATGACTTTTGTCTCAACTCTTAAGGATGGTAATTAAAACTATAACTACCAACATGCATCTAATTATGACTAATAAGAAATTCAAGAAAATGAAAAATAAGTATAAATACATACCTTTGTGTTTTTTTAAGTAAATTTTAAATTGAAGATATTAATTTGTGAAAAGAATTAAAAAAATAAAAAGATTCAGGTTGAACGGGTCGTGTTCGGGTCAACCCACGAATATTCGGGTCGGGTTTGGGTTCATATGTAAGACACAATTTTCGGGTTCGGGTCGGGTTCGTATAAAATTTTCGGGTTCGGGTCGGGTTGAACCCGCCAACCCGCGAACACAACCCGTTTAGCACCCCTAGTTGTGATCTCAGCAAGTATGTTAGTGGTCAAAGGAACATCTGCAATGAAGTTATCACCCACATACAAGTTTTTAATCTGTTAGGAACATAAGAACAGACTTCAAGTTAAAATCTTCTAAATTGTTTTACTAGAAGTCAAAAGAGTTAAATGTCGACCTAAGTGTATTCAAATGCGTAAAACTTCATAGATCACTTTTTTTTTTTAAATCTAGTTTTTGTAATCACATCAAGCACATATTATATTTATAAATCAACAAAAATGTGTTTCCAGGTTATTTAAACACAACGTGTTTCGGTCATAGTCCCACCACTTAATATGTGTTCGCTGTAGTTAACTTTTGAGTGTTGGTATTCAGCATCAATGTATGTCTTCTATAATAGAATATACTGATATAATCATACATAGGGCATTAATGTAATAAACACTTCAAGATGAAATTGACTAGAAGGACACACATCATGAATCATATCATTAAGAACTACGGTTTAGAAATCACAAGTAAAGCTATAGACTTAGGGTTTAATGGTTTACCAGATTGGTTCATCTAGAATCAGAGGTTAAAGAATGGTCTAAATTATATCAGAAGAGGTTGGACGGCTGCTGGATTGGTACTACACTATCGATTAAACCTTCAACAATACATCAGATCACAACTAATTAGAACTCAAACACAATCAATTAGAACGCCAATTAAAATGAAACAATTGAAAAAAGAAGCTGAGGATTAGATTAGTCATACCAGATTCAAGTTATCGGCAACACCTACTATTTCCAGAAAAACACAAGATGTTGGGGGCAATTCATCAAACAGTTGGTAGGCATATTCTTCATAAACAAAGAATAGCTTCACAATGTTTTTGTTCTCCGTGTACCTACAACCTATCTCAGATCTCAAATAATATATACAACACATTAAAAATCATTCTTTGGAACAAATACATTAAAATCAATTAGATTTAAAGCAAGATTTCATAGCATTTTTAATAGGTTTTAACAACTTTATGTCAACAATAATCAACTTCAAAGCATGCTTTTGGAGTCAATTCTTTGAGGATTTTAATCAAATACCTAACAGGCAAAACTTTTTCAAAGACATTTAGACCCATAATCTAATAAACACACAAACAAGATAAGGTCAGCAATAAAAAAAGTAATTCATACAAAAAAAAGTAAATGGTGTAAAGACATACTCGATGAAATAATCTCGAGAAAGTGGCGTAGATATGTCTTTGATGACGTCAATTTGGTCAGGTAGAGCAAATTCTGGTATAATTAGTTGTTCCTCCGCCGTATGCTTCCGCCATGAATGTCTTTTCTCATCCCTCTCCGTCACAAGCAGACACATGACCCTAACCGCACGACTTCTGAAATTAGAGGGAAGAGAGAGAGGGAAACAAAATTAGGGTTGAAGTGAAGGAAGGTGTGGGAGAAGAGAAAGGTAGAATATGAATGAGTGATTAATCTTGGGACTCTATTCATAACCCTAACATATAGAGAGCGGAAAATTTTGCCTGCCCATTCAAATTGTAGCGCTTAATTAATTTTCACATGTTGCCACTGCGAAAATGGTGGCAATTCAAACATACCTTTTAGTTTTGTGTAATTGGGACAATTTAGCCACCTAAATTGTATTTTTCCTACGAATTTGTGACCGAAAATAAACGGTCGCAAAAATTTTATAGGAAACACGTTTAATTTTCATTTTGGTGAGAAATTGGTCACAAAAATCTGCTACTGTTTTTTTGGTGGTAATTTTTGGTGACAATTGCCCCTTTTTCTAGTAGTGATGCCAATCTCTCGAACACCACCTAACCACCCTCCCATATATATTGATACATATTTCTCAGAGTCAAAGACATAACTTGACCACATCTCGAAAACTTCAAAGTAATTTTGATGTGGTCCAATTCATACAATAGATGTGTTCCTACAAGCATGAGTAGTTTCACTTTAATTGTAACTAGTTGTAGGGCCCGTGTGACCACACGGGTAGCTTTAACAACTATCGAAATAGATTATAATACATCATTTAAATTGTTTGTATTTAGTTACATATCTTTATAAAACAATGTTAAAGGCAATATGTGTTAGGACATAAAAATTTTATTACTGTGTTACGAAAAAATCATTAGTTCATGTTTAATATAGAAATTAGCTAACTAATTGATAATATGTTGTCTAAAATGAAAGCATGACCTAATTTTATATTGTCTAATAATTAAAACATGACCTAATTTAAAACACCCGTCCGATGGACGCGGGTACATCGTAAACATTGAATGTAAGGCTCTTATTATCTGTTCCTCTTTAACCACTGTTACATATAACTACTGCTAGCTAAACACTGATACTATTACAATAGACAAAGTAAACAACTGTTTCTTCATTCCACTGCTTCAGTCCAAGCAGGGCTTTGGTCTTTAGCAGCAATTGACTTAGGGCAGTAGATTAAATAGCAGCACTTTGTCTTCAGCAGTTGTTGTACACAAGCAGTACTTAATGGACAACAGTTGTAGTATACAAACAGTGGATGAGGGCTATCAGATGTTATAACCACTTTAAAGGGGAAAGTCTAATGCAAAGCTGCTTATGATGAATCACATTCTGTACCAAACCAAGTAATTAAAAATATATTATCTAATACATCATTTAGTTCCAAACCAATATATTCCAAACGCAGTAATTAAAAAATGATTCCGATGACCACAAAATCAATTCAACCTTACAATCAAAGTGTAGGGAATTACTCGCCACAAAGAGTTGCTACAAAATTCATTAAACAAAATAAAATGATTGAAAACTTCGCTTATCTTCAAGTCTAGCAAACTGACATAATCACAATTCATAGTAGTAAACTAAACGCTACTTTATTTACTGATTTTTATGCTACAATCTGCAGAAAATAATCTTCATCGCAGTTTCGTTCTAATTGCTCACACACAACAAAATTATTTCATAGATATATAACAAATTAATAATGTGACAATAAACTTTAGGAATGATTACCAGATTATCAATGTGCTGTTTAATAGCAATTTCATACTCTGCTTTCTTTCTAACTGCCTTTGCAAAATAATGAGCTTTCTCCTACACACAGATTAAACATATCACACATAATTTAACATGCAATCTAACTATTTGATGAAATGCCTAAACAAACAAATCTCATAATATTAATATTCGATTTTATGAATAGATCTTACAGATTCGGTCATAGACTTCCATATAGCTCCGCCTTCCTTAGCAATCTGTAACAAACACCACAACTCATCTAAGCATCAATCGATTAAATTCATATTCATCAATTCATTCAGTTCTACTTTTCATGTACTTTCACTTTCATTGGTGCATTTTGAAAGCTATGCTTTATTAAGGTAATATTGAACCAAGTTTATTATATATAAACTAAACAATATCGCCTTTTCTATATGGCTAGTTCTCTTAAAATAGTGCTCTTAAAAATATCTGAAGCTAAATGACTTAGATGGATTGGTTATGAAACTTGTATAAAAGGTAATGATCATTCTTTAAATTTAAAATATGAGTTAAACACACAAATGTGAAGATAGACTACCATATACTAACAAAGTTCCATAATTGTTACTTTTAGGCCCACCTTATTTAACCATATTTCATGCCTTGGGCCACATGCTTTATGCTAAAAAAATATTAATTGAGGCTTAACAAAAATACAATTATTAGAAGCTCAAATTCATTATTCTGGACGATTTATTAGGCCCAAATATTTCAACAACAAATGTAAAACCTTTAAACCAAACCCATAGAACAAAACTGAAAAAGAAAATTGCATTTCTTGTTAATCCCATATATACAGCACTAATCATGTAACACAAACTGAGCCAAATCAGAAATCACAATAAATAGTTTTAATGCACTTCCAAAACTCCCTAAATCAATAAATTATATGGCTAGATGGCATGATTAAAATAAAACCTAAATACATTTGAATTGATATTAATATCATGAAACTATACTTCATTTTCAAGTAGATTTGTGAAAAATCTCGTTGTTCAGCAAACGAAATATCACCATGATATTCTCAACATATACCCAAATCAAGAATTAGCAAATAGTACAAAAAATACATATTATGTTTTTCTTTTTTTTGTAAAACTTTATTTTTTTTTACCTTCGTCTACATTGTCGTGTACTTTTATCCTTAAACTTCGACGCAACAATAGCCCAACTGTAAATAACACTCATCATCAATAGATTTTCGAAAACTTTATGAGATTTGAAAAAAGAAAATCATATTTGTCGGTTCCATGGATACCAATTTGTTCCCTCAATATATCATCTTCCTGAAAAACAAACACAAACCCATATCAAATATGAGAAGATAAATATAATTGAAAACTCCTGGACTTAAAAAAAAAAGGGTTACAAACATCACAAATCAATGGCATCTTTTAATTTGATGGAAATAAAAATACCTCATAATACACATCTATCTGCCTTTAAGACTACCACATATAACATGTTATGGTATATAACAAAAACATATATACCATCTACTCATTGTTAGTGCAGGTGTCTGTTGACTTCATCTTAGTTCGAGTCTCAGATTGTGAAAGAGCCTGAAGACTGCGTCTTATATCGAGTCTCGGTCTCGTTGCGAATCTGAACAAGAATGATGTCATCATTCTTGATGATGACATCATCCAAATGACATCATTCTTGCATCACATGAAATATCTACACAGGAAGACAAAATGAATTACATGTAAATTTAGAATTTTTAGTAGTCCGTTTGAAGCATGCTGACCGTTTGAAGATGGTACCGTTTGAAGACGTGTCCGTTTGAAGCATGTATGTGTCACCTTCAAACGGAAGGGTCCTCCCTATAAATACCCTTCAAACGATTTCATTTGTAACGAATTCCAGATTCCATACCGAGGTGCTGCCGGTGTGAAGACTGATTGTAATTGCTATTATATCAATCAAATCAGTGTTTAAAGTGATAAGCAAGCTGTTTCAAAGTCAGTTTCTTATTTTCCGCATCTGAAACTGATAAAATCTCTTCTGAACGACTCGTTTGGGTTACAAACCGATCCTACAAGTGGTATCAGAGCTCAGGAGGAAGAGATCTTGCCAAAACAGCTTGTTTTCATCACTTTTTCTGTCTTCTACACCTTCTTTTTAAAACTGAACAATTTTTCACGGTTAAAATCGGCTAAAACTTTCACAATGTGTGCGTAATTGTGTTTTGACAAACCCTTGAGAATATCAGACCTAAACTCAATGTAAAACTGGTAAAAATGGCTTGAAAACTGGTGTCCGTTTGAACGAAGCAGCAGCATTTCGTTTGAAACTGGACTGACCGTTTGAAATCTGCACCCATCCAGTTTGAAAGCAGCCATCCCGTTTGAAATTAATCGTTCTGTTTGAAACTGACCGTTTGAGGAATGCCTTCTGTTTAAAGTTGTAGTTTGAAACTGCCCATCCCGTTTGAAAACGACATACCGTTTGAAAGTGCATAAATTTGTGTGTTTCATTAAACGAGGGTGTCAGTACATTGAAAAAGAGATCATGTGAATTAAATCAGATCGCATGTGTTGATTGACAGCTTTAGTGTGTCAGTTGGTCACGTGAGTGTTTCATTCAAGATTTGAAAGTAAATTGATTTATCAATTGATGTTGTCGGCCACTTGTTGATCAGGTTGCATGTGTGGCTCATATGAGTTCATTTTAGAGGTCCAATCAGATTGTATGGTTTGGGTTAAGTCATTTGAAGTGAAATTCAATTCATGACATCATGTGATTTTTGTTGTTATCAAAATTGCATATGACAGCCAGCTTTAAATTGACTTAAAGGTCCAATTGTCTTCAAGTAATCACGTGGCCCATTTATTACAAATATAGCGGCCCAATCAGATTTTGTTTAATCTTGAGTTGTCGGTTAAGTGAATTGGTTAAATCACTATTAATTGGATGTGTTTCTCGGTCCAATTAGAGTATATAGAGTGATTGGCCCAATCAGTTTGTGTGATTCAAAGTTCTCGGCCCAATCATTTTTAAGTGATTGGTATTTTGTTTGAAAGAGGATCTAGTTTGAACTTGAGATTTTGTTTGAACAGGTTGTTTTATAAAAAAATGGCAAAAATGTTTGATGAAGAGAAAAACCATGATCTTGAATCATATAATAGTTGGTTTCGAGGGATATTGAGTAGAAGTTATCAAGATGTGAAAGAGAAGGCTTGGATTAAAAGATTTGAAAATTTCATGTGTTTGAAAAATGAAACATTGGATGAGTTAGAAAAATGATATGGAGTTTTAATAGAATATCTAAAAGATAACGAGATAAGATTGACAGAGGATGAAAAGATATCGAAGTTTGCAGATGCATTACCTGCAGAATGGGATGATTTTTTGAAAAACCTAAGAAAGGATTCTAGTTTTTCAAAATTATCTTTATATGGGTTCATCAGTAAACTTAAAACTCATAAATTTGAAAATGAAAAGGAAAGGAAAGCTTTGATAAATGATATAGAAAATATTTTGGAGAAAATAAGTGTAGATGTGTTAATTGAAATGAAAAGAAGGGTTAATGTGTGTCTTGATGCAAAATGTAATTTGAAATACGATATGAAGAGGAGTTGTTATCTTGATGAGAATATGAATCCTCTTGATTTCATTAAAATTTTTTGTGCAGGCACATACAAGTCAGAGACAGAGCAAGTTCCAAAGAATGAAGAATATATAAAGCTTGGATCTTCAAATTCTGAATCTGTGTGCTCAAAATGTGTTCAATTTGAAGCTGATAATGACAAACTTTTGAAGGATGTGGAAAGTTTGACATTGGAAGTCAAAAAGATGAAGGATGAAAAGCAATCTGATGATAAACAGATTCTTGTTTTGCAGGAAAATTATGAGAAATTGAAATCTGAAAATGTCAAACTGTTAAATGATTTGGACAGTTTGACATTAGAAGACAAAATGTTGAAAGAAAAAGAAAAAGGTTTTGAAGAAGAAAAATTAAAAATTGAAAAAGATTTTCAAAGTCAAATAAAGATTCTTGAATATGGGAGATCTGTTTTTAGCAAGAATAACATTGAAAAGCAAAAAATGATAAATTCTCATCTTCAGACGATTATTCGACTTGAAAAAGAAGCTGAATGTGCTCGAAAGAAAATCAAAGAGTTAGAAGGTAAAATCAGAGAATGGGAAGAAAAATTGAAGGTTTTTGTGAATACTTCAGTTATTCCCTGTCCTAAACCGGTTAATTCAGTTCCAATAAGTGACGATGTCACAAACTATGATCAAGTCATAGTTGAAGATTGCGATGAAAAATCTGATGATGAAAACGAAAAAATTGAAAAAAAGAATTTGTTTTTGAAGTTAAAAGAAAATTTTCAAGAAACTGTTCCACAATCAACTGAAAAAGGAGAATGCTCTAAGCAAAAACCTTTGAAGAAGAAAGTGGAACAAGAACAAAAACAAAAAGAAAAAATTTTGAAAAATGTTCAAAAAGATAATAAAAGTTCATCAGATCAATCATCCAATCGCAATCAAAAACCACAAAAATTGAAAAATCAAAACTCAAAAATAGTTGGTGAAAAGTGGTGCAGGTTTGACCATAGTGCTTCAAAGCCAAATCCAGCTTTCAAGAGGAGTGATGATCACCACAAAGCTAGACAATGCTATGATCTGAGAGTTTGGTGTGATAGTGGTGAATGGTACGATAACAGAGTGTGTTACAACTATGGTGTTCGAGGACACATTGCTGTTAACTGCCAAAATCAGTGGTCGGGACAGGAGATTAGAAAATCATACCGAGGTGCTGCCGGTTTGATTCTTGGATGTAATCAGTGTAATATCAATCAGAAACGTGGTTAAAGTGATATTCTTCTATTTTCTACTTCATTCTCTCTGATTCTAATCTGTTTGAGTGTTTCCGCCACTCAAATAGTGTGTATTAACTCATATCGACTCATTTGGTCGGTCAAATTCGATCCTACAATTGGTATCAGAGTTGTAACACACTCATGAGTCATGAAATAAAAAGAAATCAATGGCTACTTCTTCCTCACCTATAACAGAACAGAACCCTCATTCATCTTACCATCAAACTCGCCATTTTTATACAAACATTTATTTAGTGTAAATAAAAAGAATTAGATGGATGTTATATGTTTTCTGTTTTGATCAACACCGCTGATCAGAAAGACGCGCTCCAAAGAGCATCTTCACCCTCCCCGCACCGTCCAGCACTAATAGTGTCCTTAAACTCCACCTAGTTGGGTTGAATAAAAATGATTAAAAATCATTCACAGCCATAAAAAAACTGAAATTAAAAACAGATTAAATTATATCAGATTAATGGGTTGAATAAAAATCAAACCTTTTCAATCAAACATCAACAATCTTGAAGCCCTAAAATTAAAGAAATGATTAAAAATCATTCACAGCCATAAAAAAACTAAAACTAAAAACAGATTAGATTAGATTATATCAGATTAATGGGTTGAATACACCCTAATTAGGTCAAAATCAGAGGCTACGAACGAAAAAAACGGATCAAGACCTGATATTCATGAATATTAAGACGACGGAGCTGCTGTTGTTGCCATTTTCCGGCGGCTTTGAGCGATTTCGAAGCGAGCTTGTTCAACAATCCTCCAACCATTATTGTGATTGATGTATTGATTGAGATCTGCTACAGAAAAAGATCAAGAGTTAGAAATAGATCTGGATGAGAGAGAGATAGGATTAATCGGAGCCCAGATTTTCAATTTTAGAGAGAGAGAGAGTTGAGAGAGAAATGGATTGATTTCTAAAAGCGAAGCTCTAATTTTGAATTTTAGAGAGAGCTTTTTTATGGGTCAGTTGTTTAAATTTTGAATTTTAAATTGTCTCGCCTAAAATTACCACTAATTAATTCTAATAAAAATAAAAATCAAATTTATAGTTATTTGTAAATTGTAAATCGGAATTATGACATCAGCATTGACACTTGGCATAGCTGAGGAGTTGACACTAAGGCAGATTTACATCAGCTCTTTTTCTCTTATCTATACCTTATAATAAAACAAAACAAACTTATGCCACTTGGCATCCTCTTACACCCCTAATTGCCACATGTCCTCTCTACAGCTTCTAACTTTACAAAATCCCGCTCAAACTAAAACCCTAAACCAAAACACGTTTTAGACGGCTCTGTTCCTTCTCCTACAAACTTCTTTCCTTCTTTCGTTGTTTCTCTATTGTCTGCAACTCTTCACCTCTTAATCGATTCACCAGAAAAACTAGGTAAGGTACTATCTCCTCTTTTAATTAAGAATCATTGTTTATTTCTCTCTTTTCATTTCATTCTTTCTTTTTTATGATTTACAATAATCTATATTCAATGCTTTCTTTGTTTACACCACTCTCGCAGATCACTAAAATTGCCATTGATTTCGTTGTCGATTTCATCAACTCATAGGTACTGCTCCATCAGATTAATGATTAATTGATGTTAATTTTGTAATTTTTTTTTTGTTATAAGATTTTAAGGTTTCATTCTAATTTTAGGGTTTTATTCTGATTTCATTTTGATTTCTCATAGGGTTTCATTCCTTAATTCTGAATTTAGGTTTTCATTTTGATGATATTTTTTTTATAAGATTCTTAGGGAAATATTCACTCTAATCTAATAAAGGAACAAATGGTTAATGCGGTTCATAGAGATTTTTCTTCACATGTCTCATTCTCTAATCCTCAGTTTAATGATGTTATTTGTACACCAGGTTACGTTTTCTCTAGCCTCCCTGATTTGAAGCGAGAGTGAACGATTCCAAATATGGAATCATCATGGAAAGATATACTCCTATCAGCCTTATCCGAACCCAATTACGATCTATTGATTTTGTTTCAATATTAGGGTTTTTTTTTCTGTGTATTTCTCAGTTCTACCTACTTTTGATATGCAGTTACAAAAAATGGCTCAAGGGCATCAAAACGGCCAAAAGTTCAAACCCACCACGTTCCTCCAAGAGTATAATAGCAGCAATGGTTGATAATATATATGAGAAAGTTTGTAGTTTGTTATGATTTTTAATAAACTGCTACTGTGTTTGATGAAAAATATAGGCCTGCAATTATTTGTTTATAGGGGTGGAGTAGAATTATTGAATAACTGAAAGCATATATCGATAAGGCTTTAATGTTGGATGAAGCGCTTGAATATCTAAAGCGGCTACAAATGAAAGTATAGATATATGTTTCTTGGTGCATATCATTTTATATTTTTCATCACTGTTTGTTTAGATTGATGAGAATTGAAGCATTAGTACAACAGACGATTTATTGATTTTGTTTCAAAACTTAACGTAAGATCCTTAATTAATCATCATGTTTGTGGGTGATCTTGGATTGCAGGCACTTACCATGAGAAACGGGTTCGCTTTGCCACCTGTTTATGCATAAGAAAAAGGAATGCAAAGGGGAATGGGATACAATGAGGAAACGGGTTGTGTTAATTACTTCCATCAGATCAGTCCTTCGTAGTTTGAAGCATCTACTGGATGGGCTGCCAAACGTCATCGTGAGTGGTATTCTGTAAGCAATTCTAATAGGCTTAATGGACTATTGTGAACCATGTTCTAATAGCCATGTTCATGTGTAGATGTCGCCGCATTCGTCGATAACCCTTTTTCTTTGGAAGTTGGCATGTGATATCAGTATTGTATCTACCCATGGGCTATCAGTATTGTATCTACCTCTGGGCTATGATGGTAGCTCTTAGTAGTCTTATTTTATTTTATTTAGGCCACCTATGAAGCTAATTAATTTTATAAATCTTTTATGTTTCCATTTACTCTTATTATGATCTATAATTTCTTTTATCATCTACTCTTTTAGTAGTATATCTTCAAGTCTCTTTTATGTTTCCATTTACTCTTATTATGATCTATAGTTTCTTTTATCATTTACTATTTTAGTAGTATATCTGCAGCAACTGCTGGTACAAGAGACGGTTCATTCATCTTTTTATAGGGTACACTTTAACGAAAATGAGCCGTATGAGCACAAGCTAGCTTGCAGATTGATGAACTGTACCATTAAGCTACTTGGTAAGTCTGTTTCGACCGAATAAAACTTTCATGTTTCGTTGTCAAGATCACATTAGTTGTATACGAAACTTCACATTAAACTGTGAACTTGCCAAACTGTTTAAATTGCATTTGCTTTTATAAACACATAATTTTTCTAAAATGCTTTATAATGGAAGTTTCAAGCGGGGGTGACATGGTTATTTTTTAATTATTTTTTAAAACTATGTAGTACAAGACTACCGTATAAAAGGTTTGCCACTAAGTTTCAACCATTATAGTGTCAATTTGTACATGATAAGTAGTCAATTTGACTCTTAAAGTGAAAAGAAGGTTGACTTTTTTTTTGTTGAAATGACAGCAATGGAGCGGATGTTCATGGCTATTTTGTATTTTGTATGGTCGCTGATGGACAACTACGAATGGGCACATGGGTACAACGTAAGATTCGGGTTGCACTATTTTTACCGTCGACGGGTCAAAAATCACTTGGGAAGGCAAGGGCTCGATACAGTGGTTTCTGCTTTGGTATAACCCTTTGGATCATAGCATTTATATTTCAAATGAAAATAGTTGCAAATGGTGACTTTTATTAAAATGGTCCAATGATTATTATTTATATTATATAAATTAGTAACATAGCTCTGCGATTTGCTTTGTACCTTTCGCTTTAACTTTTCCATGTGTAATCCGGTGTGGTGGTGTTGTGCGGATTAGTAAGTTTTACTCAAAGTCAAAGTTGCATCTTATTCAAAACCTGATTGATGATCTCTCTCCATTTTCTTTCGCCATTCTATACCTTTCATCAGATATGTGCTTGGCGCTCACTATCCTAATCTTTTGTGGGTTCTTTGTTTTTTAACTTAAATTTTTGCAGGTCCTGGTGAAAGCTCAACACCAACACTAGCCATTGCTTTTGATTTAAGTTTTCTCCCTAAACACCAATGAACTCTAAATCCATTGATGTTATCGCCTCTCCGTCCCGTTTGGTTCCATTCTATTCCGGACACGATTAAGGTAACTGTAGGTTGCTATTTAACGATGTTCTCAGCATCGATCACTTCGCCGGTCTCTAGGATTTTTATTATACACCAATTTGTTTTGTTCCTAAAATTGGGTTTATAGGATTGCAGATTAAAGACTATTTTCGTGTTCATTAAATTTTTTTGAAGATAAGAAATCCGTGATTAATTCGTCTCTACATTGTGATTTAGGCTTTCGGTGAAGAAGAGAGAAGTTCCATCACAAAAGAAAGCGCCAGCGAAGAAAGAAAAGGAGGTGAAGGATCCTAATTGTGTGTTTTGTGATGATATTTTCATTTCTGATGTTAATCGGTGGTTTGTTACATGGATGATTTTGGAAAAAGTACAAAGAGAAACATCCGAACAACAAATCGGTTTCCGTTGTGAGTATCGCTTTGAATTTTTATATATTTTTTTAGTTTGTTTCATGATTAAGTGTTTTAATTGTTTATGAATCGTGGTTCGTTAGGTCGGTAAAGCTGGCGGTGAGAAATGGAAATCGATGTCAAAATCTGTGAGTTTCTTCTTCTTCAAACATTGATCTAATATTTATCAAGTGAAGAAGAAAGAAAGCTTTATTGGTTTGTCATGATAATCTATCGTTTGTTTTTGGCAAATAATGTTCTCTTTTTCTAAGCTATGATGATAACATATATACCAATTTTACAGTCCAGGCATGTTTTATATGATTTGAATTTGAATTTAGGATGAAAACAATAATTTTATTGTTTGATTTAAGCCTTTATGTTAAAAGTGTTATAGCTTGATCTAAAATCGTATGGTCTAAAGTTCATGAAATTTTGATTCAGCAAACTTAGATTTTCTCTTTTTTTTTTTGGATTTTACGAAGGAATTACATATTTTTATGTGAAGTTGTGACTTGATGGCGTTGAGTTTTAACTTTTACATGAAGTTGTTGATGGGTTTAGATGAAACTGAGAATAACATTGATTAGATGGTGGTTTTGTTAGAATATTCTAGGTCCTTCGTTAAATATGGAGATTATTTTTCCTATAATTAGGGAACAATTATTTCTACAATTAGTTCTGTTTTTCCTATTTATTGTTCTGTCGTATCTAGGCCTGTAAATGAACCGAACGTTTATGAACTATTTACATGGGTGTGATTTGATTTAATCTAATCTAATTCAATTCAGTGTTTCATCTGTATGTTAATCTTATAATAGGCCTATTGTATTTGAGTTTGATTACACATTTAAAAGCCCAAAAGAGTGTGTTTATATGACCCGTGTTTCAGCACAGATCTTATCAAGTATTTCTTGCATTTGATAGGAGGTTGATACTTAATAATTGTTTTAGGTCATAGTTGAGGTTAGAGAGCAATAACTGTTGCACATGTGGAGGTGGAGAGTGTTGAATTTGGAGTTGGAATAGTCAAGGTTATGGGTCAAGAATTAAGAGTAATAGGCGTGTAACTTGTGTGCAACATACTATTGTGATATCAACGTTGTTGTGTCTTTTCTTAAACCCTTTAGATGGTATCTTATTTAAATTTATGGAGAGTAATGAATATCTTAATATTTA
This sequence comes from Helianthus tuberosus, assembly GCA_030545235.1. Taxonomy (NCBI): domain Eukaryota; kingdom Viridiplantae; phylum Streptophyta; class Magnoliopsida; order Asterales; family Asteraceae; genus Helianthus; species Helianthus tuberosus. The sequence goes on along the minus strand of CM060402.1, from coordinate 61,744,363 downwards.
TGTTATAAAATTATATAACTTATGTAAACTTGCATTTCAAACAGGACATCAAATGGTGGGAGGCGAACCAGACGGAATGTAAGTCATTGTTTATCAAAGTTTCTCAAGAATTGAGATTAATTCATTTGGTAACTGGATTCTAATTTTTTTTTTTTTTTTTTGCAGAGCTCTAAATTAGCTTCAACTTTAGGTGGAAGCAGATGGAAAAGGAGGACAAATAGGGCTACTTCCCAACAACCGTTCAAGCTCGGAACAGAGGTTAGCGTTTATAGTCGCCTATGACTTTGAATCATATAGATTATCTAGAGTTGCTGAAGAATGCCCAAGGTTCATTTTTTTTATTTGTAAATGATGCTATTTTAGTTTGGAGGATGGAATATACACTCAAGTTCTGTTCAACTGCTTTTTGTGACATATATTTCAACAATTTTAAGTTATATATTTGTGTGTTAGTCCACTCGCGAAATTCGCGGGATCTTAGACTAGTTATTTATTATAGATAGTATAGATAAATAGTTTATGAAGTATAAACTAAAATCCAAGCCAAACCATAGACAGAATGACAGATCCGAACCAACAATAAATTGGTAAGCCCACCGCCTTCATTAAACAGCACAAAAATATTCTATATATGCTTAACCCTACAAAATGAACCAATCACATCCTTTACTTTTGAGAATGTTGGTGCAAATTTCTAAATTTTGAAGTCCCTGTCAACTTTCACATTCAAGGATAAAAAGTTGCCATTTTATTTAAAAAAATTAAAATACTAAAAAACTGTTTAAAAAAGGATAATTTAAAAAAAATATTTTTTTATTAGAATGACTTCTACACATTTTTATATGCAAATACTCCGAAAAAAATTGATTTTTTACATGTTAAATTGATTTTTATGATATATTTAATATGTTAAATTAATGGTTCTCCGGTTCCACACTTTATAAAGGTTCCCCAATGAACCACAATATATAAAATGACCGAAGGTTTGGGTCATTTTGCCAGTTTAGTTCAAAGGGTTGAAAAGTTGGCATTTTAATCCAAATAGTTTTAAACGTTGCCGCAATTTTTTTCGTTAACGGAAAAATGGATAAAGTTAACCCAATGGACTAAAATGGCAACGTTTGAAACTATTTGGACTAAAATACCAACTTTTCAAACATTTGGACTAAACTGACAAAATGGCCAAAATACAAGGACTAAAATGACATTTAACTCGTATATATATATATATATATATATATATATATATATATATATATATATATAGGGAGCCGCTAAAATAGGAACCACCTCCAATTGTAAGAACCACGAGAACCACTATCAACCAATAAGATTATGCCAACTAAAAGGGTATTTTGGTCTTTTACCCCCAAATGTCAAATCCCCCATTCTCTCTCTTCATTTAAAGTCCTCTCCTTTCTCCTCTTTTCATTTTCATTTGTCAGTAACATCATTTTATCTCTCATTTTTCTCTCTAGAAATGCTTCCACCATATCTCATCTTCTTATTCAAAATTTTCCGCACAAGGAAAAAACCAAATTCAAAACTCAAAACAACCACCACACACCCTCCTTCTCCGCCCCCCCCCCCCCCCATGTACACCTTCCTTCTCCGGCCACAAGTTCGGCGGAGCAGCAACATTGGCGGCGGCGGAGCAGCAACATCGGCGGCGACACACAGTACGGCGGAGCAGCAACATCAACTGTTGTCATTTAGTGATGATTTTTGTTCGGATCCGTAAGACGCCTCCCCCGGTCGCCGTCTCCGTTGGATGCCGCTGCCGCATAGTTTTTGGCTGAGCCGGTGAAGCCGGATGCAGGTTTGAGTTTTGGTTTGATTTTTTTAATCTTGTTTGATTTCTGGATCTTTGTGTGGTTTGATGTTCCATCTGGGGTTATTTGATGTTCCATCTGGGGTTATGATGTTTGTTTGATCTGTTAGAACTTGTAAATTGATGTTTGGTTGTTATTGTTGCTGGGGTTTCATTTGATTTGATTTTGGGTATGTACAACATGTTTGGTTGTTATTGTTTGCTGGGTTTTCTTTGATTTTTGGTTGTTATTGGTGCTGGTGCTGGTGGTTGATGGGGGTCCAAAGGTTCGATCTTGTTTCTGTTGTTTTTGCAATCACACATTTTGTTTCTTGAAAATAAGTTTTGATTTGATTATGTTTGTTTGGTGGTGGATCTGTATAGCTTGTTTGTTTGATTATGTTTGTTGGGTTTCCCTTTGATTTGGGTATTTCTATATAAAATGGGTGTTGGATAATTATATTTAGAGATGCTTTGATGGGTCTGTAATGCATGTTTGGCAGTGATGATGCAAAAAAAAAAAAAACCTAGATTTTGATGACGATGGCGCAGCAACGATGGTGGAGGGTAGGTTTTTGAACCTGCAACCCCACTTTGCAGCCTTTTTGATTATCCGTTAATCTGAGCCAAACCCCGTTTTTTTCAAGATAGACTTTGTTTTGATGTTGTTGGTTTTTAATTCCCCCCCCCCCTAGTCGATGATGATAACGATATATCTAAGACATCTCCCGAGTTTGCGATTTCTTGGTGCGTTCGTTTTTGCGTAAAGAAGTTTTTGTAAAAAAAAGTTAACCCGTAAACTTTTTAACGTAAAACGTAAAAAGTTTTATGTAAAACGTAAAAGGTTTTCACGTAAAACGTAAAAAGTTTTACGTAAAACGTAAAAAGTTTTTCGTAAACGTAAAACATAAAAAGTTTTTCGTAAAACGTAAAAAGTTTTACGTAAAAAGTAAAAAGTTTAACGTAATACGTAAAAAGTTTAACGTAAAACGTAAAAAGTTTAACGTAAAACGTAAAAAGTTTAAAAAGTTTAACGTAAAACGTAAACTTTTTAACGTAAAACATAAACCTTTTTCTACGTAAGTTGTAAAACGTAAAAAACCGTGTGATAAAACGGCGCCTAAACAAGGGGCGTGAATGTGGCGCATAAAAACGCCGCGAAAAAAAAACGGGACGTAAAAAACGCCGCGTTAAAACGGGACGTAAAAAACGGGGCGTTAAAAAAACGACGCTTGAAAAAGTCGAGCGTAAAAAACGGCGCGAAAAAACGACCCATTAAAAAACGATGCGTAAAAACGGCGTGCAAAAACCGGCGCGCAAAAAAAATTGTCTTTGTTAAAAAAAATCTGAATTTAAAAATGTTTTTAATAAAAAAATCTTTTTAAAAAATAAAAAGTAATATAATAAAACTAAAATGTAGTATAATAAAACTAAAATGTAGTATAATAAAACAAAAAAATAATTAAAAAATAATAAAGACAAAAAAGAGTTATTTTACTAAACTAACATTTTGGATTAAAATATTAAAGACATAATAAGACAAAATTTATTTAATATTATTTTTTGTTACTTTTAATCTCATCCATCCATATTGTTGATCTAAAGGCTAGAAAGTGGTTCCCATGGTTCTTACAACTAGAGGTGGTTTTCATTTTAGCGATCCCCTATATATATATATATATATGTATATATGTATATATATGTATGATTCAGATCAAGAGAAAACTCTTACGGGTTGTGAGAATTTAGAGAAGTTCGACTTCCCATGCGAGTTTTGCCCCAATTTTCTTACACACCTAGATTAAGATGTTACAAACACGGTTATAAAAAAACGAAGTCGTGTTTTCGGTCGTTTACACCTGCTGTAAAAAAGTGCTAACATCAGCATGAATCAACATTTACACCACCTATAGCGTTTTTTACAGGTGGTGTAAATCAACAAAAACATTTTGTTTTGGAAAAAATGATTTTTTTAAGATTTTTGGTAAAAAATGAAAAACTTTTCGTAAGGCACAGTTTCTTTAAGTTCTCACAACTCGTAGAAGTTTTCATTTTACCCTAACCATATACTATTAAAAACAAAAATAAGTGACACATTTCAGTTTAATTTGAGAAAAATCATGTCACAACGAAATATTAGGGCGCGTTTGGTTCGCAGGAATTCAATGGAATTTAAGGGAATTGGAATTTGAATTCCTATCTCTTAAGATGTTTGGTTCACAAAATTTGATGGAATTGGAATCCCAATTCCAATCTTCATGTGTTTAGTTGACAATGGAATTGGAATTGGAATTAGGCATAAATTCCTTCAGATTCCTTTAACTAAAGGAATTCGAAATCCTTCCTATATGTGAAGGAATTAAAGTAAATTCGTTGGAATCTTTGACGGTTTCGACCCGCACCGTTTTAACCTGTACTGTTTCGATCCATACAGTTTTGAGTTGAACTGTTTCGACCCGTACTGTTTCGCCCGAACCGTTTCGACGCGTACCGTTTCGACGCGAACCGTTTCGACCCGTACCGTTTCGACCCGAACCGTTTCGACGCGAACCGTTTCGACGCGTACCGTTTCGACGCGAACCGTTTCGACGCGTACCGTTTCGACGCGAACCGTTTCGACTCGTACCGTTTTGACCCGTACCGTTTCGACTCGAACCGTTTTGACGCGTACCGTTTCGACGCTTACCGTTTCGACCCATACCGTTTCGAATCGAACCGTTTCGACCCGTATCGTTTCGACCTGTACCATTTCGACGTGAACCGTTTCGACTCGTACTGTTTCGACCCGAACCGTTTCAACCCGAACTGGTGGTTGTGGGTGCCGGGGTGGTGGATTCCAATTCATTTGACAACCAAAGACAACAAAAATGGAATTGAGAGTCTAATTCCAACAACTTCCAATTCCAATTGGAATGTTTAAATTCTGTTTATCCCAGTTAGAGATACCCAAATACTTAATATGACAAGTGATTTCAACAAATATGAAAATAGTGTGCGGAAATAGAAATCAAACTTTCAAGAAACAAGAACTACAGAATTTTCAAGTTTATATCAATTTGAAACAAAATGGTTTACAAGGTGATTGTGAGGTTATTAGCTATTACAAACGAATACATGTGTAATTCTGAGGTGAAAGGGCAATGGAGTTTTGTAATATGTGTTGAATGCTAGGCTTAACTCATCGTCCTTTGCTAAAAAACTTTCTATTTATAAAAAGTCTTGGGCATGGATAAACATTTGTTTATTCATGCACTTGTCCTGCAAAAAGTAGCTTTTTAACATATTCATTGAATCCAATAATGTCAACTTGCTTCGATAATTGTGGCAGGATAGAACCTGTTCAGACAAGTGGTCTTTATCAAAATTTCTGATAACCACTTCATAAGAAATTCTGATGAACAAATCATCAGAAAGTCCGATGATTAGATTTTACCAGAAACTGATGATATTCATCAGAAATATCATCAGATCCATCAAATTGGTCTTTTCTGATGGCCTTCACTTGTTCTTGATCAGCTTCTGAGTCCAGAAGAAGATGCATTGTTCTTTTCAAGTGTCCTATCTCGTTTCTTCTTGCTGTTTTGATCTTCAGGACATTATCTTCTTCTATAGATCAGGCTGACTATGTTTTTCTTCAATACTTACATAAAAAGTTTCCTAACAAATTCCAAATCCAATTCCTTCAAATTCTAATTCCTATACAAATTCCAATTACAAATCATTGCGCAAACCAAACGCTCCCCCTTAATTCTTTTAGCAGAATCTACTTCATTAGGAACCTTTTCTTTAGTGATATCATCAAGTTGTGATTTTCAAATGTCCATTAGATTTTTTTTTCTGGTTCAGGTGGGTTATCAAAATTAACCAAAGTTTATAATAATATACGTATTAAATTCAAGAAATACAAATGATAATCACATAATCAACCCAATTAAACTCATGCTAAAAGCCTAAACAACGTAAAAATCACCATGCCTTTCATTCTTTTGAGTTTACCATATCATTATACGAAATAGATGGTGTCAGTGTATGAAAACATACGTCACTAGAATACATTTAACAATATAAATATTTTTTCTGGTATCACGTAACACCGGTATTTACGTGCATCTGCCATATCCCTAAAGAATCTTAAACGTCCTAAAATCCAATAAGGTATTCAATTATCTAGGATTTTTTTTCATTCCAATCACCAGGGTAAATTACATAAGAATAGCAGGTAGACGAGCAACAAACTGCGTCGTCATCCCCTTTTGAATAGAAAACTCTAATCTGCTAAAAACAAAGCCTCGCCCCTGATTAGTCTCACCAAAATTTAGTACATTTTTCTTAGGAATATTTGATTTTAATAATCTCAACTATTCGTCGTTGGCCACCGACAGTCTCAAAACTTCAAAAATAACCACGGGTAGTCCCAACTATTAACATATTGACCACCAATGGACCCTGACTAACAGAACTCTAACGCCGTTAGTCTCCGGTCGCTGGAAAACCATTTTTGTCCAGAAAAAAGTTTCTAAAGGTCCCATCTACGGTTACAAAGAGGTTTGGGACGAAAATGTTGAGTTTTCCGGCCAAAAAATTGAGTTTTCCGGCGACGTTAATAATTGGGACTTTTACTAGAAAAATGTTCTCAAAGGTCCATAATAAGGTTACAAAGAGGTTTGAGACGAAAATGTTGAGTTTTCCGGCTACCGGAGATTAACGGCGTTAGGGTTCTATTAGTCAGGGTCCATTGGAAGTCAATATGTTAAAAGTTAGGACTGCCAGTGATTATTTTTAAAATTGAGACTCTTGGCGGCCAACGACTAATAGTTAGGATCATTAAAATCCAATATTCTTTTTTCTTATGGAAACAGTCCAATATTTCTAAAACTTGTACCTAAAGATATGTTATTTGAAGATCTTTACATATGACAACACTGAAGATAATATATTGTCATATCTTATCTTCATTTTATATATATTGTTGCACATCTTGTGAATAGTCGATATCCCTCTCACCAACTCTCAAATCCCTATTTTCACCTACTTAAAGTTTGGTGGGAAAATGATAGTAGACGAGCCCATGAGAATGATATGTTTACTTTTACATTGAAAAACATTGAAGAAGGGTGGGTGATGTTGTGATTTCGTAGGCCAACTCTCTATCTCACCAACCACCACCACATCCATTTACTCTTTCCTTCTCTTACGACGAAGTTCACGCTTTCATGTTTTTCTATTGTTATAGTTTTCTGCACGAGTCTTTTTAGGAGACAGCTTATTTAACAACATACGTCTTGGATTTTGTTTTAATTATTTATTAATGAACTTTTTTTTAAAGGTATTTATTTATTTATTTATGAACTTGACAAAAAAATTTATTAAGAAGTTATCATTTACGTGGATTATACCAAAAATTATTAAGAAACCACAAATAAAGATGAAAACAAGTTATCACTACTAGAAAATACACTTCTCTTGACACGCGAACAATGACACACACATATTTTATGACATTAAAAAGCGTATGTCAAGAAAAAAATGTCATGGTTTACAAAATTTAATAAATCTATGACATTCTTTTTTGTGTGTCATGTTTTTAGCGTAATAAAAAAAACAAGATTCATCTTGACACACAAACAATGACACACGCTCATTTTATGACATTCGAAAGTGTCTGTCAAGAAAAAAATGTCATGGTTTTACAAAATTCAATATATTTATGACACTTTTTTTTGTGTCATCCTTTTAGCGTCATAAAAAAACCAGATCTATATTGACACGTGAATAATGACACACACTTATTTTATGACATTTAAATGCGTGTCAAGAAAAAATGTCATGGCTGTACAAAATTTAATAAATTTATGAAACTGTTTTTGTGTATCATCTTTTTAGCGTCATAAAAAATATTATATAAACATAAGGGTTAATTTCCTATAGCAGTTATTGTTTATGTAATATGGACATCATGGTTAATTTCCAATAGCAAACCATGGGAAAAACTTGAAAACTGTTAAAGAGTAAAAATTGTACCGACTTATGAAAAGTGATATATATCTAATATATTAATTAAAAATTATATTAGCAATGTCTCGTTTAGGCTCATGAGCTGAGTTGAGGTTGGGCTAGTTTCACTACTAGAAAACCATTGGTCTTCTGCTTGACTATATGCTTATAATGTTTCCGATGAATGTTCATATGTCAAACAAAAATGATATATTCCACCGCCGTATGTTGTACAGTGTACCACCTCCGATGTCAAAAACGATAGATGCGGTGAGGGGTGGTGGTGGGGGGGGGGGGTTACCGGAAGTGAAGGTTGAAGCTTATGGGTGGTGGTGTTGTGTTGGTGGATGAACTGTGAGATAGAGAATGAGATAGATACATTTATAACAATAATAATATAATAATTATTATTATAACTACAATTATGTATATATATATATATATAATGTTAATAATAAAAAAGGATAAATGTAAGAAGCGTTTTGGATTAAAATGGCAAAAAAACTTATTTGTAATATGATCAAAATTCCCCTAAGTTTATTGATATTTTAGACGAAGTTAGTGGTTTGGATGAAAACGACAAAAAATTGCAAACGACAGGGACCCAGGGGTAGCTCGGCTATCCACCTCAAAACGTAACGTCCAAAAAGTTACGTCGTAGTTTTAAAAAATCGTAATATAAAATCGTCCAAGCTTTTTTTTATCCAAAAAGACAACCCAAAAAATAAAGTCGTAATATTACCAAAATGAAAATGATCACTACATGTGCTCGGTCCGTTATGGCGTAGCTCAGCTATCCACCTCAAAATATAACGTCCAAATATTTAGGTTGTAAGTTTTTAAAAATCCTAATAAAAAATATTGAAAAATTTGTAGTAAAAAAAGTATAAAAAACATATAAAACAGTAAAAAAAAAGCAAACACATAAAAAAGAAAAAAAAAACGAAAACTCAGTATATAAAAAACTTAAATATATACAAATATGAAAAGAAAACAAAACAAAAGGGAAAATAAAACGAAAACTCAGTATATAAAAAGTTAAATATACAAATAAAAAAAAAGAAAACAAAACAAAAGGGGAAATAAGAGATAGGGTTCAAACGTGGGACTAGGACTCTTGATTGAATGAAGACATTTTCTTGAAAATTAAACAGTTTCAAATTTCAATATATGCTCTGTATCCATGTTTCGCAACCAACTCACCAAGGAAATCGGATGTCATTCTCTTATCCACGTTCCCACTCAATGATTCAGTCTCAATACCCGCTCGCTAAACCCTCTACTCCAGTGCCCCTTTGTGCTATCGAAGTTGGAAACTTATTCGCAGGCCGAATTTGACGATAAAGGTACCAATTGAACCAATTTTCAAGCTAATTAACAATAGAAACATCTTATATATATATAATGGTTCGAAAATTTTGTGGTGGTTTGTAAACCCTAGTTTCATTTTAGGTTAATTTGATGGTTTATGTGAAGATTTGTGAATTTGACTCTTACTTTTGCATCTTTTCATCCAGAATGTACATGTATAACACTTCATGAATGTGTGTATAAATTGTATATAGACCTGATATATCTACCCTGAACACCTGATTTTGGGTTGTTATGGGTCAATTTTAAGACCTACAGGGTCATTATGGGCATGGCTAATGTGAAGAACGGGTTGATCACACCCAAAGCCATAACCCGTCTGCAATATCGCGGGTTGATCAACACAAACCCAAACCCAAACACATCGAGGATGCAAGTAGAGCCGTTGCAGATCGATTGTATAAAAGAAAGGGAAATGACATCATCCTATCATCATCCTATTGCCCTACAATCCCAGGTTTGATTTTCCTTTTAAATAAGTATTAGTAAAGACCTATTATCTTAATTTATTTTGATTGAATTTTGGATTTTGAAGAAACCATTGGGTGTTGGCAGTACTAAACCTGAAAACAACTACTTGCTATTATCTTGATTCCTTACGGCCTAGAAGTGTCGATGAGCAGTTGATGCAAATTATTGATACGTAAGTAATACAAATTATCATAATGGATGATAAAAGAGTTGGAATATACTTTGATATAATTTTGATTTTTTATAGGGCAATGACCGTGTATGCTTCACGAATTGGTGCCAACATAAGGGTTAAACTCATCTGGATTAACGCTAGGGTAAGCACTTAATCCCTTATTTAAATTGTAGTTGTAATAATATTGTAAATATTGAAACCCTTCAGTTTAAACTTAAATCGCAATGGTTTCACATTTCTTGATATTTTTAATTGTGTAGTGTCCACGTCAGCCAGGAGGTACTGAATGCGGCTACTATGTGATGAAGTTCATGAAGGAGATAACTTACGAAGGAGTTGAAATACTTCATCATGATAATGTAAGTTTAGGCATATTTTAGTCTGTATATTAGAGAAATATGTACTTATATATCCAAACAAATGCTTAAATTCATATATTGGGATTAAATTCTGATTTTTAAGATTTATTTTATTTAATTGTTGTCTCAGGTTGGGAAATACTTGGCTGCGGATATGGATTGTGACAACCGGTAGTTTACGCCCTTAATTACGTGATTAACAAGCGATAATAAATAGTGTTTACGATGCAAATTAACTTAATTAGGGCATCAATAAGCTTAGGAACGCTTATGCGGTTCTACAGTGTGCGTGTGACGATCTGCGGAGATACTGTTGGAAATTAAACGGTAATAAACTGAAACCGTATGAAATACTGACGACACCGACAAATATGGATGTTACACGAATATTTTTATGCTTACGGAGTTTGGGTTGCGATATCGGGTCTCGTAGGAATTACGGACCACTTACACATGAGATGGGCTTGTTGGCCCTGGGCCCAAGCCCAAAACCCACAAGCCTAAACCTGCATAATATATTAGATCCTATTAAATCTATACTAAATCTCTATCAAATCTATACAAGATTTGATATAGTCCTTACAAATCTCTACAAGATTTTTGTCCCAAAAGTTTAGAACACACAAGATCCACAAGATCTCAACAAGATCTTGCAAAATCTCAAACATATCAATAAAACCCATACCCCCTCATTTCATTTTACACACACAAACCACAGACTTTGAGTCTGTCTTACCCTCTCTCTCTATTGCACATTAAACAAACACCCACACCTCACACTTTCTCCCTCTCTCTCGAATACACATTCAGGCAACAACAAGCAGCATCATCCACTCTCATCTCCTTGTTCACAACATACACACATACCCACATGTCTCCTCTCTCTCTCCCGAAATATTCACCGGCGACCGGAGTCGGAGTTCCGACCGAGCTCCGGCGCCACCCTCCTCCCCCGATAACACCCACAAACCTGCGACACCCCCTCCCCTCTCGGTTCCGATCTCGGCAGCAGACGCGCCGCCGCGGTGGTGCCAGACGACGAGGAAAGACAGAGCAGAGAGAGTAGACGAAGAGAGAGAGGCTGTTCGAGGTGAGAGAGAGAGAGCAGTGAAGAGCCGACAAGAGGCACGACGGCCGGCGACAATCCGGTGAAAGTTTCCGGTAAGACTCCCGACCCCGTTTCTCCGATTCCTTTCTTTTACGTTTCTGATAAAGACGATGACGATTGCTGATGTTATGGATGGCGGCTGATGAAAGATGATACTAATGATGATCAGTCGTTCAGCTTCAGTTCGGGTGAAGTCCACTCAAATCGGGTCAGAGATTGTTCGGGTCAAGCTTGGTTTGGTGATGATTCGACATTTCGGGTCACGGTTCGGTTCGAGGTTCGATTCTGATTTGGCTCGGGTTTCGGTTTTGGGTTCAGTCAACAGCGGTCAATGGGCTTGGTTCGGGTCAGATTTGGTTCCGGGTCAACCTGGTCAACTCGGTCAAACGTCTCGACGAGAAAGTTTCGGTAAAGAATTTAGCGTCACGATTTATATTTACATTGTTTTATTTATTTCGTGAAAACGAGCTCGAACCGAACGATTAAAGTATAGTTTACGTTTCGATATATTTGACAAATTACATATAGTGTTATATTGTTGAATCTTGCAAAATATAACGACAACTTGTGTTGTCGGGGCCGTCCAAAAAACAGAGGAAACTCTGCCCGTTTTTCGAGAAATTCCGTAAACAAAACTTGTTTTATTGTAAAAACAAAACAATCGGCTTTAAGCGACTTTTGAAAAACAAGATGTAAATGCATATTATTTTCGGCAACGCAATATAACTTACACAACATGTTCATAACTTTTCGACCAAAACTGTATTTCAAGTTAACCAAACTTGCTAGTTTATAAAACAAGTGTAACAAATTATACTGTTTCAAGTGTCGAATAATACGACTTCTTTTCGTAAAAATAAATATAGTGTATATTTATTTCAACAATCAAACAAAACGATCCATTTTATAAATAAATATAGTTACATATTTATTTTCGACACAAACAAATCGATTCTCTTATAAAAATAAATATAGTTATATATTTATTTTCAAACACGACAAGTCGACGATTCTTTTATAAAGTGAATATAACTTTTATACAAACTCCGAAACGGCGTATACGTATATTATGGCAAATGTATCCAAGACGCAATATATATAATACAAGTTTATTATATATTACTTTCGAACGAATATTCCTATATACACAAACGACTTCTCGGGGCGACAAAGTTTAACTTAGTCATTTTAGTTAACTTAACAACTTAACCGTTGAATCGTTCGATTAACGATTCGGTAGAGCTCGGTAACACGTAGATTAGTTACCGCGTTATTTAGAAACTTATAAGATATTCCGTGTTAGGAATATTGTAGAATACACGCTAGCAAGTCAAGTCTTGGAAACGACATCACGAAGTCGTAATTAGCTAGCTTTGCACAGGAATATTCATGTGAGTTCATAACCCCACCTTTTTACGATTTTACATTTTTATAAATGTTTTCGGGGTGGAAAGACATGCACTTTTTGCAAAGCATACAAGAATTACATATTTCTAAACCATGATACGAATGGATTACAAAGAACTCAAATGGTTTACGAATGATTTGTACTAAAGATACCGGTTTTACAAAACAAATGCGTATTTTCGAAACGTGAATGATTTTAATGATTAAGGGACGAGATTGTCGTAGTTATAATAATGGGATTGGGTCGGTCTGGGTACGTAAAACGAGACAATCCAGTGAGTTCATGCTCCCCCTTTTCTTTTAACTGTTTTCAGTTTTTAACTTCGGGGGTGAAATACATATTACAAATAATACAATGTTTATAAATGGTATGATGGATACAAAAACAGGAAGCACTCTTGGTGATAACTAGTACCAAGTATGATGCGTTTTGAGGAATGATGCGAGAAATCGTGTCACGAATAGGGTACCATAAGCACCATTAATCGTGTGCATACTTAGACCGCAGAACAAAAGGTTAGATCTAACGGGTGTCCGGGCAGCCACACTCTTGGTGAAAACTAGTACCGAGTAGTGCTTTTGTGTCTCAGTCGTGAATCGACAACTAGAAAAATGCCTATGGTTTGGTTGCTTCCTATGTCGTGTCACATGTTAATGGCCTTGCAACCCATTAACAACAAGATACATACAGAAATACTTGATTTATACAATATACATACAGAAATACTTGATTTATACAAGATACATACAGAAATACTTGATTTATACAAGATACATACCATGTTTTCATACAAAGTTCCGTATAACGTGACAAGAAAATGATTTTAAATTCGTTTTCTCAACAATACTTCAAAAACCGGTTATTCAAAAAGATTTATTTCAAATCTTTTGCAAACAAACTATGAACTAGCTCAACTTTATGTTGATTTTTCGCATGTTTCTTTCTCAGGTTGCATTTCAGAAATTATGGCACGGTTGGAATAGGAGAACCATGAAGAGTCGAGTACTTAGTGGGCGTTCGATTTCTAGAAAGTCTTTGCTTATTTGCTTCCGCTATGCAATGAAGATACCAGTCCAGTCACGCCAATGCTCTGATATTTCGGGGTGTGACATGGATGACATTCGCGAAGATTGGTCGACTTATGCGGTTACCTCTATTTTTAAGTGACAAATCGTATTTTAGGTGTTGACGATGTATTGACAAACAATTTCTTTTTTTTTTGTTAACGTTAAAATATTTGAAGTATACTTGACAAATGATTATGTAATGGATTGTTTTGGTATATATATACATGTGTGTGTATTGGTTTTATGAAAGATTTATTGTTTTTGTTATTATACATGTATCCAGGGCAAATTAGTAATTCAGTAAAAAAACTTTAAACAATTAAAAGCATGACATGCGTAAATGAAGGTCATACGTATGTGTCATAAATGCTTGTCATGAAGGTGTGTCATTAAAAAGTGTCATAAGCTGATAAAAAAAGATATCCTCGTTTTCTTTAGGAATCACTTTGTGGAAATGGTTAAACAGAGACCTGTTCTGAGTTGCCCAGGGGTCCTTAGACTATCGGAGGAGGAGGCTAATGGCATTTCGGGGCCTTTTGAGATTAAGGAAATTAAAGAGGCTGTCTTCGGGTGCGGGGCCGATAAAGCCCCGGGTCCCGATGGGTTCAATTTCAAGTTCCTAAAAAAATATTGGTGTTACTTTGAAGAGGACTTCAAGGAATTGATGGCTCACTTCTTTGAGACAGGTTCTATCGCTAAGGAGAGTAGTTCTTCGTTTATCACCCTAGTCCCTAAAGTCAAAGACCCGGTGGGTATGAAAGATTATCGCCCTATTAATCTTATTGGAATTATCATTAAGGCTATTTCTAAAATTTTGGCGAATCGGTTAAAAGGTGTTATTGGGAAGGTAGTGTCTCCTTCTCAATCGGCGTTCGTGAAAGATAGATTTATACTTGATAGCCCTCTAATTCTAAGAGAAGTCTGGTCTTGGCTCAAGTTATCGAAGAAAAAGCGTTCATTCTCAAGATTGACTTCGAAAAGGCGTACGACAACGTTAATTGGCGATTTCTAATCGGTATGCTGGAGTAAATGGGGTTCTCTGAGGCTTGGTGCAAATGGGTTAAAGGGGTGCTTTCCTCTGCTAGATCCTCGGTTTTGGTAAATGGATCTCCCACGTTCGAGTTTCAGTGCCAGAAAGGTCTTAGACAAGGTGACCCGCTATCTCCTTTCCTCTTTCTCATTGTGATGGAAGCTCTCTCTTGTCTAGTTTCTAAGGCGTGTGAAGTGGGGAGGTTGAAAGGGGTTAAACTCCCGAACGGGGGCCCGGAAATCTCTCATATTTTATATGCCGACGATGCTCTTATTATCGGGGAGTGGGAGGAGGAGAATATTTTAGTTGTTGCTAGAATCCTTCGGGTTTTTTATGCGTGCTCTGGTCTTAAAATTAATATTCACAAATCCAACTTGATGGGTGTGGGGGTGGAAGAAGGAGATATTAATTATATGGCTTCGAAAGTGGGTTGTTCGAAAGGGGCTTTTCCTTTTAAGTACTTGGGTATTCCGTTAGGGGCGAATATGAATCGGGTGAATAATTGGGACCCTATTGTGAAGATTTTTAAGAACCGTCTTGCTTCATGGAAGGCTAATTCCCTTTCGATTGGTGGTAGGGTGGTGCTTGTTAAGTCGGTCCTTGTTAGCCTCCCGATTTATTATCTCTCTATTTTCAAGGCGCCTTGTAAAGTGATTGATAAGTTGGAGTCTCTCATGAGGAATTTCCTTTGGGGAGGGTCGGAAGGTAATAGGAAAACCCATTGGGTCGCATGGGATAAAGTGTCTTCTCCTAAAAATTCTGGTGGGCTAGGCATCTGCAAGCTTAAAATTATAAACGAGGCGCTTCTAGCCAAATGGGTATGGAGATACAGGGTGGAAGTTGATAGTCTTTGGAGGAAAGTGGTTTTGGCTTGCCACGGGAACAATAGGAAATGGTCGGTTTTGCCTTCTAAATCCGGTATGTCTAGAGTTTGGAAGAATATAGCTAGATTAGAATCCAAAGTGCTCTTGTCGGGTAGAAGAATTCATAGCTTCATTAAAGGGGTGGTGGGGGATAGGGATGAGCATATCGGTATCCGATACCGATACCGCCTAATACCGATCCCGAATTTCACCCAAACTAGGTACCGATACCGAAACATGTCGGTTAGGTATCGGTACGGTATCGGTATTATACCGTATTTTGAGGGTCGGTATCGGTATAATACCGATACCGTACCGTACCGATACCGAAAACGCCAAAAAGTGGATACCGATCGGGATCGGTACGGGATCGGTATGGGATCGGTATTCGGTGGTATATGCTCATCCCTAGTGGGGGATGGCTATAGTATTCGGTTCTGGATTGATTGGTGGATTGGAGATACCCCTTTAATGCATAAATGGCCAAATTTATTCGCTTTGGAAAGAGATAAAAGTTGTTGGGTTTGTGATAGATTACCGTCGGGTGAGGGGTTGGGTTCGTTATCATGGGCTTGGTCTAGGAGTCCGGTTACTCAGGATGAAGTGGCTGAACTTGGTGACTGCCTTGGGTTCTTGTCGGGTATGGCGTGTTCTCATCAACGAGATAGATGGAGATGGTCTCCATCTAGCAACGGCAGGTTCTCGATCAGGTCTTTTAAAGATTTGGCTGTCATGCCTCCTTCGGAGGTCGTCTTTCCTGTCAGTGGATGCAAATGGCTTCCTTCTAAGTGTAATATTTTCATTTGGAGGGCGAGTCTCGATCGCATTCCATCGAAGCTAGCTCTGGTTAGGAGGAATACTTTGATCGATTCGGATGAGTGTGCCCTTTGCCGGGAGTCGAGTGAATCTGTGGACCACCTGTTTACGGCATGTTCTATTGCTATTCGGGTGTGGAATTTCGTGAGTGAGTGGGCAAAACTTCAGCCGATTTATGCTTTTTCCTTTCTCAATCTATTGGAGATCCATAAGAGTTTTGATGGGAATCCGAAGGCAAAAGGTGTTGTGCAGGGGACCGTTTTGGTTACATGTTGGTGCATTTGGAAAGCTAGAATGCGAAGATTTTCTCTAACGGGAGAGGTCTTAGCTCGGAAATCTTTGGGCAGGTTAAGGCCCTTAGTTTCTTTTGGTTAAAAAGTAGGTCGAATTTTTGTAATATTGAATGGAGTGAGTGGTGTAAGTCCCTGTTGTACATGATGTAATTGGCTGTGGTGCAGTCCTGTGCTTTTAGTTAGGCCGGCCTGTTTTAATGTAGTTTACCTTTCAGCCAATGAGGTGGTGGTGGTGGAGTGGTAAGGGAGAGTCTTGGTGTTCTAAGGGACCCAAGTTCGATTCCTGCTCTCCCCATTATTTTCTGCGGCACCTGGTGATGATGGGAGACTAGGCGAATAGGTGGAGATCGCTAGTTCGATCCTTGAACTGAGCGGGTTTTACCTCACCGCACTGTCGTGCCTTCGGGCGAGTGTTCACGGGTTTCGGCCCTAGGTGAGGGTTTTCCCCGGTTCGTAGACGAATGTATCCCGATGTGGTGAATTTCGCCAGTAGCCCGTTTGGAGGATTCGTTGGCCGTTCAAAAAAAAAAAAAAGTTTACCTTTCAAAAATTTTTTTAAAAAGTGTCATAAAATAAGTGTCATGAATGTGTGTCATAAAATGAGTGTTGTGTGTCATGAATGTGTGTCATTAAATGTGTGTCATAAAAACATGACACACAAATGCATGCCATGTTAATTTTATGACTCCGCAATCAACGACTCGCTTTTGCGTGTCATAATTACCGTTTTATGACGCACAATGTGCGTCAAGAAATGTGTATTTTCTAGTAGTGTAGTGAAAGTCTGTGTTTATGTGAGAGTGTCGTAGGAAAAAAAAATGTAAGGCGATAATACATAATTACATAGCCTGATAAAAATGTAAGGCGATAATACATAATTACATAGCCTGATAAAAATGTAGTACGTGTGATAAAACAAGGGAGAAATAGAGAAACTGATTCAATCCATTTCCTTCATCTGCCATATACATCCTATATATAAACTACTACAATAGAATCCCTAAAAGCCCAAAGCCCAGAAACATTGGGTTGGGCCATAAAATGGTTGCATTCATAACACTCCCCCTCAGACATTTTATATTATACACCATCAACATTATACATTGGAAGATATTGGCTCGGTTCTTCAGGACCGATATTAACTGACACTTCGGGATCAGTTATACTGCCTCATTAAAACCTTGCTAAGAAAACCCAGGGGGACAAAAATTAGTCAAGGAAAAAGAGTACAGTGTGTATATTACTCCCCCTCAATTTTTGTCACACCCCAAAATTCCACGTGTCACCGGTGGGCCCGGTGGGGGAGTATCGTGACGTAATTGATATCATCATAGTCAAACAACACAATATATAAATGCACAGCGGAAGCAAAAGTTAAATATATTACAATCCGAATATAAAGTAATATCAGAGTATTACAACGGAAAGTAAAAAGATCCACAGGCGGATCGAATAATCATAATCATTGTTCAGCAGACTTTAGACGCCTAGGACTTGTAAGATTCCTTATAATCGCCCTGAGCTTCCAGCCAATTACGTTCAGTACCTGTCACTTAACCTTTTGGAAAAATACGTCAGTTTTCACTGGTAAATACAATTTAACTGACTCATTTTGAAAAGAGTTTGAAAATTGATTTGAGTGCAAACGGCACAAAATATCTTGACACAGTGATTAAAATGCACAGAGGCAAAATTAATCTTTTATAACTTGGGACAATTTTATTAGTAAAAATCTTGTATCCGATTTACATGTTTGTCCAACATTTAGGGCCGGTGATTATACAATACAATACAATACAAGCCGGACAAGATTAATCGACACACCACAAATATAATCTCACAAGAAGTTATCCTCACGAGTGAGTATACGTTTTACATATGCAACAGGAGGTGTTTTGTCTACACCTTGTGCTTACGTCGTGGCCATTCACTTTTTAAAATGAGCCAAGGATATCCAGGACACGGTCATTAACCCCCAATGTTATTTGTTATCAAGCAATACGAATTAAAACGGGATTATGCAATTCAATCATCTCCGATCAAAAGGTTTCTACACCCGACCAAGCGGTATCTTTATAATACCGTACCCCAAGCCCGTATAAGGGAAAATAAGTTAAAAGTATTTACCTGAGCTAGCTCCTGTCTTAATTAATAAGAATTTAATAACTCAGCCGTGTTCGCTTAAGTAAGCGTAGGTACCATTTACCGGAAGACTCTAGTCTGGAATGATGACATAAATAATTAATTAGAATGCTAACGGGTCTTTAATTAAGCCAAAGCTTAGACCGGTTAGACTTAAGGAAATATACGGTTCAAACGCACGATTAAGCGAAGACCGGATAGAATGTGATTTAGACCCGAAAAGTTTGAATACTTGTATAATATGGGTATACTAAATACATTCTGGATTTTGAGATAAAAATGATAACGTTTGACCCGTTTCGGTCAATTTACGCAAACTAGTTACGTAAACCGAACCGAACGCAAAAGGGCGTTACGGGTAACCAAAAGAGTCATATGCAAGTTCCTTGAGATAATATGCTTTAAATATGATATAATATCAGCAAGTTATGTTCTATTATGCCCCGAATAATTTTAAACTCAATTTATGCCTTAGAAGGGCATTTTGGTCATTTAAAATGTTATAAAAGAGTTAAATTGGAAATCTGGGTTTCAGGTTTGATTTATACAGTACATATACTTAATTTGGCATATTATAACAGTAGGGTATGACCCATATACCAAACTTATCATTTAAAACCAAACTATGCACCGCAGGGGTATTTTAGTAATTTCACAAGGGCTAAAAATGCCAAAACTGGAAATCTGAGTTTATAAAATTGTACTTACTGTTTTTATATGAAAATATGCTAATTACATCAGTAAGTATAAGTCTTATATGTTTGACATGGTTATAGTATATACTATGCGTTAAAAATGCCTAAAAAGGCGATTTAGAGCCGTTTCCGGGTTTGTAAAAGAAAGCTGAGATTTTTATACTTCCAGAAGGTTCAACATACTTTATTTAATAAATAAAATCAGTAGGAAGTGGTTTGGGGTCAATCGGATTTATAAAACTCGTTTTATGGCTTAAAAGGTCAAAACCGGCATTAACCGAATCAACTTAGCGACCTATGAAACGATCAGCCAAAAATTAAATAAAAATCATCAAAAATCCCAAAATATTATATAACATCAGTGGGTAAAAAGTTTTATATCGAAAAGTGGCCTTAAATAGGTTATACGCTAAATGCGCCGTTTATTTAACATAAAGATATAGTTTTACGATATCGGCCATAACTCAAAATCTGGACCACCAACTGATCTCAAATTTTCGGTGCAAGTTTATAAATTAGTAATAAAGATTTCTACTCTTTCACTTTTCCAAAAATCACGTTTTATATCAAAAAGGGCAAAATAGTCAACTTTTAAGCATAATCGGAAACACGCATATGAATCGGTTAAGCATAGACTCAAGATGTAAAAATTCCAGAAAGTTATACATAAATAAAAATGGTCAAAAATACACTCCAATACAAATCTCAAACATGCATGCACGGATCCGAATCGATAGTCTACGAAAAAGTCGTTTTATAAGACTTTCGGTTCCGATCCGAGTTTATACTAAAGATTGTCGAGTTGATTATGAAAAAAAAACATTCTTATATTCATTATAAGTTATTTTTGATGATCAAACTGATTGCATGTCATCTACATTACCATTTATGCTATATTTCGCAAAAACGATTTCTGTTGACTTTTTAAGAACATCTTTGACTCGACAAATAGCATGCTTAGAGTGGGAATCAGAGAATACCCTTTGGAGGGTTTGTTTCCCACATAAATACCAACATATCAGTGGTTTCAATTGAGCAATGACAGAGCCAAACTCGTTTAATCGAAAAGTCAAACTATATGAACAACGGTTTGACTTTTAACTAATAATCAAAGCAAGAACGAATTATAAACTGATATGGAAGCTTACAAAGGTCCTAATGAAGCTTAGTTAACACTTAGAGGCTGCCTTGTCGTTCAGAAATGCTCCAGAAGTTGCCTTGAGAGTTTTGCAAGTTGTGGGTGTTCTTGATCACAATGCAAGTGCCTCAAAAATGAGAGCTTTTGATCTAATTTATGGTGAATTCAGATGTTACAAGAGTGCAACAGGTGTCCCAACATGCATGAGGGCTGATTGGTGAGTTTTAGAGGTGATACCAGCTGTCAAGCACTCAAAATTCGGACCCAAACAGCAGCTGGTCGCAATTCTGCACCTGGGGCTGCCAAACTTAAATTAAAAATGGCAGCTTTGGTCCCTGTCTTTGCACGCGAGGTTTTGGCTATTTATTTTGACTCGTAAACCCCCAAACTTGGTTTTTAAGAACCTTGGGACATTTACCAACATGGTAATGTCCTCGGATAACTTTGCGCTCACCCGAAAAGCCATGAAATTCGACGTTGACGCTTTTAGCCCCTCAAGTACGGTTTTGGCCATAACTTTCTCATACGATAACGAAACTTCATGAAATTTTTACCACATATTCTAGTGAGTATATTCTAGCATTACAAAGCTTCGGGGCTGCCAAAAGTTCACTCAGAGGTATAAATTCAACATGTTGACACTTTTAGTCCCTATAGTTTGTAATTCCTCACTTTCGTGCATTTTCCGCGTCGTATGATCCATGATCCATCCGTTTAAGGTTATAAACATTATGTAGGGTTATTATGGAGTCTATTTATCAATCGTTGACCCTTTGAACCCTTGAATTTACATAGTTTCACCGTTTGTCAACTTTAGTCCCTCTAAAGTTTGTTTTCACATATCCAAGGCTTATGACACGTGTCCAGACATTATTGGACGTAAATTTTCGAGGTGTTACATCCTCACCCCCTTAAAATAAATCTCGACCTCGAGATTAGCTTAAAGTAAAGGGAGTACTTTCTGTCCTGCACTGAACTTAAACTTCCTCAGTACATTTGGGCCTTTATGGCACTCCAGCTGTCCTCTATAATAGGTCATGTATCCTTTTGGAGTTTCTTAACCCGCCGATCCTAAATCGATACGGTTTGCTCAACATATAATAAATACGCATATCATTATGTGATAATGCTTCTCAACTTATTGGTGAACACATCCTTAAATCATTAGTGTGTTATTGTGTTGCGAGCTCCGCCAAGCTCCTTAAACAGGTTTTAGCTTATAAACTATTTGATCTCGATACATTCGATTCCTTCGTATGATTTTATATATTCAGAGCTTAACTAGTCTGATAATTAATAAATTGGTACACCCTTCCAGGGTGATATCTTTGTTGAACCTTATTCCAATGCAACTTTCAGATCCTGATAAGTGGACTTCCCAAAGTCTCGTCCATTAAGCGGATGTTTTGATATTTCATCTATACAAGGTCTCCGAAAGAGCCACCTTGATACTTATATAACGATTATTATAAAAAGCTTATCTTAAGGTGAAATGGTTATTCTAACCATTGCTTAAAACTAATCTTAAGGAATTAGCTATTCCTTGCCGTTAGTCGAACAAATCGACGATCCTGGGCAGCTGATAAAAATTCTTAATTGTTGCCTAATTCGGGTTGCGGTAATCAATGCATAAGCAAAATGTACCGTCTTCCTTAATTAATCATACCGAATTTTCCGGATATTGAATCAGGCTATATGAATCTATATCTTAAAATTTTACTTAATCAGGGTTTCGATTATTCCATGATCAACACGGAGTTCCCACCACACTTTAACCTTAAGCGGGATGTCAATCTTAACTCTACTTGCCTCTCAGAAGGTAAACAGGATATTCTTAGTGAAATATACTTAGGTATAACGAGATTACAGAGATTTTCCAAATCTCAGGCTCTAATTCTTTCATTGATGTTGGTGTCAGATAATGACACATTCTTTTTGCAAATGCAAGGATGTCCTAAGCAGAGATACTTATAAGGACATTTTATATTGGATATCTTCTTTGAATACTACTAGTCGACTTTAGTGCAATATGACCATCGGGATATCTCAGGGGTTCCATGTATTAAACCTCCATACTGATCAGGCATGGAAGCAATCTATGGGACACACTAGGATACGCCAATCCTCATATGGCACTTTTTATCAAACATAGTTTGGCATTCGCAGTTGATAAAAAAACAATGAGAAAAATAAAATATAATAAAATAATATATTTTGTCGTACTCTTTCTGGGGAAGAGTACTCTTAGATTTTTCAGAGAGATCATTGCTGAGAAGAATAAAAGAATTAGTCTCTGTGGTTTCATTAGTAGGTTCTACTTCGAGGATAATCTAAAAGTTTACTAAGCTTAGTTTATGAAGGATTTATTGGTATCTGAATAAAAATAAAGACTCTTAGCATTCATATCGTTGGTAAGTGTTAAGGGAGGTACCTGATGCCATTATTTATGAACTAGTCCAGGCATTTTAGGCGCTTTCAATCTTAGGCTTTACTTCCTTAGCCGCCTTTCCTTTAACAGATTCAGGGCACGTGGTCTTGATGTGGCCTTTCTCATAACAGCCGAAGCAGACTGCATCCTCCATGCCCTTGCAGTCCAACGTCTTATGTTCCCTTGATTTGCAGATCCCACAAGCCCTCGGCCGCGATCGGGATTTTGGTTCGAACCTGCACTTCCCATGATGGCGCTTCTTGCAATTCTCGCATACAGGTTTCTGGTTGGACTTTTGTTTGTTCTTTTTCTTAGAACTCTGGGAGTTATCTTCCTCCCTTTTCCTCTTTAGTTCATCCCTTGCCTTAGAGGTATGGACGAGATCCTTCTCGTGAGTAAGGTCGTGTGGTCTCGGATGAGACTTTGAGCAATTAGCATTTGGCTCCTTGAACTTTTTCATGGCCTTCTTCACAGCTTTTCCAACAGCTGCGTCTATCATAGTTTGAAGGACATCATTGGAAATTCTAAGGTTCACAATTGTAGTATTATTGGCATGCGTCGCATCATCCATAGCACGATCAACGACTGTCTTATCTGAGTTCGCCATATTTGATATTGGTTCCTAATATTGATAAAACAATTGCTTAATTGCAATCCGACAACCGCTATTCATCATCCTGGTAACTCATCATATACTATCCATGGTGCCATTAAACCATATAAGACACTATAACATAAACATTCTTAATGAACATTGTTTAGATATGTATTCTTATTAATTTTACTTAGCCTAGGCCATAAAAGACCATTGAGGGCATTTAGGGTCTGGACCTAGTCCATCACCTTTTTGACAGGGGATCGAAATGTCACAACTGTCTTTATTATATTGATGAGGTTGGATAGCTTGAAAGCTTGCCATAAGGACATTAGAAAAGAGTGGTTCCTAATAGATATAAAATATCTTTCTAAGGTTCGTCGGAGCATTCTCCAAGGTATCATCGGCCAATCTCTACCTCACGTCAAATGGCCGGAGTTTAAATCAGGCGAAGATAACAGTTCTTAACATTTATCTCTCATTAAAGAATCATATGTGCCAGCATAAAGAAAAATAATTTTATGCATAACTTCCTGATAGAAAAAGTACCTGCTATTCGGTTAGCATTCTGTACCACCTCGCGGGCGTTCCTCCGGAAGACTTATGCTTTTGTTTTTCCTGGCCTTTCTCGGCTTCTTTAAAGTCTTTGGGCAGTTAGTCTTGATATGCCCTTCCTCGTTACAATTGTAACAGGTCGCGTTCTTCAACTCCTTGCAATCTAAGGTCTTGTGACCCTTGGTTTTGCAAATTCCACACAGTTTGGCACCTGGGTCAATTGTACACTTCCCAGCGTGTTGCTTTTTGCAGTTACTGCACTTGGGTCTGTCGTTAGACTGACTCGAGTTTTTCCTAAACTCGGAATCCTTTTTGTTCCTTAAGCTTCCCTTTTTCTTCTTATCAGATCGATGAGAGTTCTCTTCCTCTCTTTCTCTCTTTCCTTCACCAGAAGCCTTAACAGACTGATTTCTGATTGCATCTAAGGTGAGAGATAAGGATAAGTCCACTGCGGACCTATATGTGGTTGGCCTAGATGCTTTAACATTTCCTTTTATCCCTGGTGCTAGGCCTCCAATGAAACGCGCTATGCGTTTAGGTTCAGGGGTGACTAAATAAGGAACTAGGCGGGACATAGTGTTAAAACTTGTCACGTATGCCTGGCAATCTAAATCCTTCATGACTAGAGTCAAGAAGTCTGATTCTATCTCTTCTACCTCATGCTGAGGGCAAAAATTTTCCTTGACTAATTCAACAAATTGATCCCAAGATAAGTTGTAGAGTAGGACCTTTCCCGTGGCTTGGAGCAATGATCTCCACCACGCCAACGCTTCTCCTTTGAACGATTGCGAAACAAATTTCACAACGTCCTGCTTCGTGCAACCGCTGATGTCAACAACAGCGTCCATCTCCTCGAGCCACGTCATGCAATCGATGGCTCCTTTTTCTCCTGTAAAGTCTCTGGGCTTGCAGGAGGCAAAATATTTATATGTGCAGGTCTTAACTGGTGCCTCTTGGTGAAGCACGACCTGACAAGGCGGATCATTCCTTCGTTGTGACGGGTGATGAACATCGTCTTCCTCTGACTCATGTGATTTAGGAGGGGGCTTAATACGAGCCACAGATAGAGTCGTAGAGTGGTTATCATTTGATTCATTATACTGACTGTCAAGAGCTTGAGTAATAGCACTATTTATTAGTGCCTGCAGTTCCGCTTCAGTCATGCTAATTTTGGTAATATCATCGTTCTTCTTCGGGTGGTTGTTGGCCTCCTCTGATCCAGTCATGTAGCTTGATTGCTACATAAACAATGGCAATGATTTATTCAGAGGCTATTATGGTATCCCCATTTTTGACGATTCAGCAACCATGGTAATATAAACCATATCGGTTAATTTGTTAGTTATTTTAAATTAGTATTTTCCATTATAATTTATCCTAGTTATAAAACATTAAGGATATTAAAGTGGCGCAGAAGGCCTAGTCACAAGGACAGTTTTAAATTTATAAGCCATGATCGTTTGGGATCGAGGCATTTAAGGGTTGAGCATAGTCGGTTACTTTTCTTAACAGGGAGTCGAAGACTACAACTGTCTTTTGTCTTTTAGGACAATAGATATAGCCCGTGGGCATTCCCTTCTGAGGGATGTTTATGATATGATCATCTTTTGATATGATCATCTTTTCAGATGCTGTTAGTCAAGATCGTTTAGATCATACCGACTATTATGCTTGGACATGGTCCAACCTTTTTAGACAGGAGGTCAAAGACCACCACTGTCGTTGTCTTATCGGACAACAAATTTAGCCCGTAGGCACTTCATCACTTACGGATGTTTATAATATGATCATCTTATAAGATGATATAAGCCCTGATTTCTAGATCATAAGGTAAATTAGAAATAAATAAAAAAAATTTCAAAATAGGGATGATTGTTGTGATTTTATCGAATCACATTTGTCAGGAGTGCTAACACGTTCTTAGGTGTTAACAAGGATCCGAATCTCAAGAGTAGGTTTCACCATCTTGGCCGCGTAGGCTAGGTTTCACCTTTAAGATTCTTTTTAAATGCATACTGACAGGGAAGGAAGGATATTTATTTCATTCAGGATTTTCCTCATAAATCCTAATTTACAAGTTAATATTAGCACAAATGGCCTAGTCGCGTAGACAAGTTTATAAGCCATGACTTTAGAGAATCGAGGCATTCAAGTTTTTAATAATGGCACAAATGGCCTAGTCACGTAGACAAGTTTATAAGCCATGACTTCAGAGAATCGAGGCATTAAAGTTTCATTAATGGCACAAATGGCCTAGTCACGTAGACAAGTTTATAAGCCATGATTTCAGAGAGTCGAGGCATTAAAGTTTTAATAATGGCACAAGTGGCCTAGTCACGTAGACAAGTTTGTAAGCCATGATTTCAGAGAGTCGAGGCAATTAGGTGT
Organism: Helianthus tuberosus; assembly: GCA_030545235.1. Classification (NCBI taxonomy): domain Eukaryota; kingdom Viridiplantae; phylum Streptophyta; class Magnoliopsida; order Asterales; family Asteraceae; genus Helianthus; species Helianthus tuberosus. The sequence continues at coordinate 61,717,657 of CM060402.1, read as the reverse complement.
GAATCAACGTTCATTACCTTTTCTTGACAGGGAGTTGTAGGCTACTACTGTCTTTAGTCTCAGAAGACGTTAATTATAGCCCGTAGGCACTTCCCTTCTAAGGGATGTTATTTTCCATTTATTTCATGTTTCATGTTTAGAATGAAACTTTGTTTAATCAATCCATTATATGGAGATAAAAGTACAGAGTTGCCCTAAGCGGGTCTTCGAAAGGAATAATGTGTCCTCGAAGGGACTGAAAGAAAAATATATACATAATAAATACTCCCTTAGAAGGACTATTAAGGAAACGATCTTCAGTGAGAGGAGTTTCTTCTTCATTCTTATTTCTGAATGCTTTCTCCTTGTAGGCTCGTTTCATCCTGGCCGCGGTACGAAGCTCAGCATTTCAAGGCTCCAGGTGTGGAGGATTCCTATTACAGCTTCTTCGCTTGGCGACGTCTTCAATTAGGATTGAAAGCAAAAATTTTCAGGTTAGGATTGAGATTATTCCTATGTTAAGTCTAGACTCAGAAGGTCAAAGAATGTGCTATTGTGTCATTGAGATTAAACACAAAAGGCTAGTGTTTAATTCACTCAATGTTGGCTCTGGTACCAACCTGTCACACCCCAAAATTTCACGTGTCACCGGTGGGCCCGGTGGGGGAGTATCGTGACGTAATTGATATCATCATAGTCAAACAACACAATATATAAATGCACAGCGGAAGCAAAAGTTAAATATATTACAATCCGAATATAAAGTAATATCAGAGTATTACAACGGAAAGTAAAAAGATCCACAGGCGGATCGAATAATCATAATCATTGTTCAGCAGACTTTAGACGCCTAGGACTTGTAAGATTCCTTATAATCGCCCTGAGCTTCCAGCCAATTACGTTCAGTACCTGTCACTTAACCTTTTGGAAAAATACGTCAGTTTTCACTGGTAAATACAATTTAACTGACTCATTTTGAAAAGAGTTTGAAAATTGATTTGAGTGCAAACGGCACAAAATATCTTGACACAGTGATTAAAATGCACAGAGGCAAAATTAATCTTTTATAACTTGGGACAATTTTATTAGTAAAAATCTTGTATCCGATTTACATGTTTGTCCAACATTTAGGGCCGGTGATTATACAATACAATACAATACAAGCCGGACAAGATTAATCGACACACCACAAATATAATCTCACAAGAAGTTATCCTCACGAGTGAGTATACGTTTTACATATGCAACAGGAGGTGTTTTGTCTACACCTTGTGCTTACGTCGTGGCCATTCACTTTTTAAAATGAGCCAAGGATATCCAGGACACGGTCATTAACCCCCAATGTTATTTGTTATCAAGCAATACGAATTAAAACGGGATTATGCAATTCAATCATCTCCGATCAAAAGGTTTCTACACCCGACCAAGCGGTATCTTTATAATACCGTACCCCAAGCCCGTATAAGGGAAAATAAGTTAAAAGTATTTACCTGAGCTAGCTCCTGTCTTAATTAATAAGAATTTAATAACTCAGCCGTGTTCGCTTAAGTAAGCGTAGGTACCATTTACCGGAAGACTCTAGTCTGGAATGATGACATAAATAATTAATTAGAATGCTAACGGGTCTTTAATTAAGCCAAAGCTTAGACCGGTTAGACTTAAGGAAATATACGGTTCAAACGCACGATTAAGCGAAGACCGGATAGAATGTGATTTAGACCCGAAAAGTTTGAATACTTGTATAATATGGGTATACTAAATACATTCTGGATTTTGAGATAAAAATGATAACGTTTGACCCGTTTCGGTCAATTTACGCAAACTAGTTACGTAAACCGAACCGAACGCAAAAGGGCGTTACGGGTAACCAAAAGAGTCATATGCAAGTTCCTTGAGATAATATGCTTTAAATATGATATAATATCAGCAAGTTATGTTCTATTATGCCCCGAATAATTTTAAACTCAATTTATGCCTTAGAAGGGCATTTTGGTCATTTAAAATGTTATAAAAGAGTTAAATTGGAAATCTGGGTTTCAGGTTTGATTTATACAGTACATATACTTAATTTGGCATATTATAACAGTAGGGTATGACCCATATACCAAACTTATCATTTAAAACCAAACTATGCACCGCAGGGGTATTTTAGTAATTTCACAAGGGCTAAAAATGCCAAAACTGGAAATCTGAGTTTATAAAATTGTACTTACTGTTTTTATATGAAAATATGCTAATTACATCAGTAAGTATAAGTCTTATATGTTTGACATGGTTATAGTATATACTATGCGTTAAAAATGCCTAAAAAGGCGATTTAGAGCCGTTTCCGGGTTTGTAAAAGAAAGCTGAGATTTTTATACTTCCAGAAGGTTCAACATACTTTATTTAATAAATAAAATCAGTAGGAAGTGGTTTGGGGTCAATCGGATTTATAAAACTCGTTTTATGGCTTAAAAGGTCAAAACCGGCATTAACCGAATCAACTTAGCGACCTATGAAACGATCAGCCAAAAATTAAATAAAAATCATCAAAAATCCCAAAATATTATATAACATCAGTGGGTAAAAAGTTTTATATCGAAAAGTGGCCTTAAATAGGTTATACGCTAAATGCGCCGTTTATTTAACATAAAGATATAGTTTTACGATATCGGCCATAACTCAAAATCTGGACCACCAACTGATCTCAAATTTTCGGTGCAAGTTTATAAATTAGTAATAAAGATTTCTACTCTTTCACTTTTCCAAAAATCACGTTTTATATCAAAAAGGGCAAAATAGTCAACTTTTAAGCATAATCGGAAACACGCATATGAATCGGTTAAGCATAGACTCAAGATGTAAAAATTCCAGAAAGTTATACATAAATAAAAATGGTCAAAAATACACTCCAATACAAATCTCAAACATGCATGCACGGATCCGAATCGATAGTCTACGAAAAAGTCGTTTTATAAGACTTTCGGTTCCGATCCGAGTTTATACTAAAGATTGTCGAGTTGATTATGAAAAAAAAACATTCTTATATTCATTATAAGTTATTTTTGATGATCAAACTGATTGCATGTCATCTACATTACCATTTATGCTATATTTCGCAAAAACGATTTCTGTTGACTTTTTAAGAACATCTTTGACTCGACAAATAGCATGCTTAGAGTGGGAATCAGAGAATACCCTTTGGAGGGTTTGTTTCCCACATAAATACCAACATATCAGTGGTTTCAATTGAGCAATGACAGAGCCAAACTCGTTTAATCGAAAAGTCAAACTATATGAACAACGGTTTGACTTTTAACTAATAATCAAAGCAAGAACGAATTATAAACTGATATGGAAGCTTACAAAGGTCCTAATGAAGCTTAGTTAACACTTAGAGGCTGCCTTGTCGTTCAGAAATGCTCCAGAAGTTGCCTTGAGAGTTTTGCAAGTTGTGGGTGTTCTTGATCACAATGCAAGTGCCTCAAAAATGAGAGCTTTTGATCTAATTTATGGTGAATTCAGATGTTACAAGAGTGCAACAGGTGTCCCAACATGCATGAGGGCTGATTGGTGAGTTTTAGAGGTGATACCAGCTGTCAAGCACTCAAAATTCGGACCCAAACAGCAGCTGGTCGCAATTCTGCACCTGGGGCTGCCAAACTTAAATTAAAAATGGCAGCTTTGGTCCCTGTCTTTGCACGCGAGGTTTTGGCTATTTATTTTGACTCGTAAACCCCCAAACTTGGTTTTTAAGAACCTTGGGACATTTACCAACATGGTAATGTCCTCGGATAACTTTGCGCTCACCCGAAAAGCCATGAAATTCGACGTTGACGCTTTTAGCCCCTCAAGTACGGTTTTGGCCATAACTTTCTCATACGATAACGAAACTTCATGAAATTTTTACCACATATTCTAGTGAGTATATTCTAGCATTACAAAGCTTCGGGGCTGCCAAAAGTTCACTCAGAGGTATAAATTCAACATGTTGACACTTTTAGTCCCTATAGTTTGTAATTCCTCACTTTCGTGCATTTTCCGCGTCGTATGATCCATGATCCATCCGTTTAAGGTTATAAACATTATGTAGGGTTATTATGGAGTCTATTTATCAATCGTTGACCCTTTGAACCCTTGAATTTACATAGTTTCACCGTTTGTCAACTTTAGTCCCTCTAAAGTTTGTTTTCACATATCCAAGGCTTATGACACGTGTCCAGACATTATTGGACGTAAATTTTCGAGGTGTTACAATTTTGCATTTATATCTTGATGATGTGGAATCCAATCTTTTTTTTACCAAGTGCTTAACTTGATATTTGATGTAGTCTTCTTTGAATTGAGTGGTGCAGTTTGTATTGTCTTCATATGGTATAACTTGGACTTCCCTTGATCATCTCTAATCTACATTCTCCTTGAGTATGTTGAAAACTTCTACCTTCATAAATAAAATTGTATCTGCATAACGGGACTTTGTATTCTTCTTAAGGATCAATCGGTGTTTAGAGTCATGTAGAAATATCAACTTATCAATTTATGCGCTTTATAATTATGACTCGTTAAAAGCCTTGCTAGGAAAACCCAGTGGGACAAAACCGTAGCTAAGGAAAAAGAGTATAGCGCATTATACATTATTAACAACATGCTTCAGAATGATGTTAAGTCGGCACTTCGGGACCTACAAGATAAAGATAAACTGATGCTACTGGATCAGTTATGTTGCCTCGTTAAAAACCTTATTAGGAAAAGCCCAAATGGGGAAAAACCTAGTGAAGGGAAAAAGAGTGCAACGTATTAAATTAGAACTGTAATCTTGCAAATACAACTATCAAGAACGCAATACCATGTGTCGTCTTGTTTGCAAGATACATCAATGTTCCGATCGCAGTTAAATAAGGTACTTCTGGACCAATTATTTGACCATCCTCTTCTTAGGGACGATAAAAATCATTTCCATATTTCAAGCAATCCGACAACCATTAGCGTACTCGTAATTGAATTTTATCTATATAACATCTTCTGGATGTAGTCTGATTGATAAAAACAAATAGTACACATATATATATACTCGAACTGCAGGTCGAGAACTACATAGTGTAAAGGTCCTTCAAAATTTCCCCTCTTTAGTTTGACAGTTCCTCACGATGATGTTTACATCATCATTGTAAAATGCAATTAAACTTAACATTAAGAGTGAAATCTTAATACGTAGATATGAGCGCCTCATTTCAAAATCAGCTGAGTTAACTGTATCATGTAGGACCATGTTCCCTTTAAGATTTATATAACACATATGGGGTTATTGTTTAATAATGCTTTGGGCATTTTAATCCTTTGGGGATTTTAATGCAAATGTCATTTACAATTGTCTCGTACATGTATATGGTGACGATATCCATAAGTTTTATCTGAAGTCGATTATGAGATCGCAAGGTTGCTTAAACATCTAAAGATTATCGCATCCACTACAGGGGTATACGTTTCCTCATAATCAACTACTGGGATTTGGGAAAAATCTTTATGTTAAAATTCGTACCTTTCATCACAAAATCTCATTCTTTACGTTTCTTTTTATTTAAAGACACCCATTTATAACCTACTGGTTTGACGTCTATGGGTGTTCGAACGACAGGTTCGAAAACATTTTGTTTGTCGAGCGAATTTATTTCAACCATTAAGTCGTTGAGCCATTTTGGCTATTTCTGTGTGTGCACACTTACACAGTTTCATGTCTGTAACCTTTTTCATCGATTACATTTATTGCATAGCATATGCAAATATATCATTTCACACGTGTTTCATTATGGTTCCATATTGTACTATTTTGTACATAAGTCATTGAGATCTCATACTTGTTTGATAACTGAGTTTCTTCTGGAACTCCATTATCCTCTTCTGGGGCTTCGTTAATATCTTCCAGGATTTCGTTAATCTCTTCTAGGATTTTATCAGCAACCTGTTTTAAGGTTTTGTATGCAACCTCTTCTGGGATTACGCCAACTACGTTGCCTTGCTCTTTTCATATTTGTGAGATTTTTATATTGGAACCGAGTTTACTTCCCACTTTTTTTTTTCTAATATGGTAATCATTTTTTTTGTGATTACTTAAATTTGAGCAGGTGAGTTAAGTGCTGGTATATGTAACCTTGTCACTCTGTTTGTGTTTGTGAATGCATCTCGTATTTCATTTGCTATTATTTGCAAACTCACGCTCCTCTGGACTTCAGATTTATATTGACCACTTCAGGGGTCTAAATTCAATAATGATGATGCATTTTCTTGTGTTGCCAGTCTTTCATTTTCTTGTCTCCCCCTAAGACTGGGAATATTGTGTACATATCCCATTTCATATGTTATGGTGGTGCTATTGGTACATAGGCTGCACAACCTAGTATAAAGAATGGAAACTTGGTTCGCTTCAGGAGACCAGTTATAATGGAGAGTATTTGTGATAAGCAGTTGGTTTTGAATGGATTTTATAGTCATTAACAGACGAATTCTGTCTCGACTACGCATGCCACTCACTATACTTCACATTGTGCCCAACAATGGTCCCTACAACTGCGATGTCAAAGAGCAGCGTTAAACCATGTCAAAGACCAACGTTCCATAGTGTTGGGCGTATGCTACATATGGGTAGCTGAAAAGTCACATGTAACCATGTATGAATGCCTCAGTTCAGACATCCTATATTTCAGTGGTCCCCTATAAGAGGGATTGTATAAGAAAAATTATTTGCCACAAAAAAAAAAAATAACTACACATATGATAAGGCATTTTGGGAGCAATGCTTTTAGATTATTTAGAGATGCTAGTTAGCACATTTGATTGTTTAGCATATCATGATGCTATATGGCCATGTTGTATGGTGAACGTGTATTTTTCTGGTAGCTTCTGGTTGCTCACCATATTTTAGTTGGTAAACCTTTGGTTTTCTAATATGATCTTCTGGCTATGTTGACATATGCAATTTTGGAGATATTCAATATCATTTTTCTTTGTCATCATTCCAATGTGATGACCGTTTATTCGAACATATTTGAAAACATAGTAACTTTCTTCAGGATATACTAGAATATGAGGCATATTTGAAAACTTAGTAACCTTCTTCAGAAAAAAAAAATGTTGATGCTCTTCCGGAGCATTTGATATGCTACTAACAGTGAAATAGTAGTGTCACCCATATTTGTGGTAGCTAAATGGGTGTTTATTTTCCCGTTTTAACGGACCTCCCCCTTAGCGACTGACTTATATTTTGTATGTTTGACTCAGTGATGTCCGGTTTGATCATGATCTTCCACGCATATGGCCGATACTGGGGCTGAATGACTATTTTTTTTCTTCATTAGCATAAAAAAAATTGCCACACTCGCTTCAGGAAATGACTAGTACCCGCTTAATCAACTTTTATAGTATTTAAGTATGAACTTTCAATTTTGCTATGCGGTTTAGAAGATGTGATATGACTTTCGAGTATTATGAGAAGAAACATTCTCTATATTGTTTCGAGAGAGCATGTGATTTGGGAGACGTAAAAGAAAATGTCTTATTGAACATGTTTTCTCCACATTTTCAATTCTGTTTTTTTTTAAGGATCTGAGTTGTACTCATTAAAAAAAAATACGGTCACAAGTATAGAAAACTTACATCGACCGTTTGAAGGACGACCAACTTCTGGTGGTCACGCATGTTTTTGAGGTTCTCAATGGTAAGAGATTCTCTTTTCAGATATTTATAAAGCCGGTAACGGAGAAAGATTCATGGCTTTAACTCTTGCTTGTAGAAAAGTTTCATTATCATCAAAGATTGTTTCTTCTAGGCTACTGGCTAGACATTAGCATCTTAGAAGCTAGGGGAGGTAGTAGTCCGAAGGAGTCAAGTGTGACGAACTCAAGTTTGGAAATGTGCATTTGTATAAATTTGGTAGAAATTCAAGTTCGGAAATGTGCATTTCTTCCCATTTGTGGTTGTTTGTCTTTCAAATATTTTGAATACTTTTAATCACTTATTGGTAGATTGACCACATCAAGTCATTTGGGATTCAAATAACTTATTACACTAATAAACATTTTTATATGTATAGTTGTTTGGACATAGGAGTTGCAGGCTCAACTTATGTACTATTGTTGCATATGATATGCAAGAGTTTTGTACATTATATATTTAATAATGTATACTAAGATGCTTAACGTCTCAATCTACCTTCAATTCTATTATATTAAAATAAACACAAATCTCATTCATGGGTAAGTAGTTATCAAGCAACTACATCTATGACCCTTACAATTAATATGCTAAAGCAAAACTCCAAGAAAGTCAGTATTTATGAATTGGTTCTAGTATCACAAATATAAAACTTTCGAGGTACATATCCTATTTTAATAAAACGTGACTTAATCACTTAATCATACAAACAATCTTTCTAAAAAAAATTACTTTGTATGGCATATATAAGTATTATAGATGATTAGTGGACAAAGTTATAAAGAAATTTGGATCGAGGCATATCCAACCAACACTAATTCCCGTCTTTAATGAAATGTAAAGCACATCATAAGCTTGAATGAGGTTTCTCGTAAAAGGCTTATATCATCATTAAAATAAAGGGTAAGAAAACTTTTCATGGAAAAAGGATATTTAATACAATTAATGTGAAATTTAAATTTTATAAATGAAAAGAGTTTAATTTAGTAGTTATTGCATTCATTATGCCACCTTAATTAATTAATTGTAACCGTCAATCCCCTCTTCCCGTTCCTAAATAACTCCATTTTTTTTTTTTTTTTAATGGCAATAACTCCATTTAGTTTTCATCTCATCCCAGGTAACTACCTTTTTTTTTTCTTTGATGATGACAACCGTGATTTCCGGCCATCGAAACTAACCTCCAAAATTCTAACTAACAGTTAGCAAAAATTAAAATCATGAATGGACTTGTACCTTCTTATAATTGCATAGAAAACACAGGTGTGGCGAGAGTCAGGCAGTAACCTCGACGATCGATGTCAGCGATTGGCATCAGGCGGTTGTTGTGCAAATTTACATAAACACATACGTTTACGCCGTTTGGCGGGTGGATTTGGGATATTGTATGACACTCAGTTGTTGTATACGTCTCTTAATCGATATCCGATTCTCAGTCGGATGTGTTTATACGCACATCAATCCAGCATTCATGAATTCTGCAGTGAAATATAGAAAATTACCAAGCAAATTACCGGCTCCTCTGTTGCATTTTTTTTTTTCTGTGAAAGATGACCATGGCCACCGAACCACGTCACCGGTTGCATTTGGAAACATGATCGCCGTGTTTGAGAATCCGAAGGTGGTTTCGTATATTCACTTCCTATCTCCCTCAAAAGAAAAGATGGTTTGGGTTGGGTTATTGAAATCATGACAAATCAGAGGAGTGGAAAAATATAGAAAATGAATGGAAAATTGGTTACAAAATTAAGGAATTTGGAGAGCGTCGTGCTGATAACGTGTGATAAAACAAGGGAGAAATAGAGAAACTGATTCAATCCATTTCCTTCATCTGCCATATACATCCTATATATAAACTACTACAATAGAATCCCTAAAAGCCCAAAGCCCAGAAACATTGGGTTGGGCCATAAAATGGTTGCATTCATAACACTCCCCCTCAGACATTTTATATTAGTACGAACAGAAAACTTGTATTCTTAAGAATGGATAAGCTTTTCTAAACAAATAATATTAAATACTCTTGACTGGGTCAGTTACATATAAAATAAAATCCAATTAATTTATTTATTTATATAAAATCAGGAGTAAATTGTCAAAATCGTCACTGAGATTTGGGCATATTTGTCATTTTCATCCAAAACAACTTTTTTTGTACAATATGGTTCTTTACTTTTGAGATTTCTTGCCATTTTCATCAAAACATTTAATTTGCTTTATTTTTTCTATCAAACATTTGGATGAAAATGATAAAAAATCCCAAATCTCAGGGACGATTTTGGCAAAAAAAAAAAATCAGACGTTTGGATGAAAATGACAAAAAAATCCCAAAAGTGAAACACTATATGGTACAAAAAAAATTGTTTTGGATAAAAATGACAAACATACCAAACCTCAGTGACGATTTTGACAATTTACTCTAAAATCAGAAACTAATGAAACTAAATTTAGAAAAATTATTAATAGGCTCATAATACTCTCCCTTGATAAATAAATTTTGAAAATAAGTTAATTAATACTTTGTGCAGTCAATCTACTCGATATTTTTTCTTGCTTGCATTGCAACGGCCAACGTGGCAGAAATCTCGCCGTTGATTTCAATGGCCAATCGCACGGCCACCAACTTTTTCCAACAAATTCATCGACCAGCCGAACATAATAATACCAAATGTACCTCTATTTAAACACCTTCATATCCATAATTCTTTTAATTTCTCATCAAAAAACAATCTTTTATTCAGCAAAATATTTGAGCAAACAATCTTTTTTTTTTCAACAAAATAATCGAGCAAAATGGAGGCTGCCAAGGAGGATCCATTGAACTGGGGTGTTGCTGCGATGTCGCTAACCGGGAGCCACCTTGATGAGGTGAAGAAAATGGTGGAGCAGTATCGAAATCCTGTGGTTAAACTAGGTGGCGAAACGCTGACTATTGCTAAGTAGCAGCGGTCGCCACCAAGAATGCCACCGAGGTTATGGTGGAGTTGTCGGAGTCGGCTCGGGCTGGAGTGACCGCGAGTAATGATTGGGTGATGGATAGCATGATGAAAGGTGGTGATACTTACGGTGTCACTACGGGTTTTGGTGCTACCTCTCATAGGAGAACCAAAGAAGGGGGAGCTCTTCAACAAGAGCTCATTAGGTATTGTGTGTGTATATATTTAAATTGATAACTTCGAAATTAAATGCATTTAGTTAGAATAAGTCCACAAATCTTGGTTAGAAATCATTTTGTAACAATTTAAATTACACATTATTGGAATAACATTAAACATTTAAAAGTTGTCTATATACATACACACGTGTGTATATCATAATACAGAAAGCCGTTTTTAAGTAATAACACCACGTAAAATACATAACTTTTTTACGTGATGTTTGATCAGATATGGGGTAAAGGGGGAAAAACAAAGATGGTTATATAGTTAAATAATAAATTTAGCTTTTAGATCAATATATACATACTTTTATAATAGACAATAAAATTAACACTGATATTTTTTGTGTGCATACATATATTTATTACAATGATCTTATAATACATAGTTTAGTTAAATTGAAAATTGAATCATTAGTCCATTTCTATATTTTTAAGTTTTCAATAATTGTGATTTTTTTTATCTTTTATGTTATTTTTGCGATAAATAATTAACACAACTAATTTGTTTTATAATTTTGTAATTATTTTCATAAACATATTTTCATTCGATATGATCAGATCACATTTAGAATTTGTATATAAAAAACTCTATCTCAAATGTTTATATTAAACGAAATATTAAAGAAGTAATATTAATTAGTTGGTGGGATGTTCTCATAAGACTCTTTCTCTTGAAGTTGGTGGACTTGGTTAACTAAAACCTTGCTGTAGTCTTTTATATAATATCTATTTTAATTAATCGTATTTACTTTATAAATTTTATATACTATATAAATTTTAAACTTTCATATAATATATAAATTTTAAACTTTCAACCTTTTATTTTTGTATTGTATGTTGGTATTCCAATAAATAATTAACACAATTTGTGTTGTAAATTTGTAATTAATTTCATAATCATATTTTGCTTTCCATCTATGATCATATCAGATATCACATTTAGAAATTAGAAAAAAATTGGGTTATTGGATTTTATCACCCCCAACTATTGGTTATTGGCCGTTGCCACCCTCAACTATCACTTTGACGCCCATCACCCCCAACTTAACACTTAGTGTGTTCTGTCACCACGCCATTAACTAATCACTAACTTAAGATCTTGTTACTACACTTTTAAGGTGTCCTAAGATCCCTAAAATCTTCCTAAGATCCCTATGACACCCCCAAAAGTATAGTACCAAGATCAAAAGTTAGTGATAAGTTAACGACGTAGTGATAGAACACACTAAGTGTTAAGTTGGGGGTGGCGGGCGTCAAAGTGATAATTGGGGGTGACATCGACAAATAGTCAATAGTTAAGGGTGATAAAATCCAATAACCCAAAAAATCTATCTTGATATAAGATACAAAAATTAGAACTCAGATATTACATTTATTGAAAAAAAAAATAACAGGTTTTAGGATACATTAAAAAAAAAAAAAAACAACAACAACAACAACCACAGGTGATATCTTTGCCAGCAAATTATAACATATCCCAAACGGAATTTGTTTGTGGTATGTTGACGTTTTCTTGCATAAACGTTGGATTTTGTAATCGTGTGAAATAAATTATTTCAGATCAATTGGGATTTTATAATCATATTTTGTGTTCAGTTGAGATGTCTAATTTCTATAATAAAATATTAACACGTCTAATTTCTATAATAAAATATTTTAAAAATAAGATATAAGAATTTGTAAGAAAATTAGTTGTTAGCTTTTATATAAATAGTGAAAAGTTCAACTAATCAACTTTTTTAAATGCTAATCAAGGTCCCTTATTTATATATGAAATAACCACTAATTTCAGCATTGTGATTTTTTTTTGAAATGAAGTTAAATATATAAATTAATTACTATTTGGTGATTATTAGTTTCAATTTACAATAGACTGAATAATTATAAAACGAGATTATTATTTAGTATATTCTGTTCTTATTATTATCATAGGTTAAGTTATTGTACAAATGGGTCTTAACATACAAAATACCATTAACGTGAGAAGTGAAGGAAAGATATTTTTTTCGAAATTTTTGTCCCATCTTATTAAGCACATATTTTAGTCCCGGAATCCAACAAAAAAAATCATGATTTTACGCTAGTAGAGTAATTATGTAATTTTGTAGAGTAATTAAAGTTACCCTACAATAATTACTCTACTATTATAAAATCATAAAAAAAATTATATTTTATACTAAACATCATTCTTAACAAGTAAGGAAAACAAAGTTTCCTTCACTTCTTACATGTTTTAAACAACTTTAACTTGTATAAAATAGTTTCACAGCATTAAAACAAAAGTCAAGAGGTTTAAAAAAGGGTTAATGGATTTTATCACCCGCAACTATTGGCCTTTGGCCGATGACACCCGCAACTAACACTTTGACACCCGGCACCCCCAACTTGTCTTTTTGTTTGCACTGGCACCACTCAGTTAAATATTCTCTAACTTGGTTAGTTATTTGTCCGACGTGGCACCATTTTGCTGATTGTACATGCTGATGTGGATGATGAGGTGTAATGTCTCACTTATATACCCTACCTTACATCATAATCTCAGTTATCACCTTCACTCATCACTGCGATCATCACATGAAGCCAAATGGAGCCCTAATCTGCCGATTGTAAGGTAACATTTCTTGAAATTACTCATTTATTTGAGATGTCTTCAACCATAGATGTTATGCTATGGATTGGCGGTCACATTGAGGGAGGATTTGGTCAAGCACAGTATGTAGGAGGTGATTCAAAGCTTGTTAAAGTAGATTTAGACCACATTTCTTACTTTGAACTTGTAGATTATGCCATGGAAACCGGTTTTTATAGTTCTAGAAAATTTCATATGTATGGGTTGGATGCTGATGATGGGGGACTTAATCACTTTGAGAGTGATAAAGATGTGTTGCACTTGGCCGGTAAGGTTATGAAATGGAAGGAACCATTTATGGAAGTCCTGATCCAACCAGGTCCTATATTGGCAGATGAAGCCCACTCCTGTTCCAGGCCCACTAAACCATCTCCCCGGCCCAATGAGCAAAAAGCCCAATCCACAAAGCCTCCTAGGTCAACTGATAGGGTTTCAGTGGATATAGACAACGAATATGGAAGTGATAGTGATGACAGTGAGTATAAACAATTAGCTGGGTCAGGAGAGTCGGATGATTATACTGATATTGATGACCTAGTTCCAAGCAGTGATCATGATGAGGAGGAGGTTGTAGAAGAGGTAAATGGTTCTGAGTCTGATAGAGAGGACTTGGAATGGAGACAGTCACAAGATGCAGTTAGAAAGGCTACTCATGTTGATTGTCAAGCCAAAAAAAAGTTGTTTGACGAATGCTTAAAGGAGAAAGAAACAGAGGGAGAGTTGCATGAAACTAATGATGCAGTGGGTGCACATATAGAGGGGTACAGTAGCTACGAGGAATCAGATGGTGACATTCTTACACCCGGTGAAAGTGAGGATGATGATATCAGGGGTAAGAAGTATAAGGAAGCTGCTCCATCTGTAACTGAAGAAACCAACTGGAAGAAATTCATTTGGAAGGTAGGAACAAGGTTTGCATCAAGGGATGCCTTCAAAGAGGCAGTGAGAAGGTATTCAGTGACTAATGGTAGGAATTTGATCCTTGCTAAGAGTGAGAAGGGCAACTGTGGTCGTATAGTTGTCAAGTGTATAGAAGGGTGTCCATTTTTCTTATTGTGCTCACTGCATAAGGGTAAGGAGTCTTATATGGTTAAAAGAGTGAAGAATAAACATTCTTGCCAAAGGAACATGATAAAGAACAGACAATTAACAGCAGGGTTTATAGCTAATGAGTTCCTACCATTGTTTAGATCCAAGCCCAATTGGTCAGCTAAGGAGATTGTATTGGCTGTAAAACAGAAGTATAAGGTCATAATTACTAAGTGGTTAGCTTACAAGGCTAAATCTTGTGCTCATAAGAAGTTGCATGGATCAATGAGGGATCATTATAGTAAAATTGGTGCATACATGGATATTTTGAAGAAAACAAATCCAACATCAACGTTTGTTCTTGTAACTGCACCACCAGGTTTTATCAATCTAGATCCAACAGCCACATGTGAAACATTCTTTAGGTTATTTGTATGTTTTGATGGTGTCAAAAAAGGATTTTTAGCCGGCTGCAGGAAGGTGTTATGTTTAGATGGTTGTTTTCTGAAGACATTCTTGGGGGGAATGTTATTAACTACTGTTGGTAGGGATGCTAACGATCAGATGTATCCTTTGGCATGGGCGGTGGTTGAAGGGGAGACCAATGATAGTTGGGAATGGTTCATGGAAGAGCTCAGGAAGTGTTTGGGAATAAATGATGGTGGGGAAGCATGGACATTCATATCAGATCAGCAGAAGGTACCACTTTTCTATGATGATCACTAGAAATACCTTTGTTATATTCTGCAGAGTATTAACACTTATGATATTCATATGCAGGGTCTATTGAATGTTGTTGCACTAATATGGCCAAGGGCAGAGCATAGAAACTGTGCAAGGCACATCTATGCTAACTGGCACAAGACATTCAAGGATGAGGAGTTGAAGGAACTGTATTGGAAAGCTACAAGGGCTTATTGTGAACCTGAGTACATTCAAGCACTTGATGAGATGAGATCAATCAACCCTGATGCAGTAAAAGCATTATTGAAACAGGATAAAACTTGTTTCAATAGGTGCTACTTGAAAACTCACACTAAATGTGATGTAATAGTGAACAACATGGCAGAAACATTCAATGGTTTCATCATCAATGCAAGGTCAAAGCATATTATTCACATGTTAGAGGATATCAGAATTCAGATCATGAGCAGGTTAGTGGCAAAAAAAACAGAAATGGCTGCCAAAGATGTTGTCATCTGCCCTAACATACAGGAAAAACTTGAGTTTTCCAAGAGTAAAGCTTTTAGGTGTGAAGTGTACCCCTCATCTCATCAAGTTTTCCAAGTAAGAGACTTTGATGATGTATCTGTTGACTTGGATAAGAGAACCTGCACATGTAGAAAGTGGGAACTTAGGGGATATCCATGTAAGCATGTGTGTGCTGTGGCTGGGTTTTTACATAAGAATGCAGAAGATTATGTGGACCAGTGTTACCACAAAGATACATACATGAAGATCTATGACTTCACAATCCCTCCATTGCCAAGTGAAAAATATTGGCCAAAGGTTGATTATCCACTGGATCCACCTCCAATAAAAGTTGCTCCTGGTAGGTCTAAGAAGAACAGAAAGAGAGACCCTCATGAGGACCCTAAAAAGCCAGGAAAACTAACTAAGCATGGGGTTATAATGACATGTGGTATTTGTGGAGCAAAAGGTCATAACAAGAGAGGATGTGCTGAAAAAGGGAACATCAATACAGGTGGTATTTAGTGTAGATATCTAATTATGCTAACTAATGTTGTAGATCTCTAATTATGCTAACTAATGTCATTTTATTGCTCATAGCTGAACCTGGATCAAAGAGAAAGAAGGGGAACATAAGGAAGAGAAAGTCAACACAACAGTCAACTCAACAACAGTTAACTCAGCAGACAAGTCAACTCAACAGCCAACCCTCCAGTCAAAGAGGGGGCAAACTGTCAGCTAAAAGAGGAAGACCTAGAGGGAAGGGCAACAGAGAAGGATGTGCTTAGTTGATGAATGTTTAAGTTATGTTTGGACAATTTAGTATTTTGTAATGCCTCTTTTGGACAAGAATCATGTAGGCTTAATGTTAAGTAATGAAACTATGTAATGTAATGACTTAATGTGGTATGTAATGTTTTGGTATATATATGCAGGGGTAATTTGGTCATTTTACAGGTGTGGTATATATATGCAGTGGGTTATATGAGCTTTAAAGCATGCAGGGGTAATTTGGTCATTTTACAGGTGTGGTATATATATGCAGTGGGTTATATGAGCTTTAAAGCATGCAGGGGTAATTTGGTCATTTTACAGGTGTGGTATATATATGCAGTGGGTTATATGACCTTTAAATCTTGCAGGGGTATATTGGTTATTTGCCAGCTGGGGTATATATATGTCAACTGTGTGTATATGACAGTTGTTTAAGAAATGGGTCAAAACAGCAGTGTGCTGCACAAGTATGCATATGATCACAAGGTGCTGTCATGCCCACTATTGCTCATTGACTTATGTTTGGTCATTACCATATCATCCAAATGGGTCAAAACAGACTAGTATTGGTCATTGATTTATGTTTGGTCATTACCAAATCACTAATATGGGTCAAAACAGACCACTGTTGGCTGCACTTTGGTTTGGTCATTACCAAATCATGACAAATGGGTCAAAACAGACCAGTATTGGTCATTTATCTATGTTTGGTCATTACCAAATCATCCAAATGGGTCAAAACAGACCACCGTTGGCTGCTGACTTATGTTTGGTCATTACCAAATAATCCAAAATGGATCAAAACAGACCATTGTTGGCTGCACTTTGGTTTGGTCATTAGCAAATCATCCAAATGGGTCAAAACAGACCAACTGATGCAAAAGTCAAGACTGTACAATGCAAAATCAACTATTAATTGGCCAATAAACATACTAAACAACTGTCAACTTGTTTTCATTAATAAGTTCAATATTGTACAACCTAATTAAATCACTTGTTCAAAATGTACATCCATATGGCAATGACAAAACACATAGTAAACACAAATGGTTGCTTCCACATGGACTTTTGGCCAAGAATTTGTCTTTTCAACAACGTGTTCTCTTCGAGTAGCAACTTGTTCTGCAATTCCAAGTTCTCATTTTTCAGTTCTTGATAACTGACTGGACTTGAACTACAATTTGAATGTGCTTCGAAAAATTTATCGAAATCTTGTTTCCACATAAAGAACTTGCAATCGGATAACTACAAAACAATATACCAACCTCAGTTTCAACAAGAATTTAAGTTCAATCCATAAGTAAACAACTTACAGGCCATTGAGGGCAACCATAAAATTGATCACCATGTCGAACACTTTTAGGACCAGCGATGCGAAGAACAGCAACAACTTCATGATGACAATACAAGTTTCCATCCAAATCAACCTTGAACAATTTAGGGGTTCGGTTCACACTCCATGATGAATTGGAAGATGAACTCATCTCGATTAGGGTTTCTGTGGGATGAATCGATGAATTGTAGGGGAATCGGAGCTTTTGCAGTGATTATGTGGGATGAATGGAGAATTAGGGTTCATTTGGGATGTCTGTGTTATAAAGGAGAAGGAGACATTACACCTCATCATCCACATCAGCATGTACAATCAGCAAAATGGTGCCACATCGGACAAATAACTAACCAAGTTAGAGAATATTTAACTGAGTGGTGCCAGTGCAAACAAAAAGACAAGTTGGGGGTGCCGGGTGTCAAAGTGTTAGTTGCGGGTGTCATCGGCCAAAGGCCGATAGTTGCGGGTGATAAAATCCAATAACCCTTTAAAAAAAAAAGAACATGGCTCGAAAAAATTAGAACGCCCACTCGAGCATAAGAGTCTTACGAGTCAAGCTTGAGTTTGACTTTTCATCTCAAAAGAATAAGGCTCAAATTATTGGCATATCCAAGTTGCCTATTTGCACACTTTAGGGTTTATATACGTCTCATACAGGTTTGTACGAGACGTATAGGATTGCATCAAACTCAGTGTCTGGCTGGTGTCAGTTCTCGTATAGTTGCTCTTATAGGCCGCGTGTAGGACCCTTGTATAAGTCTCGTGTAAGACTCCTACTATAGGCCTATATTGGGCGTATACAAGGAATGTTTTTTTACAAAAAAATTATACAATATTAATCGTTTTAACAAAGTTTTATAAAAAAAGAAGTTTTCTTTTTTAAATAAATAAAAAATAAGTATTTTTTACAAACATTTTTATACAATACAAATCATTTTTATACGATACCACCTATCGTATCGTATAGGTGTAGTATTGGTCTCTTATTGGCCTCATTTAAGCCTATAAGTGTGATATCGTATCGTATAGTATAGTATAGTACAGTGTAGTATAGGTCATGTATAGGCCTATAGGTGTAGTATCGTATAGCATTCGGTCGTATAGTATTGGTCCTATATAGGACCATCAATGTAGTTTCATATAGCATAGTATAACTTAAGTCTCGTATAGGTGTGGTGTGGTGATGTGTAAATCCCATATTGGCCTTGTATAAGCATGTATGTGTAACATAGCTCCCGTATAGACATATATTATACGATATTACACATATATGCCCATACGAGACTTAAGCTACACTACACTATATGATACTATACGATACTACACCTATATGCATATACGAGACCTATACAACACCTATAGGCCTATAGGGGCCTAAACTACACATATAGGCCCGTATGGGACCTATACTACACCTATAGGTTTGTACGGGTCTTATACTACACCTATAGGCCTATACGGGACCAATACTACAACTATATACTATAGTATACTATATTATAATACACCTATAAGCATATACAGGACCTAAACTACACATATACGATACGATAGGATATGATATTATATTACACCTATAGGCTTATACGGGACCTATGCTACAACTATACAATGCTATAGTATAGTATACTATACTATAATACACCTATAGGCATATACAAGACATATACTATATCTATACGATACTACATTATACGATAATATGCAATACAATACGATACTATACTAAACCTATGGGCATATACGAGACTTATACTACACTATAAGGGTGAGTAAATTAACCTCGATAACTGATAATCGAATCATAGCCGATATAACCAAACTGATTTTAACTGATAACCAACATAACTGATGGTTATGATTATGAAACTTTAGTTAACCGACCAATCGGTATAGTTATGGTTATGAAGCTTTGATTAACCGATATAACCAAAACCGAACCGAACAATGTTAAGTCTATAATTCTATATAAAAGATTTATGTTTTACACTAACCATGTAGAGGCATTTTACTTGTATAAAAGTATTTTAGTAACAAAATGATATTGATATAGATGTCTTTAATTTTGATGAACAACTGAGGTGTTATGATCATATGAATCTTTTGTATGAAAATAACTATATAATTACTTTATTAAAATGGATCCCACATCAGTTGTTTAATAAAAAAAATATAGTCTTGGTTATCTTATAAAAAAGGTCCAATCTAAATCCAACATGGTGGGTTTCATTCTTATTTTGTAGGCCCATCAGCGTATATATTTTTTTTTAACTTTACTCGAAAAGTTAGTTTAAATAAGTTAAAGTTTATGGTTAATAACCAAAACCGACTTCATAACTGATTAGCCATGATTGGAGTTCTGTTATGGTTATGGTTAAGAAAATCCATAACCAAAGTTAGCGGTTATGGTTATGGTTATAGTTAATGGTAAAAATCAAACCAAATTGACTCATGCACACTATATGATACGATACTACATTCATAGGCCTATACGGGACCTATATGAGACTTATACTATGCGATGATACGATGTTTAACAATGTTTTTTTTTGTAAAAAAAATACTTATTATAGAACTTTGCTAAAATGATAAATATTGTACAAAATTGTTAAAAAAACCCATTTATTTACGCCCCATATAGGCCTATACGAGGAGCAAAAAAACCATTTTACCCTTGTTGGGCTGTGTATAGCCCAAAAACTAGGGGTAAAGTGGTCTTTTTTCTATACGTCCCATATAGGCATGTATGAGGCATATACAAGGGGCAGGTTTGTTTAAAAAAATACCATTTTATCCCTGGTTTGGGGGCTATACGCAGCCCAAACCAGGAGTGAAATGGTCATTTTTGCCCTTCGTGTACGCCTCTTATAAGCCTATACGTGACGTATATAAGTGTTTTTTTACAAATATTTTTATACAATATTTGTCATTTTAGAAAAATTTTATAATAAATACTTTTTAAAAAGAATAAATAAAAAACATTATTCAGTATCGTATAGTATAATATAGGTCTCGCATAGTCCTATGTATGTAATATCGTATCGTATAGTGTAGTATAAGTCTCGTATAGACCTATAGGTGTAGTATAGTATCATATCTTATCGTATAGTATAGTATTATATTGTATCGTATCATATAGTTTGGTATCGTGTCATATAGAGTAGTATAAGTCTCGTATAGGTACCTATAGGTCTTGTATAGTCCTATAGGCCTATACGGGACCTAAACTACACCTATAGTCATATACTACACCTATAGGCCTATACAGGTGTTGTAGTATAGTGTAGTATAAGTCTCGTATAGGTTCCCTAAAGGTCTTCTATAGGCCATACGAGACCTATACTACAAATATACGATATGATGTAGTATACTATACTATAATACACCTATAGGCATATACGGGACATATATTACACCTATACGATACTAAACTATACGATACGATTGGATATGATACTATACTACACCTATAGGTCTATACGGGACCTATACTACAACTATATGATGCTATAACATACTATACTATAATACACCTATAGGCACCTATACTACACCTATACGATACGATACTACACTATACTATACGATAAGATAAGATATGATATCGTACTACACCTATAGGCCTATACACGACTTATACTACACTATATGATATGATACGATACTACATCCATAGGCCCACACGAGGCCTATACAAGACCTATGCAAGACTTATACTATACTATACTATACAACATGATACTTAACAATGTTTTTTTAAAGTACTTATTATAGAACTTTGCTAAAGTGATAAATATTGTATAGAACTGTAAACAAAACATTTATATACGCCCCATATAGGCATATACGAGGGGCAAAAAATACCCATTTACCCCTGGTTTGGGCTACGTATAAGCCCCAAACCAGGGGTAAAATTGTTTTTTTCCTATACGCCATATATATGTCTATACGAAGGGTATAGGACATGATATGACATAATCAGAGATTCTCTTGGAAATTAAAAAAAGCGGTTATATGCCCTGTACAGGCTTGTACGAGGCGTATATATGGGTCCCATTGGGTGTGCAAATAGGCAAATGGGTGTGCAAATATGCAAACCCTAGAATAAACATGTTAAGCAAAGCTAACTCCTTTAATTTCATCTCAAACTCAACCTTACTTGTTAGACTCGTTTACACCCTTGTACGGATTAAATATTTCCATATTTTATAACACATAATTGTTTTTAATCAAACCATTCAGATTCTTGAATGCCGGAATCTTTGGCACTAGAACAGAATCTGACCACAAGTTGCCACAAACCACCACAAGAGCCTCCATGTTGGTCCGAATCAACACCCTCCTCCAAGGCTATTCTGGCATCCGATTTGAAATCCTGGAAGCCATCACATCCTTTCTCAACCACAACATCACCCCATGCCTCCCCCTTCGGGGTACCATAACTGCCTCTGGCGACCTCGTCCCACTCTCATACATTGCTGGAATCTTAACCGGCCGCCCTAACTCAAAATCCGTTGGCCCGACCGGAGAAATGCTCAACGCTACCACCGCGTTTCAACACGCGGGGATCACCACTGGTTTTTTCCAGCTACAACCAAAAGAAGGACTTGCCTTAGTTAATGGGACCGCAGTTGGATCTGGGTTAGCTTCAGTGGTTCTTTTTGAAGCCAACATTCTTGTGGTCTTGTCCGAGGTCATATCAGCGGTTTTCGCTGAAGTAATGCAAGGAAAACCGGAGTTTACTGATCATTTGACACATAAACTGAAGCACCACCCTGGCCAGATTGAGGCTGCTGCTATCATGGAACATATTTTGGATGGTAGTTCATATGTGAAAGAGGCTAAGAAGATACATGAACTTGATCCGCTGCAAAAGCCGAAGCAAGATCGGTATGCGCTTCGTACATCGCCGCAATGGCTCGGTCCGCTTATCGAAGTGATTCGTACCTCGACGAAGTCGATTGAAAGAGAGATTAATTCGGTTAATGATAACCCGTTGATTGATGTTTCGAGAAACATGGCGCTTCATGGAGGGAACTTTCAGGGCACCCCGATAGGCGTGTCGATGGATAACACTCGGTTAGCCATCGCGTCCATTGGGAAGCTCATGTTTGCTCAATTTTCTGAGCTAGTAAATGACTTTTACAACAATGGGTTGCCGTCAAATCTGTCAGGTATGTAGAATAGTGAAAACCACATAAAATATGGTATGTTATTGATATACTATCTACAATATTCAATGACGATAGTTATAAAGGAAGCCTTATTAAGTCATATCTTTTAACTAATATATTATCTTTAATATCAGGTGGTCGAAACCCTAGTCTAGATTACGGGTTCAAAGGGGCTGAAATCGCCATGGCGGCCTACTGCTCAGAACTCCAGTTCCTGGCTAACCCAGTGACCAATCATGTCCAAAGTGCTGAGCAACATAACCAAGATGTGAACTCGTTAGGGTTGATTTCTTCACGAAAAACAGCTGAGGCCGTTGAGATTCTAAAGCTAATGTCATCAACTTACCTGGTATTGTTAGTAGACTTTATTATTGTACTCCTATAAATAGTTGATCAACAATACATAATACCTTACAAGGTTTTCATTATTCAACAGGTAGCACTCTGCCAAGCAGTCGACTTAAGGCACTTGGAGGAAAACCTAAAGTCCACGGTTAAGAAAGTGGTTAGCCAAGTGGCTAAGAAAGTCCTAACCACAGGTTCCAACGGCGAGCTTCACCCGTCTCGGTTTTGTGAGCAGGATTTGCTCAAAGTTGTAGACCGTGAACATGTGTTTTCTTACATTGACGACCCATGCAGTGCAACATACCCTCTCATGCAAAAGCTAAGGCAAATCATAGTTAACCATGCACTCGCAAACAATGAAGCCGAAATGGATTCTAACACATCGATCTTCCAAAAGATCGTTGTGTTCGAGGAAGAACTACATACCCTTTTGCCAAAAGAAGTCGAAAACACTCGACTTGATCACGAAAGTGGGAAATCGGGCATATTGAACAGGATTGAGGAATGTAGATCCTACCCATTGTACAAGTTCGTGAGGACAGAGCTTGGAACCGGTTATTTGACCGGAGAGAAGACGGTGTCACCTGGGGAGGAGTTTGATCGGGTTTTCTCGGCAATATGTGCTGGAAAATTGATTGATCCTTTGCTAGATTGCTTAAAGATGTGGGAAGGGACTCCCCTTCCTATCTCATAAGTGAAAGTTGATACATTTGGGTTATGATTTATTTATGTGTCATGTAAGTTACATCAAACCACACTTTTTTTTCTTAAAGGTTTGTAACTGGATTTATTAAAGGTTTGTAACTGGATACATACCTTGTCGATCTAGTATCTTTAAATTTGTTGGATGATCAAATTGTAATATAAAGTTTTTATTTTGGTTTTTATTATCAAATTGTTGTATTAGCTATCGAAATTTGTTGAACGACTTTTGGAGGCACCTTTTGGTTTCGTTTTTCATCTGGTTTTGTTTTTCATCAACATCTCTCAAATCTTAAATAGAAAAGTCATTAAGTAGAAATATTGTATAGGGTGACTCAAATTTTTTTTTTTTTGTTAAAAATCACTTAAAACAAATAAAGTAACTTGAACTAATCGGAATTTAAATTTATTAAAACAAATAAATACAACCTGAATTAATGGGGATTTATATTTAGTAACAATAGATGAAACTAAAATTTTAGGGAAGAAAAACAAAATTAGTAGATGAAGAATATGTGAAGATTAGGACCGAGTCAACCCGGTCCATCTGTAAGATCTGCTACGTCCGGACTTGTTGAAAGAATAATATTTCTTAGGCCAGTTTTATATTTGAAATTGTTATATTGTCAGGATACAATAAGAAGATTGTTTTGGTGGAAATGTTAGGAAGCAATCCTTTCAGAGGTGGTGATGAGGGTGTACGGGGAGGACCACCGCACAGGGCCTGCGATTTCGAGGGGAACATGTTTTTTTTTTTATAAATAGTCTGACATATTGAAAACATTAATCACGCATGTTATAGAACAAATCACGCACGTTGTCGTACGTGAAGTACGTTAGGTCGTAATGTACGATATACTTTAGATCATGCATTATATATATATATATATATATATATATATATATATATATATATATATATATATATATATATATATATATATATATATATATAGGGTCGGGATTTAGAGAAAACGGTGGAAAGTGTGAGAACGGTGAGAACGCTTATGGATCGTCCGATCAAAACAATCTATGGACTAGATTGGCGCGGTGGCGTTTTCGTAAATAACATCAATTTTATTATGTGGACGCGCTTCATTAAGGGTAAAAGCGTCTTTTGACTACTCCAAACAAAACGCCATCTCATGAAAATAAAACGCCAAACAAAAATCCCACACCATTCTAACTAAAAACGCCATTAGATATAAAACGCCAAACTTAATTATAGTAAAATCCCGCCTAAAAAAGGCCAAAAAAATCATATATATACAACAACTCAGACCTTCAATTAAAAACACACACAAAACCCCAAACGCCATATTTAATATATACCATTCGTCTGATAAACGCCAGAAAACCCAAATACAGTAGAAACTCTATAAAATAATACACTTGGGACCACCAAAACTTATTAATTAAAAGAGTTATTAATTAATCGATAAATTAATAATTATTAATTTATATATTAATTAATATTTTATTAATTTATAGTAGAATACTTAGTTTACAAACAACTTCAAAAATTCAACCTTGTGACGCGGGGATCATACGAGCTTTTAAGATGCATTATCGTCGTCGATTTTATAGAAGTCTTTTGGAGGGTTATGAATTAGGGGTTCCAAATCCAGCAAAAATAAATGTATTAGATGCAATGAATCTTGCAATTTCAGCATGGACTATGGATGTTCGTGCAAATACAATTGCGAACTGCTTTCGTCATTGTAAACTTCGATCAACAGATAACATGACTTTTGAGAACTCAGATGAAGGTGGTGAAAGCACTCAAGAATTCCAGAATTTGATCAAAGAGTTGGGTTATCGCAATGCAATGGATGTCGAAGATGTTCTGACTCACCCAGAAGAAAATGTAGTTGCACAGTTGTTGACTGATGAAGAAATTATTGAAAGCGTTATTGGAATTAATAAAGATGATATCGATGAAGAAGATGATGAAAGTTCTACAATGGAGCCCCCTTCGCGAAACGAAGCTATTAAAGCGGCAATCACATTGAACAATTTCTTGTTGAGCTATGAGAAAACAACACCAGAAGTTATTACCATGCTAAGGAAAATTAGAGACGAGATTCAAGGGGAAATTGATTTCAACAAAAAACAAAAGACAAAAGACAATTGAGTCATTTTTCAAGAAACCTTCATAAATCATTCATGTAATATGCTATATATAAGGAATTATTAATTTATATTTTATATGGGGTCTAAAGAAATTATCAAAAATGTATTATCTTATAATTTTAGCGAATTATTAATTTAGCACCCTATCCCCGAGTCGGGACCGGAAAAAAATATTATCTTAGAGAGTTTATTAAATAATCGAGTATTAATTTATCGAGTTTCTACTGTATCAAATATATTGTTGTCAATAAAGTGTAGCTGTATGGGGTGGACAATATTGTCAGTTATATTTCTTAACTGAGGATTAACAATGTTATCCATCACCATACAACAACACTTTATTGATTTTAGCATGATCAAATTTACAGTTTTAAGATGGTTTATTTTGTGGTGTTCTTTTTCTCGGTAAAACGCTAAAAAAGATAACATTTTGGCTGAAAGGGTGTAAACTCAATAACATTTTGCTGCATGAGATGGACAAAAATTATAGAAAAAGAGGCTGATTTCAGACTTTGTGTTTCCAAACGGCGACAAAAAAACTACTTCAAAAAACAAAAATAAAAAAAAAATCATACGAAAGTCGAAACAGCCAGTGAAGATGCTTCAAAAGAAGAAAGAGACTGGTGACAGTGAAGATTTGGAAGATCAATATTTATTTTATTTAATTTTCTTTTTCAGTTGATTGGTATATAATAACAACGCCATATCTAATAAAAACGCCAAAAAGCCAAATGTCTTACACCTTTGGCGTTTATTAAACCATCATAAAATTACTTTGGACAAATATTATAAAAAACCAAAAAAATAAAAAAAATAATAAAATAAATAAAAAACAAACTTGAAAATGTAACTAGAAACAGTAACTAAAAGCAGTAATACTGAAGATAGGGAAAATTTATTATATTAGAATCTAAAACGCCAAACTTGAAAGATGGGACGTGTTACAGACTTCAGAGATAAAGCTTGTCAAAAACAATAATTACAAACAGTAACTGAAAAGACTAATACTTTATTATAATAACGCACCGCCTAACTTAGGCGCCAAAAAGAGATCATATATAATGATACGTCTCAGCAACTTCCATTTGATCAAACCAAAAAAACAAACGCCAATACTACTAAATATCACTCACTGTAAAACGCCAAAAAAAAAATCAAAGATGGCTGATATGCTTTCTTGGATATTCAGTATTGTTATTCGTGAAGTTTCACTGAATGAATTGTTAGCGGATGTGAGTAACTCAGTAAGATTTTGCTGCATGAGAAGGCTTGGATGAGGAGAAGAGATCAATGACACTGAAGAATGGGATGATTATAAAGATGAAGATCAACATGAAGAAAAAGCGAAAAACTCACCCACACGTCATAGATCTATGTCCCCAAACATCCACAAAAAAACCACTTCAACAGACGAGCAGGCAAAATAATTAAACCGATGGGTTTGTTAAGTTTTACATAAAACGCCATATTTTTTGTGACAGTTCTTGTACTATTAAAGAACAGAGAGACTGATGACAGTGAAGATTGTGAAGAGAGATCCGATTATGATTTTTAATTTATTTTCTTCGCTTGTATTTTTTTTACTGTGGCTGAAATATGATCTAACAATTGTAAAACGCCAAGATACAACAAACGCCAAAATGTTTATAAAAAATAATCGAACAATGGGCCATCTTTTTAAAACGCCTTGAAAAACGCCATTCAGATAGATTTCCTAACCACCCTGGGTTCCAATGGCATACGATTTGAATAAACGCCATAAATGCCAAAATGTTAATACGATGAAACCATTAAACGCCATTAATTATTGAATTTGGTTAACACCAAAAATCTTAAACCCCAAAATTAAAACAATATTCGGAAAAGCGGAACTGGAAAAGCAGAAAATGAAAGGACAAAAAAGCCCCTCCGCTCTTCTCTATGCCGCGTGACACGTGTTGGGCCAGGATGCGTTCTCACCATTCTCACACTTTTGAGCGTTTTCTCCTGATCCCGTTTCTATATATATATATATATGTTAATTAATAGTATACCCATACCAACTTCAAGATATGCCCATTTAAAAAACAAATTTTATGGTTTAGAATATAGCCTCTTTGCCATTAGGTTTAGTGAGCCCAATACGCATTTAATTTTTAAAAATAATAATAATAATAAAACATTAGTGAATGACACATTTTTTCGAGCTTGAACAGGGTACATGAATTTTCAGAGACACCACTGAATCCTTTCAATTAGAGTTAAAATAAATAATTAAGATTAAATGGGTGAAATTGAAGAAAAAAAAAGGAGGCACATAGGTTTGTGGGTTTGTTTATGGGTATTCTAGTCCATCAAAGGCAATAGTTTTTTTCTCCTTCAATTCCCCATGTTTTTAAAACGTTAATAACTCTTTCACACGACATTATTTTTTTTTTTATAAAAATCGCACTATAAAAACGGACGTTTTTTATCTTTAAAACAACTATACTATTGTTATACTTTTGAACAAAAATTCGGAAACCTGGATGCGTAAAACGCAATGGACACAAAACAAAAAAAATGACTTTTTCCTAAAATGCAATGGACTAAAACAAAAAAAAGGGAAGTGTTCTTTCTAAAACGCAATGAACAAAAAATACAAAAGAAAATTTTCTTTCTAAAACGTAATGGACTAAAAACAAAAAAGAAAGTTTTCTTTATAAAATGCAATGGACTAAAACACTAAAGGAAGTGTTCTTTATAAAACACAATTGACTAAAAACACAAAAGAAAATGTTCTTTATAAAACGCAATGCACTAAAAACACAAAAGCAAGTATTCTTTATAAAACGCAATGGACTAACACACAAAAGAAAGTGTTCTTTCTAAAACACAATGGACTAAAAACACAAAAGAAAGTATTCAATCTAAAACACAATGGACAAAAAACACAAAAGAAAGTTTTCTTCATAAAATGCAATGGACAAAAAACACAAAAGAGAGTGTGTTTTCTAAAACGCAATGGACTAAAAGCACAAAAGAAAGTGTTCTTTCTAAAATGCCTAAAAACACAAAAGAAATTGTTCTTTCTAAAACGCAATAAACTAAAAACAAAAATAAAATTGTTTATCTAAAACGCAATGGACTAAAAACACAAAAAATGAGTTTTTCTAAAACTCAATTCAAAAACCCAGATCGTAAAAATTAATGATTGACGAAATTCTTTAGATTTCTTACACAGATCGAAGTCGATTTGTTCAACGATTGACGAAATTTGAATATTAAAAACACTGATCATCGATCGAATCGAGTGATTGCTTCAAAATCACGAGAAAAAAATGAAAAATTATATAAAATCAAACTGTGTTTCTTCAAAAAAAAAGTTGAAGAACACGTTGATTGATTGATAAAGAAAATCGTAATATGATGTAGTGATCATAAAGAGAGAAAGTGAAGAAAAGACCGAAGATGATGGGTGTTGAATACGCAGGGAAAGAGAAAAAAAGAAGATGAGATGAGATTGACTAATAATGCCCCTACCTATGTTTTGTTATTTGCCATATGTCCTATTATTATTTCCTACACTTCCTACCCAAACCAAACTTCCTATTTTTGATCCTCTCCCTGTATTGTCATAGTTATAAATATTAATATGCGACTTATTATTTCATGAGGAACCCTATAGTTCGCAAAGTTACAGACTTGGGTATATAGGGGAAATTTCCCGGGAAGAAAAGGATAAATGGTCTTATCCTTAGCCGGTAAAACCGGATGAAGGTCTGTTGGAATCATATAATCACTGACAAACTTATCCAACTGGCGTTGAGTCATAACACTAACACTCTCGGAAAGGTTCTCTTTCCCGGGAGCCATGACCGAACTGAAAAAGGGGTTACACACCTTATAGAAGAAGAAGGGTAGAGAAGAAGATGAAAAGGGGGTAACACCAGGGGAGATCGAGAGAGTAAAAAAGATAAAAATGAAATGTAAAAAAGGGTTTTCATAGAAATCTTAAGTCGGTTGTCAAGGGGCGATCATGTCAACCGTCACGTCAGGCGCCGTTCGCAATTCCCGAAGCGGGGACTGTCACCGTAACCAGTCGGTGACTGACGGTCAAAGCATTTACCTCACCAACGACACGTCAGCTCCGCAATCACATCGCCACGTCATCCGTCCAAAGAATTTAGCTTAACATTTTATCAAGTCCTCACCAGCACTTGATAAACTGGGGGACTTGAAGATACATATCTGAGTCCGGACCTTCTCATAAGGGACGGACCGAGTCATTTACACCGAAGATTCTGAAGACCTCCATACCTCAGCATGTCGGGACCGGACCTCCGAACAAGTGTGTCCAAGACGGATGACGTCATCTCAGTTGACTAGTATAAATACCCATCCAAGTACAAGCCAAGTACGATTTTCTCAGAACCTTCGTCCTACTTTCTCTCTCTATTTTCTCTCTCTATCAAATACTTATCCTCACGCCGGAGGGTGGTCGCAGAGGGGCCCTCCCATCTCTGTGGCGAGCCTAACGGTTTTCTCTTTTGCAAGATCAGGCCCTCAATCTCTCCAAGGTCCAAACTCGATTTACAGGCTCCGGCCTTCTTTGAATTTTGGATCTTCAGGGCTGAATGGTGGACTTATTGGAATTACTTGTTCGTGGGATAAAGGCTTCATGGGCTGGAGAGTTGCGGATACGAGCTGGGCCACCAGAGCTGTTGAACCTGTATATAAGTTGTTGCCGGAATAGCCTGATGTTGGGCATTGATACCCGACCAGAGCCCAAACAATATCATTCCATACAGGCACCTCTTTGGTTTTGATGGTCCGTGACATCCTTTATCCGGTCGTCCATCCATCGAAGAGAAAAAGAAATGAGGAAAAACAAACATATCCAAGTGTAAAGAGTTGAATATTAAAGATCCACTCTCAGTAGTTGAGTTCTTCCTTTGTTTTCTAGGTAACTAACAATCATTGAAATCCATAGTTGGGTTTTGTGAGGGACAGCAGCTCTTGATAAGAATGTTTCTAATAGTTTGGGATGAATTATGTTTTCTTCAGCTTTTTGTAAACCAAACACCACAAGCCCTTGTTCAAAACCATAATTTCAGGCCCTTTCTTCTCCATGATAATAATTATCAATCTTGTTTCAATCAAAACCCCTTCTCCTTTGTCAACAACAGCCATCCATCGAGAAAGTCCTTATCAACGCTTTTCATCAACTCAAGACAAAGACGATCATAGACCCACATGCTGAATTTGAACCAAAGCCTCAAAGCGTCCGTGGGTTCAGCATTGTGTTCAGAGCCACTGGCCTCCCCACCGAGGATGGTTAATTTAATCGTAAATATTTCTTCTTTATGAGCAACGGTTAGTTTTTACATATGGTCGAAAACGATGAGCTTTCAGAGTATGCATTGTTGCATGATGGTTACAATTACAAAGTGGTACCAAAACAACAGATTAGGGATTATTATATGGCAAAAAACAGTTTATTGCTTATTATCTGCAATATATACAAATCTATGTGTCCATTTCTAGAAGAACAAAAACAAGAAAATATGTAGAAAGAAATTAAGGTTGTCCTTCATCATCTATCATTTCACGAACCTCGTTAGCAACTAAGTACGCTTTGTGACCTCCGATCACCTCTGCCTGTTTCTTCCCATCTTTCCATAGCTGTAATACTAAAACACATTAGTTTTGAAGGTAGCAACAGCTTGCAAACATAATAAAAATATTGTTAGATAAATCTGTGCACCTGTATAGTTGGCATTTTCTGCGATTATAGACCAGATCCGATCCCAAACGAGTCAAATCACATGAAATTGCACAATTCAAGTGTTAAACGTCTGAAAATGATGCTGATGAAACTGAACTAATTGTGTGGGCATGAGAGACTTACAGTGACCCCAGCCCGAACCACAAGCTGATACGGGACGTTGTTGACATCAATGCAATAAAACTTTACCCTGCTTTTAACATATCCAAACACAAGTATGAGAAATGTGAACATTGCGATAGTTGAGCAAAAGGGTGAGTTTTAAGTTTTAACCTTGGGTGATAATCAGCTGCCAATTTTTCCAATGTTGGTTTCAAATATATGCATTTCCTGCACCACTTTGCCATCCTATGAACACAAATAACATTAGCTCACCTAATAATTCTGGCTAAACATGATCCATATCCCATCAAATATTGATATGTGGCAATAAGATTAAGATCCTGAATAGAAATTGTATAATATGATGAAAATTAAGAAATTGGTGGTCATAATGTAATTTTTTTTAATAGAAGTTAAATGCCTTTAAAAAAAATTATCGTGTTATGAATTTACATCGAGATAGTTGGTAAACGAGCAAAACAAACACAAGTAGCCAGTAAAATCTCACTCATAACAAATCTATTGGTAGGGCCATTAGAAAGGGTGGGATGAGGGAATAAGGATACTTCTTACTTTCAATAACAATATCACTTAACATAAAAGTAACTCCGTCTATGCATAATGAACAATTGACTAAATTTGATCCCAATTCGTAAATTGTTTTATAGCGACATAAATGAAAGCTAGGTGTGAGTGCCCTTGAAGTGAAAGTTAGGGGTGTCATTTGTCACATGGCCAACAGTCACATCATCATCATACTCAGTAAATCCCGCCAATAGCAAAGCAAAGGTAGGGTATGAGGGTAAGATGTAGACAGCCTTACCTCTACCCCATAGAAATAGAGAGGCTTCTTCCGGTGAGACCCTGGCTCGATAGTAGTTTTGCATCAAGTCTTGGACATAACTCATAAAGGCACATAACACTCAGCAATCGGGACAAAGACCGATTACTCGATTAGTGCATGTACTCTTTTGTCTTGCAGTTATCAACGCCACCACATTATGCATGAATCAACCAATTACAATATAGTGGCAGGCAGGTAAACGGGTAACAAGCCTCTTTTGAATAGCAAAACCGATTCTACTAAACACAAAGTTATGTAAGCCTAACACATAAAGTATCAGCATGAAATTAGAATACAAACCCATGTTAATCATCATATACATATTCATAACAATAACAAATACAGATTTTGCAACAATCTAAAGCAGTAAACATACCACAAAACAACAACCGAGTCATCCAACCGTTGAGCATCATGAATGACGTGATCAAATTGGCATTCGTTTAAAATAGGCTTGAGGTCGAGTGAAACAGGGGAAGAAGACTCAATAACCGGAATCGATCCTTGCTGACTCAAGGCCTTCAAACTCCCAGTGCATACGTCATATTTGAATCTCCAAAAATCTGAAAGGGACCTTGAAGAAGATCCGGAATTTGAAAACGCAACACGATTGGATGGAAGATGTAGTGTTTGAAAAGGTAGTGTGGTAGCGTCGGTCATGGCGGCAGCTGGTGTAGATCGGAGTTGTTGAGGAAGAAGACCAAGTGGAATGTTACGCATTTTCAGGACAAACTTTTACTTTTATATCCCTAAGGCCACCCGGGGCGGTCCGTGATGGACAGTGGCGGATCTTGCCCGTTGAACCTGCCATGGCCGAAAGACACGGGCACTAAAATTAGCACTACGGCCGAAAAACTTGCCAGGGCCGAACATAGTATATATACAAAATTTCGATCGAAATGCGGAAAATTAGCACTACGGCCGAAAAACTTGCCAGGGCCGTGGCCCTGCCACGGCTCTACTAAGATCCGCCAATGGTGATGGAGGTGCCATCACGCGTTATTTTATAACGCACACCGCCGCCACTAGTGGTATCACGCGTGATGTTTTCAACGAGTGGAATTTATAACGCGTTGAAAGTTTGAACGAATTTGAACATTGGACATATTCGACCGTTATTCAACGGTAAGTTTATTAAAAAAAAAACCTTTAAACCTTTTATATATATCTCAATTTTAAACCTTTTATATATATCTCCATTTTAAACCTTTTACACACACCAAAAACATAAACCCATTTCACACAATCTACATCTTTCTCAAATGGATTTCCCTACGGATTCGACGTTTCCGATGTCATCTAGCGATAGCGATACCGAGTCGTCTTCCGACAATGAGACGCTAAATTATTTTGTGTCGGTGTATAACGAACTTGATGCCGAGTCGTCCCGCCCAAAGAAGAAGATGGTAGACCGTGATCGTATACGTGCCAACAAAGTGTTAATGAACGATTATTTTGTGGAAAATCCGCTCTACAATGCCGAAACGTTTAGAGATCGGTTTCGTTTACCCAAAGAATTATTTTTAAAGATTGTTGGAGACATCGAAGCAAGCGAGGAATGGTTTCAAGAACGTTACGATGCGAGGGGCAAACCAAGTTTCATGCAGATACAAAAATGCACGTCCGCCATTCGCCAACTAGCGACAGGTAACCCTCCCGATCAATATGATGAATACCTAGCTATGTCGGCCAGAACTTCACGTGAATGTTTGCAATTTTTTTGCAACGCGGTCATTAAGTTGTATGCTAAAGAGTTTTTACGTAAACCGACGAGCCACGACATCTCACGTATTTACGCCGCACATGAGGCTAGATGGCATTTTCCCGGGATGCTCGGTAGCATCGATTGTACACATATCGAGTGGAAAAATTGTCCAAGAGAGTTGCGAGGGGCGTATGTTAGGGGAGACATCAAAAGACCAACCATCATACTAGAAGCGGTGGCGACAAATGATTTATGGATTTGGCATTCGTATTTCGGTGTTCCAGGTTCAAACAACGACATCAATGTGTTGCACACGTCGCCGTTGTTTCAAACCGTAACGGATGGTACCGCACCTTCCACTCCTTTCTATGTTAACGGTCGACATTACAAACGAGGCTTTTATCTTGTGGATGGTATCTACCCATCATGGTCTGTTTTTGTGAAAGCTCCCTCATTTCCTGTCGAGCCTAAAGAAATCGTGTTCAAAAAATTGCTAGAACCGGCAAGAAAAGATGTTGAGAGGGCATTTGGTGTTTTAAAGGGTAGATGGGGTATACTACACCGACCGGTTCGTGCGATGAACAAGAAAACAATACATAGCATGGTGTATGCATGTATCATATTGCACAATATGATGATCAAAGAAGACGGACGTGCAATATCCGCGGATTGGGTGTCGGATCCTCCTACACAAGTTCAAGTTCCACAAAATATCCAACAAGAATTGTGGAATGAAGAAACTCACTTTAGGTTGAGATACAATTTAATCGAACTAGTAGGTTCTCTAGGTTTGGAGTTTCATGATTCGGATGAGGAGTATGTTTTTTTTTTAAATTGTAGTCTAAAATATTTCTAGTATGTTAAATTGAAGTAGTATGTTTTAATTTTAATGAAATTTATAATTTTAGTGTTTTATTGTTAATTTCTAATTTAAAATTAAAAAAAATTGTGAGTGATGGAATTCTATCACTAGTGACCACCCCACTACATTTCTATCACTAGTGATAGAATATTGGGTGATGACATGGCATTAGTTGATTGGATATTGAGAGTGATAGAATTCTATATTCTATCACTAGTGACCACCCCCACTACATTTCTATCACTAGTAATAGAATATTGGGTGATGACATGGCATTAGTTGATTGGATATTGGGAGTGATAGAATTCTATCACTAGTGACCACCCCTCCTCCCCTAAAACAATAGCATTTCCTTCTGTTTCTTTTACTTGTTATTTTTTATTAATTAATAATATGATTTTACCTTTTTTTTTTAGTGACAAAGGTTACATTACTCCTACTAAACTAGACCAATAAATACTAAACTACACCCTGTGCCAGGATTTGAACCCTGGTCTTTTCTCCAAGAGGCAAGAGCCTCTACCACCTAGCTATAGCTGGAATGGCATATGATTTTACCTATAGTTTTTTTTTTTTGGTTATTGGAATTTATCACTCTTATCTATTGGGTATTGGTCGTTGTCACTCTCAACTATCACTTTGACTCTCACTACTCCCAACTTAACACTTTATGTGTTGTGTCACACCGGTTGAGCGATTTTGGTCTCCCCTTTTGTCTTTTAGGAGTAGATTCACTTGCAGTCATTAGTAATTCACAAAGTGTTAGCCTAATATCACCAATAACACAAGTCAAACACTAAGAAATGTTCACCTGTGGAGTGACACAACACACAAAGTGCTAAGTTGGGAGTGGTGGGAGTCAAAGTGATAGTTGAGAGTGACATCGACCAATACCCAATAGTTAGGAGTGATAAAATCCAATAACCTTTTTTTTTAACAGCCAACGAATCCTCCAAATAGGTTACTGACGAAATTCACCACATCGGGATACACTCGCATCTGAACAGGGGAAAACCCTCACTTAGGGCCGAAGCCCGTGAACACTCGCCCGAAGGCACGACAACGCTGTGAGGTAAAACCCGCTCAGTTCAAGGACCGAACTAGCGATCTCCACCTATTCGCCTAGTCTCCCATCATCACCAGGTGCCGTATAAATTAATGGGGAGGGTAGGAATCGAACTTGGGTCCCTTGGAACACCAAAACTCTCCCTTTCCACTCCACCACCACCTCATTGGCATATTAGTTATAGTTTTAGTTTAACTAGGTATTATTCGGCGCGCGCGTTGTGCCGCACTTCATGAATATGACTACTAACACGATTCGCCAATAGTTGCTAAATAGAGGACTACCGATAAAGATTTCAGTAACACACTACCGACAAAGATCGACTACAATGGCAACGCTAACCTAATACAGAAATTAGCACGTGTGTCATATGTTTACTTTTCATGTGCAGCGCGTCCACTGTAAACCCCTATTATTAATTGCCAATTTCTCGAAGCATCCAACTAACTTCAGATTCAACTAATCACTAAAACAAAATATCGAATCCCTAGATTCAGGATAAAAATGGTCCAAATTAGTTAAAAAAAAATTCACAATTTCACACACATAAACACAATAATAAAAAAAACAATTAAAAGCCTATCATAACAAAATCAAAACATAAAACAAATAACAAAAAACAGGAAGAACTAACTTGACTCTCATCCAGAGTATATCCATATGATGATCCCAACGCGAAAAACGACGACGTATAAACAATCTTCTTTATCGTATCCGTCTCCTTACACGCTTGAATCACATTTTTCAAACCTTCAATACAAACATAATCGTCATAACCAAAACAATTCATTCATATCTAACAACAACAACAGTTTAATTACGATCTAACAATATATCAAAATAACCTGCTCAAATAGCATTTAGATGTCACTGCATGTCAATGAAACATAAATCATTCTAAAAATATGTGTCGAAAAGTTACCTAGTTCGCCTCAAACTTCTCCTACTCGATGACCGACGGCCTGCCTCAACACCGACAACCACCATCGCCGCCGTTAACGACTGTATCACCGCCGACGCGTCCGATCGACTAAACCGGCTTCACCAATAGGGTTCACGGCGGAACCCTAGGTCATCTTCGGTTAGACCAACATCAGTCGCCACCGTCGCTAGAGTCGCCGGAATAGCGGCTGTCAAACCCTAGTCTCATGCGCTCATGGGGGAGAAGACATATGGTTCCGTGGTGGACAGAATGATGGCAGGCGGCGTCCGAACAACTACCACCACCGTCTGTCTCTGTTTCTCCGGTGTTGCTCACGCCGGCATCCACAAGCAGCATCACCGGTGTCAGCCAGCACCCACTCCCATCGTTATCTTTCTATCTAGGTCTTTCTCTCTCCGATCGACACTCCGACGCACGCAAGCAAGACCACCGGCGTCCTCAAGATAAAGTGGCCAGCCGGAGGTCATGCCTGGTACCCGCTCCGGTCAGCGTCGTGTCTCTCTCTAGTGGTTTCATTCTCTCTGTCTCTGAAGTCTGAAGCAGGGGACAAAATGGGTGTGTGGCATGGTGTAGAAGAGTATATCTCTGTCTCTAAAGTCTGAAGCAGGGGACAAAATGGGTGTGTGGCATGGTGTAGAAGAGTAGAGAAGGTCTGATATAAGGGTGGACATAATCTGTAGCATACAAACATTAGTGGTCAATATGTAAAAAGCAAAAAATACACTGACGCAATGTAGTGTTATCAATTGATATATATAATAATTATTCAGAATCACGTAATCAACTATAAAAATACGTATTTAAATAAGTATTGTGTAATTTACATTTGAAATTGGATAATTAGTTGTAATCTGAATTATTAGAGTTAAAAGCTAGGTACACACTACCCTGTGGAGAATGTTTGTGTTCTATAACGCGGAAAATGTAACTAAACCATAAGGGTCTGTTTGGTATGGGGTAATGGAATGGATGAAGGAATGAAATGGACGAGGTAATGGAATGTACGAGGGAATGCAATGGATCATTACCATTCCATGTCTTGTTTGGTTAGCATGTGTGAATGGAATTAATTATTATTGTGTATTGTTAGGTAGGCAAGAAAAAACGAAGTAATAAAATCAGTGGTGAGTGGTGGTGGTGGTGGTGGTCGGTGTAGTGATTGTGGGTGGTTTTATAGGTGGCGGTGGTGTGTAGCGGCGGAGATGGGTGGTGGTGGTGGCGGCGAGTGGCGGTGCAGCGGCGACGATGAGTGGTGGTGGCGGCAAGGCGGTCGTTGGTGGTGGGTGGCGGTGGAGGTGCGGTGGCGGCGGAGGTGCGGTGGGTGTCGGCGGCGGCGGTTGGTGGTGGCGTCAACGATGGTGGTGGGCGGCGGCGACGAGTGGCGTTGGCGGTTGGTCGCGATTTTGGTGGTAACGGTGGCGGGTGGGCGGCGGTGGCGGCGACGGTGGCTGTCGGGGTGAGGTGGTGGCAGGTGGCGGCGATGGCGTCGGTGGTGGTGGGTTGTGGCGAAGGTGGTGGGTTGTGGTGTTGTTGATGAATGGTGCAAGAGGGGATGTA
Organism: Helianthus tuberosus; assembly: GCA_030545235.1. NCBI lineage: Eukaryota > Viridiplantae > Streptophyta > Magnoliopsida > Asterales > Asteraceae > Helianthus > Helianthus tuberosus. The sequence goes on along the minus strand of CM060402.1, from coordinate 61,678,697 downwards.
ATGAAAAAAAACATGGGGGATGGATGGAATGATTTTGAGGGAATGGAATGCCTTTTGGAATTAGTGATTCCATTCCATTGACCAACCAAACACCCTTTTCTTCATTCCCTCGTAATCATCCATTCCATTCCACCTCCCATTCCTGCATACCAAACATTACCTAAGGGTGAAAGGGGTGGTCACCTCATGATAAGAGGTAAACTTTTCATCCACTCAATCATCTATTTTCATGTCAACTCTTCTTTCTAAGCTCCCTCTTGCTCAAAAACATAAGGGTGGTCATCTTTCTAAGTCCCATCTTGCCCAAAAATAGGTTTTTTTTTTAATAAAAAGATACAAAAAGCCTAGTATATGTATATAAAAAAACAAAAAGATATAAAAAGCCTAGTATATATATAATATTACCAAAATACCATCCAAATTAACAGAGACTTTGGATGGAGTTAGACCCGTGGAGCAAATTAGAGAAAAACTAGTAACATTAGGGAGTAAAATGACTATTTTTAAAGGATTGAGGCAAAACCGTTAAAATGATCAAAGCACAGGAAGCAAAACGGAAGTTTACTCATAAATAAAACATAATCAATTAAATAAAGTCATTACATTAAACTAAATTGAAAAAAGTAAAATAAATTAAAACCATAAAAAATTTAGAAATTACATGGCCAATTATATTTTTTTGCGATCTCCCTTTTTCAGGCTAGTGTGATTTCCAACATCTCCGGTGGAACATTGTCGTGTGGCCTGTTAAACGTCTCCAAATCTTTATCAAACATAAGTGATCTCAACGTCTCTCGATGTTCATCCGCCAACGCCATAAAGTTTTCCTCTCGTTTCTTTTTAATGTCCACCAACTCTTGTTTCATAAATTTGTATTCTTCGAACTTGTTGGACATATCAATTGATCTTTCGGTCGACGACATTGCGGGTCCTTTATCTTTTTTCTATTCCTTTTTTTGCATTCTTGGAGAGGGGTCTAAGTTTATGTCGGGTACGCCACTAGTGAATTCGGTATTCGCTGTACCCGCTTGGTAGTTACCCAAATCCGACGACTTTCTTTTTGCGCTTGTTTCATAACATAAGCATCGTCATTCCCGCTAGGACGTAAACGATCCTATAATAAAAATATAAATTATATTAAGGTAAAAAATAATAATATATAAAAGGTAAAAAAATAAAAAGTATGTAAACGTAAAAAATTATACCGCTTAATGCCAAAAGTCGTTGAATAAGTTCAACTTTCCTTGCATTGTTTTCCATTTTGGACGGACTTGATGAACGGTTCGGAAACTTCCTCCAACCGTTGTATTGTAATGTGCGAGAACTTTTTTCCAAAAACCTTCCGATTTTTGTTGATTGCATTTTGTCTTGTTTAAACTACAATGCACATACGCCATCGCTAACGTATCTTCTTGTTTCTTCGTCCAACTTTGACGATCCGCCTTACACCCTTTCCTTTCGGTTCATCTTCGGCTTCTTCTTCGACTTCAAGTTCTTCTTCTTGTTCAACATAATCTTCATTTTCGTCTTCATCTAAGTTTTGAGTCTCGGGCACACATTCTTCTTCTTTGTTATCATCGTATATTATAAGCACGTGTTCAACATTATCTCTTGGAGATTGAGTCGGTGGACTCCGATAAGCAAACGGGTCAAAAGCGTTTTGGGCATCCGTAGGATATTCATACACACCGGGTGCAACCATCGTGGGACCCTGTGGTAGTGAAAAAATTGTGGTGAGTAATTGGGTGTTGTAAAAACCCGGTTGTGTAGTTTGGGCGTAAAACTATGGAGGTTGAGAGCGTGGGGAATACCCAAGTTGTGATTGAAATGACACACTTGAACCGCTCGATCCGCCTCGTCTACTTTGCGAGCCGTGCTCCCTCACCTTTGAACCGGAACCCGAAACTTTTTTCTTGCCATCACCCTTGTTTTGTGTATCCGTAGTATGAGAATTTTGAGTTTTAATAAGTGAGAGTATGTGAATTGTGTAAAAAATGAGACGCAAAATGGTATTATTTATAATTGAATTTATTTGTTTTTTTTAATTAAAATGACATTATTGCTGCCCATGGCTTTATAGCCTAGTGACATCTTGGTGGTGGGATAACGCTTTGGGACCAATAGGTCCTGGGTTCGATTCCCACAAGGGGGTTTTCCCATATTTATTGGGTTTCCTCCTGAATTGGTGTATAGGCATTTTGCCTAGTGGAGATGGATATGATCGGGTGGTTCCGCTGGTGGCACGATGATACTCCAGTGGTCCGTTAGTGATTCAAATGTGCCGTTCAAAAAAAAAAAGACATTATTGCCGTTAATGCTCCAACGGTCCAAAAAGTCACCCAACGGTCAAATAGCTTTGCGGAACCATTCACCGATTTCAATCTAAATCAGCGGGGAGGGAAGGGTCGGTGGCAGTGTTGCCGCGCTGTAAAAGGGACACCGCACCCGCCCCGTTCACCCTAACAACACTACATGGGTTAACAACTTAATATATAGGAAGTCATGCATGTTGACCAAAATATTAGTAAAATAGTTAAGAACTTTAACATTTGTTAAAATAGGCATGGGTTATAAATGTGTCTGAGTATTAGTGTGTGGGCTATGGGGGTGTCAGTGGCTCTCAATGTGATCTATGAAGGTCTCAAAATATCGGAGTGTGGGCTATGGAGGTGCCGACACCTATAGAAGTGTTGTGTTATCTGAGTGTGGGCTATGAATGTGGTAGATTATCAGAGTGTGAGTTATGGAAGTTTTGTATCTGTCACTTTTTTTACTCGGATTGGTTGTTTTGGATTGTCTACTTGAAAAACTGTAAAAATCAATAGATATTTCGCTTGGAAGGCTGAGATGGGCCGCATCCAGACTTTGGATGCTCTTGCAAAGAGAAATATCCATGTTGGCTCTTTATCTTGTCGTTTTTTGTGGAGAGGATGACGAGTCGGCTTCTCACATTCCGACCTTGTTTTGTGGCGTATGTGTTTTGGCAATACATTAGTTCGTGGTGTAATATTTGACAGATGTATGCCTTTTCGATCAAGAACCTTCTTGAAATTCACCTTACTCTTCGACTAGATCGGTCAAAGCAAAAAGTTCAGGGTATTGTTATGGTGGCAAGTTGGTGGATTTGAAAAGCTAGGAACGACATTGTTTTCACAAATAAGCAAGTGGGAGACATTATCAGATCTCTTGCTGATTAAAAACCGCTCTGCATCAAAATCTCTTATGCAGAACAATTTGTGTAAATTTAATTTCTAACTGTTGTATGTTTCTTTTGCCTCGAGCGCCTTACTAGTAGGTTATCTAGTGAAAGAAGCCATTCAGAAAAAAAGAAATACTTATATATTTCATCAACATGCCTATTCTCACAATTTTCCCTAATATGATTCAGTAGTATATCCTTCAAATCAGACCGAGCAATATTCTTAAGAATCTGATTAAAATGGTATTAAAACTTGTGTTTATGAAAGATTTTCATTTTCTTATCAAGGTTTTACTAAACGATGTGTTTCTTTGACTTAAAAGAACATTGATCAAATCGCAAAGTTACCGAAAAAACATATATACCCTATTAGAACATTGATCTCACGTCTAACTTGTCTTACGAAGAGTTAAAACACCATCCAGTCATCCATGCCCACCCTATCTCACAACAAAAGACCGTCCAAAAACACGATCTCTCGCCTTTCATCCCCTCTCGCATAAACCGCAACAAACATATTATGGATGCTCTAAATGATTTGTGGTGTATAACAAACTCTGACAGGCCATAAAGTTGAGTACTAAATGAGATTTCCATAGCATTTATTTCCAGTTTGTAATTTATATATTATTATTATTGACGGACATAAAAAAACGAATACACAAGTAAAGATTTGCACATACCAAAGTTCTTGCAGTAACTTGATGTCTTACACTCCCAAACAACTCAAAATAGTCAATCTTTTTTCTTCCTGTAGTAATTACCTTTCCCTGCTTGTATTGTTCACCATTTCATCCAACAAAACAATTTAAAAAATTCTGATTAATCTTGATCTAACCTACTACGCGATACAAAACCCAAAACAAGAAAACCAAGTCAAACACCTTTCTCCGAACATGTACAAAGACAACACCACTAATCTCACCGCTTTCCTATTTACCTCCATGATCAAAAGTTTTAAGAGAAATATGACGTGACAACAAGTTTATAAGCTATCCCGAACAGTAGGAAAGCTTGTTCCATCTTTGACATGGCTTGATGCAGACGGCCATAGCCATTTCAAAACGTGCGGGCCTAAAATCTGTTGAAAACAATACAAAAATCAGTATGTGTATGTGCACTGCACCATGCATAAATGAAGAAAACGGCGGTACCATAGTGACATTTCTGTATGCACCAACATCGTACGGATGCTTATAAATCTGTCCAGACTTCTTCGCTAACCACACTTTCCTAGTTCCTTCATAATACTGCGAAAGATAACAAAATCCTGACCCATTAAAGTTGAATGTTGACTTTTTCTTACCTCTATTGTCATCAAATGTTTGACTTTTTACCTCTATTGTTGTCATATTATGAATCAACAGGTATATATGCCAGCCCAAGAGAGTTCCAAGCGTCAAACTTAGGAGAGAAATCATAACCGCAGATGTAATCTGTTCAACAAAAATCAAATTGCAAATTTTGAGTTTTTTATTTCAAATTTGAAACTGACAACGCGTTCATGTGTCAACCGATCAAAAGTGTGACAAAAGAAATCTACCTTGATTATTTGTAGGCATGTTTATACATGTACTACGTGTGTTTATAACATAGTTCTAAAACTAAAAAACATATTTTATATTAATTCAGGTCCTACTACTTTTTTTTCAAAATAACAAGTATGTTTTCTCTTCTAACTTTTAATATATAATGTTCTGTATAAATTTCAATAAACTGTTGAGATGTATTTATTTATATATAAACTTAATCACTAACTGAGCCGTATCTAATATAATATATTTTTGGTCTTGAGTAGATAAATAAGCACATTGTAATGGTTTATTCAAACTTCTATAAAACATTATATATTAAATGTCATAAAAGAAAAACAATATTATAACTTATAGAAAAAAAACAGTAAAAAACTTAAAAATAAATCATCACATCAATGGGGGTGTATTTGTGAATTTTAAGGGTGTACATAGATCACACATCGGCCCTCGTACATTCCTATAATCTAAATCTACATTGGGACAGCTTCCTAAAGAGTCTCACCGGGTTAACTAGGACTAGAAATGCGGAATTTCTACGTGAATCAAGATCTAGAAAAGAGTTTACAGGACTACAACCATATATCTTGTTCTTTTGTATATATGGGCCTTGAAAAACAAATATAGAATTCACATACAATTACCCGATAATCTGAATCTTCAAGGCGCAATAATAACTTTCAATACACTGTTGAGATGTATTTATTTGTATCTACATTTCGGCATAAATTTTATCACTAACCGAGCTATATCTAATACAATATACTCCTTGGGCTTGACTTTGAATATGGCCCAGGCTCAATTAGTGAGATAAACTTTATATCAACATGTAGATAAAACAAACACATCGTAATTGTATTGTATATTCAAAATTATATAAAACATTATATATAAAAAGTTAAAACAATTAGAAACTTACATAAAAGGTTTTGAGGCGAGTCGTCCCGAAAGACTCCCAATCCTTTTGAACTCCACAACCAGCTATTATAACCTATACAATACGAAACTATTAAAAAAAGCAACATTTGTAAAATACTTAACAACCAAAAAGAGTGGTTATGGTTATACGTACCGTAGAATAGAGACTTGAAATAGTCCCATAGAAAACCAGAAGAAAAAAGGCTTTATAGTTCCTTTGACCAACACAATTATTTATCCATGTGCAATGATGATCCTAACAAAACTTTAAGTATAAGAAGATATCATGAATAGATAGATATATATACACTTTTTTATATAGGGTACAATTTTTATTTATAGTATTTTGAATACCCACCATTTTCAAGACACACCTTCTGCAAACACGACAATGGTGTGCTCTTGGAGGCTTGTATGCCGAACATTTGTCACAACGTTTTGTAAGTGCTTCCTGAAATGTACATCATATAGTATCAACAAACCAAAAATAAGATGTGATATGAAAAAGAAAAAAAAGATCTCCCAAAATTTAATTAGATTAGTAACACGAACTTTCTCAACATCATTTCATATAACTTTTAAATTGTTTGTGTTAAAGACACAACATACAAGTGTAAATGCCACATAACGGATTCAAGTTATTTTGACGTGAGGTTTCTGATTTACTCCAAACGTCATCATTGACCAACAACATTTTACCTGATAATTCGGTTTCACTAGATTCTCGATTTGATTCTTCATTCTTGGCATCTTCTTTAGTTATAAAATCAAAATCATTTATGTAATGGTGCTTGTTGCCCGTTTACCTGCCGTTTGTTTGTAATTTGTTGTTTTGGCATTTTAATGATAACCGAGATGTTTACAAACAAAAATAAAAAAAATCTATGTCATAATGCTTAAATAGTTTATGGGTGATGCTCTTCAGGTTGGTCTCTGTTGAGACCATAAAATAAAGGATATTGATACGAACCCATGGGTCGACCAATGTCTTGTGGGCAGCTCCAGATGGGTATTTGACCCAATTAATTATCTGCAGAAATGGGTTTTGGGGGGAACGGTTCTGGGAGGAAGTAGTGTGCAGTTTTTAGCAGTTAATTACCTTCTTTTCTTTTATTTTAAATAAGGCAGAATAGGTAATGTTTCAGGGGTCGATGTTTTATATAAAATTAGGGTTCTAAACCTTTGTTTATGGAGATTAACCCATCTCGAATTGGGTCTTTTATCTTGTAATATTTCAGTTTTCAGCAATTAAATCTATCAATTACTTTTGTTTGAGTTCTGGGTTCTATCAGATAATTTCACCAAATATGACTGTCAAAATGATGAATCCCATAAACAAACAATCTAAATTAAGTCAGCCATTACGACAATCCAACATAAAGAGAAAACGTGGGTACCTTTGGTTCCATCATCATGACAAAGTTTCTTGGCCAAATCCTCAAGGGGTTGAAACCACTAACAAGTGAGTGTCATTGTTGAGCAACGTGTACTTTATTTTGCAAGATGCTAATCCAAACCAACAATGAGCTATGGGAACCCTAGAACACTACACCAACTGTTGGTGTTTTCAGCCCTTGGAAGTTTTGGCAAGACTACATTGGCCAAGAAGGATAATGAAATCAAAGGTACCCACATTTCTTCTTTACGTTGGATCGTCATAATGATTTGACATAATTAAGATTGTTCGTTTATGGGCTATACAACATAAGTTTCATCTTGCTTGTATGTCGACAAACATATTTAATGGCAACATCCTTTATCTTACTGTCTCGACCCGAAAACTATTTAAACATTATGACACAAACGATTTTAATATTTATACAGAAAAAGACAGCAAATCAAATCGAAAACTAGCGACACAAGGCGGTCCTTAATGATGTCCGGTGTAAATCACAATCCGTTGTTCTGCATCCAAATACCAGGATTCAAGGTTCGGGTCACATCAAGTACATGTAAATCCTATAAAAGCCTAATTTTCCAAACAACTGAATTCTGGTTATCTAACTTCAATTATCCCTAAAAGCAACAATCTTTGAATAACTTTTATACAAACCCATGTCTACAAAACTAAATCTTTGACCATACAAGCATTTGTCATCAAGATTTAAATAAAGAATTGAAGTTGAACATAAAAGAGGGGGATATATAATCTTACAGATTCTCGGGATTCTTGATCTGACCCATCACTGGATTCAATATCCGGGAAATACCCAGATGGAACAGCACCTGGATCAGTGAAAACAGACACCAAAAACGAGAAAAGAGTGAAGGATGCCAACGTGGAAAAGATCACAACGTTGGTCAAACCTGCTGAGCTCTGAAACCCTACCCAATCATCAAGAAATATGAAAACGGTGCCGTAGAACACGATTATCATCAGGAGCAGAACGGCTAGTATTGGTAGCGATACAAATCTTCGCCATTGCATCGCTTGATTTTGGGGAAGTCGAAATGGGTTTTGCCCAGAAAGAAAAAAAAACAAAACGAAGGGGGTTAATTTTGCATTCACAATTGTGAAATGTAAAATGGTCTTGATTCAACAATTTATTTCGGCCGAAATAGAAAACTCAAAAAACAAAACTTGTATATACTTGAAAGCAATGTTTTAAAAACCGTTTTTAAATCAACCCGGATTAGGTTAAAAATGGTTCAACCGGTTGAATCAAATTGTACCAAACGGTTCAATCGGGTTGACTAGCTAACTCTATAATTTCATAAATCACAACATCAACTCAAAGTTAATAAAAAAATATATGATTACATATTAAAAGATGATCTAAAAGTAAATACATAATAAAAAATAATCCAAAAGATAATCGAAAATCATTAAATTTTCCAACAAGCTCTTTTAAATGAAAGAGTACGATATGTTTAAGTCATTTGGGTGTTGAATACATCAAGTTCACGATCGCATAAAAGATGAAATTCACTATTATCGACATCCTCATCAACTAGAGGATAACTATTTTCGTTTCATACAATATTAAATAAAAACTTTTAGATACGAATAATCATAATATATAAAAATTACGTAAGATAATTAACATTTAACATATATAATAAAAATAAGTAACAACCCAAACTAAAATAACCCAGGGCCGGTACCGGTATTACGTTTCAAGCCGGTATACCGGATTTTACCGCCGGTACAAACCTTATGTCGTTTCACTTATTTACTGGGGTGTTTCGTACCGGATTTACATCTGGAAACGGTAATACCGGTATAACCTGCCGGTATTTACCGGTTTTTAAAACATTGCTTGAAAGGACTCAAAAAACAAAAATTGTATATACTTGAAAGGATATTGACTATGGGTGGCAAAGTCGTCAAGTTAGTTGGGTTTGAGTTAGAATGGGTATAGGTTAGGGTGTGTATATTAAAAAAAGGTTAGGATGAGTTTGGGTAAGGATGAATTCAAGTTAGAATGGGATGAAAATATAAAAAAATGAAAAAAGGTAAATATCTAATAAAAATAAAGATAAATAAAAAGTTTTAAAAAATAAATAAAATAAATAAAGATTAAAAATTATAAAATATAAAAGATATTACATATTACTCCATTGTATATTAAAATCATGCATAAGATAACTTTGAACATTATGTTAGACTGGAGGGTATGGGGGTCGGCTTAGGCCCGGCGTGCCCTGCGCCGCACCCCCACACCGCCCCCCATAGGTACGGCGCGTCTTCTCCGGCCTCCCAACGACGTGCTCGACGGGCCCAGTTTCTCTCTACTCACACACACATAGCTATACATACATATATATATATATATATATAAAGGGGTTCATCCCCCACCCCCTTAGGTCCATCCCCTTTAGGCCCTGCTTACGTGGCGGCCCATCCCCTTGAAGAAGAGGCTCTCCATACCCTTGGGGACGAGACTCTCCATACCCTCTAGTCTTACAGCTAGTTAAATATATATGTCAAAAGTAACATAAATTTACTCATCAATCATCATAATCGATTAAGGTCAACAGATAATCATTAAACCACTTCTTGTTCAAAACTTTTTCAGTAAATCAAGACTCAAAACAACTTATAAATTGGAGACATACGATAACTGAATCAAGCACAAAGACTTGAAAGAATATAATAAGTTAATAGAAGATCCATTTTTTAATCAAATCTAATATAAAATACAAATAATTAAATATATATGTAATATACAATATAAAGAGTTATAAAGTACATTGTCAAATTTTACGGTCCAGTCCAGTTTTATACAACCGGTTTTTCGGCATAAACCACAAACCAAACCGTTCGCTACGGTTTGAAATTTTTGAAACAACCGACCGAAAGTTAAGAAAAGAAGCCGAACGTGAAACCAAACCAATCACCGGTCTAAGCGGTTTAAAACCGTGAACACCCCTAAGTCACCGCTAACAACGTCATAACTAATGCACCCCATAACTGCTACCGTCAAACTTAAGAGTGAATATACAATAACAATAGATAGGTAGATAGATAGATAGCATGCTTAAAAATAACATATAGTCATCCTAGTCAAAGTGAGAGTCTTCTATTATAACCAATTCCCATTCCCAGATAGTCATCCTAGTCAGAGTCTTCTTGACCAAATCATTTCCCTATTTCCCTGAACAAAAGATGCTAAACATGAACATACCCCATGTCATTTATAATGGTTATGTGTCTTTGGGGACTTTAATCAAACACCTTATATTCAGTAGAATATAACCCACTGTGAAACTAAACATGAACATGCCAGTCTTTACAGAATGGAAACCGTGAATGTATATGGTAACGTAACTCAGAGACCAATTGGTATAATGCATTGTATAGGTTTGAATCATAGAAACCTTATGCATACCGGTTACAATGGTAATTTAATCGTCATTCATCACTAAGTAAAATAACTAAATAGTGATTAAGTATCCTATTGTTCTAATCACAAGCATTCTGGGTTGTTTTTGTAGGTGAGATCCCTAATCAACATCATAAACATACAACAATCTCTATTAACCTCGTGTTCCCAATGAGTTGCCCATCAACAGCGTGCCTTTTCTTTTTTTACCCATCCTAACCCATTCTATTCCTCCTTATGACCTATCCTGACCCATTCCAGTTTTTTCCTTATTTTAATTTTACCCATCCTGACCCATGAAGTTTTTATATGTAACCAAAATAACCCATGGCCTAAAATTAAAAGTCCAAACAAGCCCATTTATTTGTCTATGGGTCATGTTTGCCATCCCTAATATTGACAAATGGTTTACATCGACCGAAAACAATAAAAATGAATATTGATAGCGCCACTTGAATAACCTATACTTCTGACACTTATATAGCTTATGATAACAAAGAAACACTTTATTTTGAATGCAACTTTGTTGTCAACAAAATCTATATTGGAATGTCGAAAAAAATTAAGTATAATTGGGTATTTAAAAGTTAACAAATGTGAGTTATTAAAGACAAATAAAATTAAACGAAAACTAAATAGGTTAAAGATAAACATTGTATAAAATTTAAGGAGTGGAATTGATAGTATTTTTATATTATAGTTGGTGTGTATTTGTCATCAATTTTTAATACATTGTTTAAAACATAAGTTAAAGATAAACATTGTTTAAGATACAGAGCCCTTTCCAAAGGTGATGTTAGAAACCCTAAAGGGAAGTCTAAAATAACTCGAAACATGTCAGCCTAAAGCTAAAATCAGCCTAAAATTAGTCTTGCAAATCACTCTAAAAAGTATGAAGTTAGATTAATAAGCCTAAAATCAGCCTAAATTCAAGTAAAAAAATCAATCTAAAATCAGCTTTTCATTGTTATACTTTAGTTCACAAGTTCAATATTAGTATACTTAATGCATATACTCATTGTATTTCCATGATATTTGACCAAAGGGTATGGTGAGGATAGTCCCCAAAGGGACCATCCGCCACGTAGGCGTCAACTCAGCGAGGGTGGAGGACCATCCCCTTGGGGACTACCCAAGGGTGTGGAGGAGAAGCAATGACTACCCAAGATAGTTGTACCTTGTGCTGATTTACATGTACCCTGCAAGGAGAGAGAGAGAGAGCAAATATGTGGGGGCCATCAATCAACAAGCAACCAATCAACAAGCCCCGTCTCCAACGTCTTGCAGAGGACGTGAGAGCCGCGACGGAGCCCTAGGGGGCGGTGTGGGACGGTCCATGACGGGTGGACGGCCCGGGGACGAGCCCCATACCCGGTGGTCTTATCCTTATATTGTTTAGCAAATTTGGTCCCCAACACTTACTATTCGGTTATTGTTTATTTTAATTGGTACTTTAAAAATACTCCCAATCAATACATAACATATAACCACTATTTTTTATTTGTTTTTTTCTTTTTCTTTTTATCATAATTTTGGTACAACAAGCACATGAGTATAAGGTCTTTGTTTTTTCATTTATATAAAACGATAGGGAATATGTCACAGAACAGTAACCAAGTTTTGAAAGTGTTCTAATTAGGTTACTCATATCGTTTTTGTCCCAATTAGAGAACTTAACATTCCAATCTAGTCATGTCATTTTTTCTATGTGTCAAGAAAAAAATGAAGAATAAGATGTTGGGGTCGGATTATTTTAATGTATGAAATTATATTTATTAAAAATAAAAACACTTTAATTACATTAAAAATTAAAAAAAACAAGTTACAGTCCACGTCATCACTCGAAGTTAGCATCAAATAAAATGGAAAAAAGAAACAAAAATCCACATCACCATGGTTACTTGTGAAATGGATGAAAAAACCCTTAATTTTAATGAAAAATGAATGTTGAGTGACCTGATTGGAACACTTTTGAAACTTGAGTGACCCAATTGGAACACTTTTAAAACTTGGTTACTATTCTACAAAGTTACCCAAAAACGGTAGGGAATTTATAAAATATTAAATTAGTAAAGGATATTGTTGCTTATACTTACATTGCTTGAAAAAAATATACACATCAAAACACATATTAAATGTTTGTGTCTACTAACATTTTAATATACTTATTGGTTCAATAACCAGAAATTTATTATTAGTCTTCAAACTAATTCAATCATTAGATTTTTACGGGAACATCACAATTGGTTTACCTAAATTACGTATACAATTACGAATCTAATCGCAACTGGTTTACCTAAATTACGTATGCGATTACGAACCCGTTACAATGCGCGGGTCTGTTATACTAGTTTATATATTTATATAACATTAGTAAGCAACATTTGTGTGCAATGTGGTTTATACTATGTGTTGTAAATGATTGTACGGTGGTATTGAGCCAAACTATGGGTTGGCTTTGGAATTTGGTAGGTTGGGTTTGTCTTTAAAGCTCATTAATCATAACATGTATCCCTCTCTCTCTCAAAAGTTTGAGATCCTCTTAATCTCTCTCTAAAGATCTATACTGTGCCGCCATGTCCGCCATTGTTACCAGTTTTAACGTCACTGGTATGGTTTTTCTACGGGCTAATCGTGTGGAGGTCTTTAAGGCCTTCGTACACTCCTATCCGCCTAGATGAGACTCCGGGGGATTATTACTATAGGACTTATTCTGAAAAGAGGGCTTCTGATACTCATGCGTCTGTATGGAAATTGAAGCAGGGAGATTCTTTTTTTGACTGGCAAGTTTGTCGGGAATGGGTTCAAGGTACCTTTCCCCCTAGCAGAAATTAAGTTCCAAGAAGAGCAAACACATGAGCGTACCTACCGAGCTTACCTTCAAGAGACTGCTAGCTCCACTTCAATAACTCATCGAATAGTTCGCGAGTGGTGCAGCATGCATAAAGAGTGGCATGCTGTAGAGGCTTCGAAAAAGGAGATTGCTGAAGAGAAGGCGAAGGTTGCTGCTCTGAGGACCAAGCTTGAAGCTGATCAAGCTAAGTTTGAAGATGAACAAAAAACTAAAGAATGGTTAGCCATGGGATGGAAAAGAAGGCTGAGTCTGAAGCTGCCCTCTTTTCCGAAGAATGCAAGCGGTGGAGGGAAATCTGTGAAAAAGATAATAACAAAAAAATTGCTCTTCGAAACAATGCGAACAATCTCAAGGCGGAGGTTGAAAAGCTGAAAAAAGAGAAAGCCGATGCGGAAGCTTCCCGCGATGAAGCTCGTTCCCATAGGGAAAGGAGTGAGAAAAGAGAGGTACAAACTTGCGCAACCCTTGCCCTTAGAAATAAGGAGATTGAAGAACTTACTTCTTTATTAAATGATCAGGAACAAACCAAGGCGGAACTTGAGTCTGCCAAGAAAGATTTGCAACTTGAAAAAGTTGAAAAGGCTGAAGCTACGCATCACCTTACTGAGATAGAAGAAAAACTTGAAAGCTCTAAGACTGCCAGGGTGACGGCGGAAAGCTTGATCGAGCCTTTAAAGAATGATATGCTGTGGATGCAACACCATGGGATCATCAATGTAAGTATCTCAACCCCTCTGAATTATGCTGGATGATCTTGCATATAAACTTATTGTGGCTTTGTCTGCGCAGGTTGCAAATTCAATCTTGAACTCAATTGACTTAGACCGGACTGTTGCCAACCTGATGGTGACCGCGCGCAGTGATGGGTATACGCAAGGATATGCGGAGTGTACTCAACATGTCACTAATGCTTTAAGGGTTGACTGGGATACTAGTAGATCTGCCACCCGCGGGGTTGACACCGGTGCTGCCCATGCAGCTGCTAAAGAAGAATACAATAACATGCGCCTTCCGGTGATGGATCTAGTGACTACTGCACTGCAGTCTGAGAACTTTGTGGACCAGCTGAAGGAGATATTCCCTGACAAAGCAGATGCTTCGGATGAAGAAGACCTAGAGTAGGTTGGTTGTAACTTGTGGTAGTTTGTTTGAACATATTTGGGATGTGGAATCCCGTTTTGTAATGTTTGTTAATGCGCTGATGCGCAAGTAACTTTTTTTAATATAAGATATGTTTTAATTACAATATTTGTATGAGCACAATTACTTTGTTTAGGTAAGACAAATAAAGATGGTATAAAGCTCATGTGTGAACATAGGACTGGACCTTGCCCAGTACCTGTGACTGCGGACTGTTCATGAGACTTGTATTAGATTACCATAGTGTTTTTGTGCTTACCAAAAGAAATTGCATGCATTTGTAATAAAACGTAAAGGCGTAATGTAAGTAACAAACTTTGCATTGATTTTGATAAGGCGCAGAGGCCACTTTGTACAAAGCTGCTAAGATTACATTTTTAGGATAAATAAGATGCTTAAGTTAATGCGCATGTAAGTAGCTATCCTTGTGTCATATGTTGACAAGTTGAGGAACCTGCCAAATATAAAGGAAACTACGATTACATGCGCGGTGCACTTTCTTGGACCATTAAGTTTGCTTCGCTTTCTTGTTTCTTGGCCCTTCGTCTCCGCGGGTGATCTGGCGGATCTCTTTCCGCACGTTTTGCACCAAATACGTAAGCTCCCCACTTTTGAGTGCTTTTTCTCTTTCGGTGCGCAGGCTGATACATTTATCAGTGGTGTGACCTGTATCCTTGTGATACTCACAAAAAAGATTTGGATCTTATCCCCGCTTGTTCTTCATCTGCTGTGGTGGTTTAAATTGGTAGTTTTCAGTGCTGAGTACCTCCGCAGGCATTTTGGTGAGAGGCGTCCATTGCCTTTTGCGGTTCTCTTGTTTGATTTCTTTCTGAGCTGCGATTTTGTTGATTGTTGTGCGGGCATCCTCTGAAGAGTATGCGCTCGAAGTTGAATCCTTCCAGTTTTTCTTGAACTTTCGACCACTATTTCCGCTCATGTCTTGAGGACGATTCTGGGGTAGCGGTGGTCGGTTGGAGCTTAAATTGCGCTCAGTTTGGGCATAAACCTTGACTGCTGCCATCAACTTCTCCGAACACTTTGGCAGCCCCTCCATTCCTGATTATACCTTGATCATGTCATCACATCGCACCGCATATTTAAACTCAGCGCGGATTAGATGTTCGTGTAGGTCACCAATCTCCAACACTTCTTTGTTATATCGCGTTATGAAATTCTCCAAACTTTCATTATCTCTTCGCTAGATGTTCATGACATCTGTAGAGTCCCGGATAGAGCGCCGCTGCTGTCTAAAATGGACCAAAATTTATCCTTAAGATCAACCAGGATGTTAGTTTACCTGTTGGTAGATTGTCAAACCAAAGGCGCGCGGCGCCTGTGAGGGTTTGAATGAACAAGTGACACCACATAGGTAGTGTCCATCCACCGATTAGCCCTGCGCTAGTGAATAAGCTCAAATGATCATCAGGATATGTCAGCCCATTAAACTTTCCAACATTAGATGGCAACTTTGCGCGCTCGAGTGGAGCCAACGCAATTTCTCTGACGAACTTGGAATTTTCAGCAGCTTCCGCCGGTCGATAGATTAGATTGTAATCATACTCTGCTTCTGGATTGTACACCGCACATACTTTTGGTTTATAACTTGCATGATCCTTTTGCAACCGATTGAAAACACTTATGTTATCATCCTCATTGTATGTTCTATCGTACTCATCAGTCTGGGTGTCCCGCTTTTGTGAGAAGCGAGGGCCCAACCGTGATTGGACAGATTGGCATTTTTGAGAGTACTGCTCTTCACGATAATCTCTACGTTTAGATCTAGAACGAGTAGATTCACATCTAGTGTGAGACTGTGAATTAACTTCTGTATATTCGACCGACATGTATGATGATGAATCATAATGCAAAACTCGAGGTGCAGATGGAGCTCTGTAACACCCATAGTAGTATTTAACATTACTATAACATTAAAGCAGCATTTTATATGAAAAATGCCACTTAACAAAAACTTTTACACCATAAGTATTTAAACATGTTTTACAACATCCAAAAACATAATCAAAAGTGTTTACATAATCCACTTTTATTTAAACGAAACAAAACCAAATGTCGAAGCTTCATTGAGAGGTGTGTTCGGTTCTCGTTCGTCACTTGATCTTCATCCGGGAGCCGATAACATTCACCTAGAATCAAAACCAACATAAAAGTTAGTTTTGATAGTTTAACAACAAGTTACAACAAGTTCCACGAGTCAAACAAACAAAATCAAACAATTTGCCAGCTGATTCAGCTCTTGCGGGCCGCGAGAGCTTAGCTCATTTTCTGTCGCGTGCCGCGACAATGGTCACGTGGCACGACGGTGAGGTCTGTTTGTGGTCGCGTAGCGCGACAACCACATTTTGACAGAATGTTTCCTTCTTTCAGCTGCATATTTGCCCAGCTATGTTTTTAACCAAATTTCCAACTTCAAAATATCATAACTTTTGATCTACTTATCCGAATTACGTGATTCTTGTTTCTATGCGACCGTAATTAAATTACGGTTCCGTTATCATCTCGGCTCGCATTAGAAACTGATTTAAAAGCAAATGGCTTATAAATCCTTTATGCTATTATTTGACCCGTTTCATTTTAGCAACATACTACATGTTTAAAACGATGATTATTTCTAGTCATTTTTACCCATTCCCGGGCATGTCAAACATTAGCGTTTTCGCTCCCATTTTGTGGTTTGCACACGCATTTACATTCACCGGTTTATTTTGTAACTTTCTAACACTTAAACCAACGTTTAGGCACCTAATTTATTTTGACCTGTTTAGAAAATTTTGAACCTTTAAGTTTAAATCTTTCCCTTTCTTTACGCACATTCAACTCCGTGTTACGACATCAATTACCCACCACCACAACTATAATTGTGGTGATTTTAATAATGTAGATTACTTATTCTAATTTGTACCATTCGAATTGTCAATTTACGGCAAAGACCATTTTGATACATTTGACCCAAAAAGGCTTATGCCTATAACTTTTATGCTTATCTATAACTTACATGAACATGATATATGTTTTTAAACAATCCCTAAGGGCCGTTTGCCCGATTTACGCATCAAGGGCGTTTGGTCAACTTTAGCCCCTCATTTTACGACGAAGGACTTTCGCTACCTATTTGACCAAACTCGGATGTTTAACTAAAACTTATTTATGCGTACCTGGCTCGGGTCAACATATTGACCCGTTTTCACACCTCATCATTAAAGTTGCTAATTATTAGCAATGGCGTATCCAGCGCTATTTACTCCTATGAGTATAAACTCGACAACATCCATTAGTCACTAATGTCAAATGGTAATAACATCACCTTTCGACCCGCTTAATCCAATTGACTATTTATTCTTCGTGAGATGGTATTTATATACCATCCCATCCATATAATCATTCCGGTTTACACCGTACCGTCATAATATTTAAAATCATTTCTTATTTCTTTGGACTTGTTAAGTCTTACGCCGTATACCATCTTTTTCAACAAAACCAATTGTTGTCCGTTGGCTCGTAGCCAAATTACCATATTACCATTTTTCTCAATATGAATTACCCCATAAGGTAACATTTTAAAAACTCATTGTTTGTTTGTCATTCCTTGACTTTAATTACCTCTTTACCCCCTTTCCCATCCATTATGGTTTTCATCATTTTCGCTTGTTCCGACCCGTATCGATTTACGTTGGAACATCACATTTCAAACATTAGCTTAACATTTTCATAATTTTCATAATCATTAGGCATTCTATAAAAGGGGTGTAAGATTTACTTGCATCCTAAATACGCTTTTCCTTCATGCTTGATTTGTTTGACCCGCTTCCTTCCCAAGCTTCACCTAGCTTGTCAAGCATCAACTATCATCATAATTTGTAAGACGGTTAGATTAGTCATTCTTATTTACGACTATTCCATCTTACGGATTTTTATGTCGAAACTAATATTCGACTTCATCATTGGTTAGTTTGACTTCCATAAGTCAACTACCTTTAATAATATAAAATGCACGATTGTGTTCTATAACTCATTAGGCATTTCATTCGAATATTCAGTGAAATCACATTTTACATACTAACTAGTAGATAACATGATTTCAAGCATCAATAACATGATTTTAACATCAATTTCTTTAGATCATACAAAAACCCATCTCATGTCATGTATAATCTTATACTCGAATTTCATAATTATTCAAGTACCTCGCTATTACTACCATCCATGACGGTTTTGAACATAAGTTTATTATAAACTTATTCATATTATCAAGTTTATCACAAATTTGTCACTCTAACACAAGTGTTCATCATATTTTCATAAAACCCATTTACCTCATACAAGCTAAATCCTTCAATTACAAGTTTATGGCTCTAAATCACCAATTTCACATCTAGGGTTCATTCCTAGACTAGTATTCGTTTCAATTTTACAATTATATCTAACATACATACTAGACATCAAGTTATGAATGTTCGCCATAAACTTACAACATCACCAAACATCAAATTTCGACATACCTTGTGATCTCTAAACGTGATTGATCATGAAATTAGCTTCAACACTGATTATTGTTGAAATCCTTCTTTGATTCTTGGTGATTTGTGAGTTTTAGGGTTTTTGAGAGCTTCCCCTTTTTGCTCTGCATATGTCGACCAAACACACACATGTGTGTGTTTTGGTTTTAATTTTTCTTTTAATTAAATCACTTTCATAATTGCCCCTTTTAGTCCCTCTAATTCACAAGTTATATAAAAATGTGTATTTAACCATGTTTCTTTATTATTTTCAAACATATAACTAACTAGGTTAATTATTCCTAGTTACTTCGTGGGTTCAGGGAAGTCATAACCCGTTTTTTTAAGTCCCGTTATTTCGGGCTTCTTATAAACTTTGTTTTCTCAAAGCGTCTATTATTCTTTTTAATTAATATTAGGATCATTTGTTTAAATCCTAATATTCGCCGGGTTAATTTTACCACTAAGGGTATTTTATTCGCTATTAATATTAATGTGGTTTGATTACCAAACCCGTTTTTGGGGTGTTACAAGCTCGCACCTGAGCTGCAGATCTACGTGTTTGCGGTGCTGGTTGAGCTGTTTGTGCACAAAGCTGAGCATAAACTGCATTCAAGGCTCCCTGAGATTTGACAAACCAGGAGATCGGAGTTTCACCAGGAGGTAGGATCGAACTGATCAGAATATCAGGCTGAACACCTGGAGTAACAGGATCGTTCACATGATTTGTATCATGTTGAACCTCGTTGTCATCAGACGCTTCTTCCATGATTCCGTCGACGCGAGACACATAGACAAAATTGCCTCTGTTCTCGATCGAGGACCTGGTGGTTGATTTGACGGACCTTCTGCCATTGAAAACAAAAGAAAGAAAGAAACGAATCGAATCGAGAAGATGAGAATAAAAGTAGAAAATCGGTGCGCGCCAATGAAGAAACACCAGATCTAAATGACCGGAATCAATCAGATCTGGGGGTAGGGTTTCTGCATAAAATGGTTAATCCTCTCGTCGATTACTGGTGGGAGTTACTTTATCAGAGATCTCTGCAAAACAGAAACGCCGTTAGCCTCGTCACGGGGAGAATGGGGGTTCTCTCCGTGACCACCCTCCGGCGTGAGAATAAGTATATTGATCTCGAAGAAGATGAAGTAGTAAGAACTAAGAAGTGAAAGTATGTGAAAGTAGATTTTGAGATTATACCTGAATTCTCCTATTTATAACCGATAATTTGGCGCCAAAAAAGGTTACGGAGGTAATAACGGAATTCCCTTTTCCGTTAACAGTTATTTCCTTTTCTGTTAATAAGTTATCTCCACATCCATGCACACGAATCGTGGATTTGATCAATGGTTGGGGAGATGCCATGTGGAAGGTTGCTTGATCTAGATTTTAAATAAATCGTTGCCACCATCATGACTTGGATGAAGGTCTCAGATTTAGCCACGTCACATTCGGTTATAACCGAATGAGGTTGTGCATGATGGTCATTTAAGACCTTCTTGAAGATCTATAGCTGTAAACCATTTCACTTTTGCCACGTGTCCATTCTGTTATAACAGAAAAGATTCCTTTTGTTTAAGTCCTTATTTCCTATGCGCGAATTTGCTCGAGACTTGTCTCTAAGACTGTTAAATCTTCAAACTTAACTATGCCCTTGCGCGGGCCCGCGCAAGGGTGTTAATTGAACATTTGTATTTCTGTTCTTCGGCGCATGGTCATTGAGGACTGATCTTTCCCAAATCTTTACCGAGACACGTTGCGCGGCCGCACAAGGTCTGTTTAAGATGGGTTTGGAGTGTATTTATGGTATGGTCTTCTGCGCTTGCGCAAGGTTTTTGGGACCATACCCTTTCAACTTGGCTCTCTCCCTCTATTAAATAACTTCTATATATTTGACAATGAAGCATCCAAAATCCTCACAGATTATCATCCAAGTCCAAATTAATGACCTTGGAGATTTCACAAACTATTTTTTTTTAGATTTTTCAGTTAAAACCTCAAGTTTCAAATTAATGAACTTGTTTATTTTCAGAAACATGTTTAACATACTTAGAGTTTGAAACTCAGCTTTCAGACATCGGTTGTCGAAAATAAAGTAGAAACAAAATCTTTTTGTATTTTTCAAAGTTTATGCTAAAACACACCGAAAATCTTTTTGTGATTTTTCTGTAATGAAATACAGTAAAGAAATATTTACAAACATATTTTTGTTTGAGTTCGTGTCAGAGGATCATATCAGCTTTTGACAAATCACTAGCACCGTTGACCTTTTTAGACTTTAAGCTCTAAGCGATCCACTTAGATTGTCAGTATATTGATCCACTTAAATTTTCACAAAAACTTCAACTGATTTCATGATACGAGATTTAGTGTTTTATGAACTTAACTTATTCGCGTGTCCCACCTCAGAATTTACTCCCGTATCAAGATTCTCTAGATTCAGTCTTACAGGTGAGTATACTATATTGATATCTGTACTTTGGGTTAGTGCGAGACCTTAAGAGCTCAGGTATGAACTATCGTTCAGTCAAAGAGATGAAGGCTCGACTTTGAGGTGTGTTTCACTTAGGAATCTTCTTTACAACTGCACTTGATTTATATCTTTCGATATTTTTCAATTTTTATGCAGAGGGAAAGCATTAAGCACGCAAAGTATTATACGAAGTCTAGGCCGTTGTTGATGCAAAATCAGAAAACCAAGTATAATACCCCAGATATCAGTAAGTATAAAGACCTCGTATCTCAGAATCAGGCAACCTCTCAAACGAAATTTCGGAGTACTAAGTCCATATATCTGAGAGATGTTCCCCATGAGATAAGAAAGTTATTGATATTTTGGTTTATATCTCGAAATCAATCTACTAAATGTGTAAAAACCTGCTAGCATATCATCAGTGAGACCGTTTATCACATTTCACTTTCCATTTCTTTAGCATGTTGTGATTGTCTACTGATGTACTATCATTTCCTCTTTTTACACAAAAACTCATTTTCATTTTTCTCATGTTTTTGGCTTTTCAAAATTTCAAATGTTTTTGTATTTTCAAAATATTTATTCCCCCTAAAATCCAAAACATTTAAGAAAATTTGACAACCCGATGCAGATAGCTTCATCTCGCCATCCATTTCTGCATGACATGCTCTATTTAACATAAAGTACCCCCTGATTTACAACACATTGATTTTTAACAATGTTAAAACCATTTTCAACCACTTGCGAAATTAATCATGTTTGTACAGCCGTGAGGGTTTCGACGTATTCATTCAACATATTTTTAAAAATTTTTGATTTTTAACAAAAACTAAAAACATATTTTTTTTTCATTTTTCAATTTTTGACAAAATAAAAACATATTTTTGGTTTTTATATTTTTCTATTTTTAGAGGTTTTTGATTTTATGCTTTATTTATTTACAAAAAAAAAAACTCCCTATTTTTCATTTGCAGGGACCTGCCCCCTCTCGTGCCAGACTGTTCCTCTCCTCAGCTTGACATTCATCTGTCTTCAGGAACACCTGCACATTCAAACAACTCAATCATTTGAATAATGCAACCCATGCCTGTTTGACCTTGGGTATTGTTGGTGCACGATGTCTATCGCCTACGTCAACAGTCTAGGTCATGTCGATAGCTTATAATAGGTTTATATTTGTCAAAATGTAATGTCATAAGTGTTTGTAAGTCATTTCGCACGAAATCAGTTTCCCTATAAATAGGGATGTTTGGTTTTTCATTTGGCACGAATCAGAGAAGTGTGTAACGAAGTGCTGCCAGTTTCTCTCCGTGTATTAACGTTGATAATCAATGAAAAAACCTATTTTAAGTATAAATCTCTGTTTCTACTCATTCTTACACTGATTCTCAGTCACTAGACTGAATTCCGCCTTTCTAGTGATCTTGATTTGACTCTGACCGACTCTTTCAGGTCGTATATCGATCCTACAAGTGGTATCAGAGCTCAGGATGAGTCAAATCGGCTGAATTAGTGCTTAAAACTCTCTACTTCTACTCATTCTTGGATTTTTGAACGATTCCACGGACAAAATGGACTGATCTTTGAATATAACGTGTAAAACATCATTTTAATCAATCCTTGAAAGTTTCAGACCAAAATTCGGACTAAAATTGATAAAAAGGTCCCAAAAACTTCATTTCGTATGAACGAAGCATCATTTTGTTTGAAAAGTATGCCTATTTCGTACGAAATAAATCATTTTGTTTAAAACCATATCATTTCGCTTGAAAATACTCATTTCGCACGAAATCAAACTTGGTTTACTCATTTCGCACGAAATGACATTTGATTTCGCTTGAAAGTGTGTTTTCGCCTGAAAGTTGATTTCGCTTGAAACCTGATTTCGCTTGAAAGTCCATTTCGTTTGTGTGTTCATTCCGTTCGAAAGTTCATTTCGCGTGGAAGTGATTTCGTTTGAAAAGGTGATATTTTAAAAAACTTGGAAAATTTTTCAAAATTTAAAATGGATAACCAAGAATTTTATAACATGTTTTCCGGAGGGGGAATGACAGCAGTTCAAACTCCATCCAGTATTATTCAGAACGCAAACATGGAAAATGAGCTCGGTACAATGCAAAAGCCACCAAAGTTAATGAACATTGATGAGTATTCAGGGTGGTCAGAAAGGTTTAAAACCTGGGTTAAGGCAAACCATTTTGAATGTTGGATGAAAATTGAGTTAGGGTATGAACCTCCGAAGACTGCAACGAATCTTGAGAAAGCACTTCATCAGTTTACTCCACTTGAACAAGATAGCTTTAAAGCTGAAAAGAAAATGATGAGTATCTTGCAGCAAGCGATCAAAGAAGATATTTTAGTTTTGTTACAGCATCAAGGTGACTCGCAGTCTGTCTGGGAAGCACTAAAAGTAAAGTTTCTTGGAAGTGTTTCGATGATAAAGAGCAAAAAGGCATTAATGAAAAAGGAATTTGTTATTTTTACGGGTATCAAGGGTGAGTCTACAAAACAGTTGATCGAGAGATATTGTCATCTGGTTGTAGAAATGAAGCGTTTAAGCATTGAAAAAACAAATGAAGAATGGGTTGACAAGCTGGCAGATGCATTACCGTATGATGAATGGGGCACATATTTGTTGGTTTTGAAAAATAAATCGAAGTATGGTACGATGAATCTTAGCACGTTTATTGAGAAAATTGAAGCGCATGAGCTTGAACTTACAAAGATGAGAAAAAATGAAATCCTCTAGTGTACAATAAGATGTTTCATTGTACTACAAAGGAAGCTCATCAGCAACATCTAACCTAAGTCCAAAAATTCAGACAACATTCAGTGCTGAACCTACATCTAGAGTTTCTCAAAGCACACCGAACAACAACTATTCACCATTCACAAGTTGTGAACCAAATCCGAAGGTTCAAGAACAAGTGTCTCCTCAAAGTTCATCAAGTTCGAATAATTAGAGTTACGCTTCTGGGATACAGTGCAATATTGCTGTAAACATAAAAAATGGCCAGGAGTTTACAGAAGCAGCTGCAAAGCAACATATCACACTTTTAGCTTCCGTTCTTGAATCATATGAGAGTCTAGTTGCGGGAAGGATCGGTAATCCTGACATGACAAAAGAAGATTATGATCAGATTGATCCAGAGGAGCTGGAACTCATAGATATCAAATGGGGAATGGCGAGCTTAGTGAGGAGAGCACAAAGGTTTATGGAAATAACTGGACGAAACAGTCTCTTAGGACCTGATCAAAAGCTTGGATTTGATAAAGCGAAAGTTACGTGTTTCAAATGCAAAGAAAAAGGGCATTTCAAACGCGAGTGTCCAAACAAAGAAGTAAACAATCATCAGAATCTGTTCACAAATGACTACTACAAACAAGCAATTTATAACAAAACTAGTCAGCAACCATTCAACCAAAGACCTCAAATGGAAAACAAACCTGAAAAGGCTCTTTTGGTCAATCAGGATGATGAGAAAGTTGCGGAAGGGTTTAGTTGGGATAAATATATTCCTGGTGAGGGTTTGGCTATGATAGCAGAGATTGTTGAAGAGCCAGAATGTGTTGTTGAAACTGAGGCAGCTGCAGTATTTTATTACTATCAATCCGAACAGGAGACTATTGCTAGTTCTTTCAAATCAATAATGCCTCCTAACATGTTTGAATCTTTTGCAGGTTTCTTCAGTGAGCCAACTACCGGTTTCTGTCTACAATATGACGAAGAAAAAGTTCCGGTTGAAGAAATCATAGATGTTTCTAAAGAGGTGAATGAAGAAACTTTGAAAGAGATAGCTGATAAGGCGATGATGGTCAAGCTGAAAGAGGTAGACAAAACTAAAGAGTCAGAGTATGTCGAAACGGAGTCTATCAAAAAGGAGTCTGTTGAAACAGAGTCAATCGAAAAGGAGTCAGTCGAAACGGAGTCCGAGTTAAAATCAGAAAATCTGGATATCAAATCAGGAGAAAATTCAGAGTCTGAGTCTGACGGGTTTGGTAAAACAGAAATTAAAACTGATCAAGAAGAAAAAGTTTTTGAAAAGATTGATCAAATTCTTGAAATACCATGCGAAAACTGTTTATAACCATGCATGGATTGTCTTGAAAAAGACAAACAGTATCAAGAATTGAAAAAATTTACTGACGAAGTAAAATATGATCTTAATGATGTGAAAGAAGGTTATGACACGTTAGCACGTTCAATAAAAATGATTCAAAAAGAAAGTATTGAAAATGGTAAAGCTACTAATTTGTTCAAAGAAACTGTTATGGAAAAACAGGTGGAAATTAATATTCATCTGGACACAATTGCATCTTTGAAAACGGAACTTGAAATGATGCGTATTGAAAAGGAAAGAGTTGAAAAGAAATTGATGATTTATGTTGCTTCATCTTATGTGATTGATCAAATTGTTCTGAAATTATCTGATGATAAACCTGTTTTCAACAATGTTCCACCCCCAATATGGAATCATTATACACAGAAATATCCAGATGGGGTGGAAGCAGCTTTGAATCTCAAGTTGAGAACTGTGGAGAATGAGTTACCTGAAAGCATTAATGTTACATTCTCTCCATCTGACACAGACAACGAGTCACAAGTTATTAAAACTGTTGTTGACAAAGTGTTGGATGAAGAAAGTGATAACTCAGATTTCGGTACGGCTAAAAATCATTTGGAGAATTCCAATTCTGATTCTGAAGATGACGGGAACTTTCTTGATAAGTTCATACCAAAATCAGATAAAGTTGTGAATGATGATTCGATTATTGTGTTATACACGATGAGCGGAACTGACAAACTATATACTGATTTTGAGTACCCAATCCAGAATGCAAAATTGGAAAATGTGGAAAAGGTTTATAAGCTTGTGGAAATTGACATTTCAGAGGTTAACAACAATGTGTTTCTATCAAAACCGAGAAAATCTTTTGTAAAACATCAACCAAACAACCCGGGAAAGAAATAATGGATGGGTAACAATGGTCAGATCAAAAGGCATGGTAACAATTTTAAAAAGAAAGGTGTCAGTTTTGAGAAGAAAATGGCTAAGAAAGAGGTTAGACCAAAGGAAAATTTGTGTGATGTGTTTGTAGCGGGTAAGAATACTGTAGATGAAAAGATTATATCTTCAGTCAGAAAGCAATTGAGGATTTCAATGCAGCTCAAAAGTTGAAAAATGAGACCAACAGATCCACTTTTGTCGAATATGACAAAAGAATCAGTTATCGCTGCAATGAAATTGGTCACATGGCCAAACCGTGTGTTAAGAGGATTGAAAAACCAATTTTCCAAAAACCAAAACCAAAAGTTTCAAAGGATGTTAAAGGAAAAACACCGATGGTTTCCCCGTGCGTATTCTGAAACGAGGTGAATCTTTGAAGTCTGAGGACAAACAAAAATCAACCTTTGAGATTGGTGAATCTTCAAAATCTCCAAAGACTTCAAAAATTTATCCCAAAATGAAGATTTTACAAAATCAATCATGGGTGGAAAAATCTAAACAATCGTTTGAAGAAAAGAAAATGGAAAAGGTTTTGAAATCAGAACCAACAGTTGTTGTCACTAACAATGAAAAAATTGAATTTGAATTGGACAAACTGATTGAGGAATTCCCACCAATTAAGGAGGGAGATCTAAAATTAAAATCTGTACCTGTTGTTCCAAACGTTGTCTTCAACATTCCAAAAGTTGATGTAGCTTGTGATCTTGTTTTTGGTAGCATTCCAAATGTGAAGAAATCTTGGGCATCATTGTTTGAGTAAATATCTTTGATGTGTGCAGGGGCTTCCGAGGTCGATAATCTCCAAGTGGATCATGGATAGCGGCGCCTCGAGGCATATGACTGGGATGTTAGCTCTTCTCTATGATGTCAAATCAATCAATGGAGGATATGTAGGATTTGCAGGGAATCAGGGAGGAAGAATCGTTGGTGAAGGAACTCTAACCAATGGCGTTGTATCGTTTGATAAAGTGAACTACATTATTGAACTTGAAAACAATCTGTTGAGCAAATAGCCGACTTGTGACAAGTCGTTCACAGTGCATTTTACGAAAAATGAATGTTTGATCATTAAACCTGGTTTCAAAATTCCAGAAGATATGGTGTTGATGCGCGCTCCTCGTGAAAACGATTTATATGTCTTAGACATGAGCGTCGCAACAACAACAGATCAAAAACCAAGATGTTTTGTAACTAAAACAAAAGCAACCGAAAAAGAATCAAGAATGTGGCATCGTAAGATGGGTCACATTCATGTGAGAAAAATGAATTTCTTAGTGCACAATGATCTTGTTGAAGGTGTTAATTTGAAAAATTTTCATCTGAATGATGATTGTGTAGAATGCAAGAAGGGTAAGCAAACGAAGAAGTCACATCCAAAGAAGCTCTTAAACTCCATCAGAGTACCGCTAGAAAGACTCCACATGGATCTTTTTGGACCGGTAAATGTGAAGAGTGTTAGTGGAGATCTGTATTGTCTTGTGGTCACTGACGACTTTACAAGATTCTCATGGGTGATGTGTATTGAAAGAAAAGACGAAACGTTTGAATCATTGATGAAGTTATTCAAAAAGATGGAGACGATGTACAAACTGCCGATCAGAAGAATTCGAAGCGACAACGGAACAGAGTTCAAAAACAACCGTATGGAAGAATTCTGCAATGACAAAGGCATTCTTCATGAATTCAGCGCACCGTATACTCCACAGCAAAACGGTGTCGCAGAACGAAAGAATCGCACACTGATCGAAACAGCACGTACAATGCTGGCAGATTCCAAATTGCCTATATATTTTTGGAGTGAAGCAGTTGCAACAGCATGCTATACACTGAATCGTGTTCTCACAGTGAAAAAATACAAGAAAACCTGCTTTGAGTTGCTTCATCGTTATAAACCGAATCTGAAATTCTTAGAACCGTTTGGATCACCTTGCACATTTATTGATCCAGATGGTAAATTTGGTGCGAAAGTTAATGAAGGTATTTTTGTAGGTTATGTGAGTCCACTGAATAGAGTATTTGTTCCATGCTTGGGGAAGATTATTCAAGTTCAGCATGTTGATTGTCAGAAGTTTACTGCTCCGGAACAACTTCCCGGAAAAAGATTGTTATTTGACTATGACAAGCTCTGGGAGTCATTCCAATTGCCGATTGAGCCAAGTGAGGAGGAAATAGCATTATTATACCAATATCAGCAATCTATGTCACAAGAACAAGTGCCAAGACCGTTGGTAGTTTCCTCGCCCACCGAGGGTGCAAATGATCACGAGGCCGGTCCAAGTGGAACTGAACACGAACCCCCAGAAGAACCAGCTCCATCATTTGATCAATCTGACGACTCAGAATCGGAATCCGATCCGATTTTTGATGAGGAACCAAATGTTGCATCTTCAGAAGCTGTGGATCACACGGGTGATCAAGATATCACAAACTTGCAATCGGAAGTGAGCGTGCCTGACACAGTCATGCCGAGAACTTTGTCTTATCATCCTTCAGAGCAAATAATTGAAGATCTTCACAGTGGAGTGAAAACGCGAGATCAAATCAACAAAGCCCTTACATGTTTTTATTCTTCTGTAGCTCCTTTACAGGAAGAATTCTCATTGAAATGTTTCATCTCGCAGGTTGAGCCAAAAACATATAAAGAAGCTTTAACTGAAGACAACTGGGTGAATGCGATGCAGGAAGAGTTGCAGCAGTTTGAGAAGCTGGGAGTATGGAGATTGGTGGATCTACCTGAAAATCAGAAGCTGATAAAGAACAAATGGGTTTTTAAGTGTAAGCATGATGACAGAGGTGTGATAGTGAGAAATAAAGCACGATTGGTAGTTCAGGGTTTCAGTCAGCAGGAGGGGATCGATTTTATCGAAGTGTATGCCCCTGTTGCTAGACTCGAGGTGATTAGAATCTTCCTAGCGTTCGCGTCGTGGAAAGGATTCAAAGTTTACCAACTAGATGTCAAGTCTGCATTCCTATATGGAAAGATCAACGAAGAAGTGTACGTTGGACAACCACCGGGTTTCACCGATCCAGTGCACAAAGACAAAGTCTATCTACTCGACAAAGCGCTTTACGGACTACACCAGGCCCCGAGAGCCTGGTACGAGATGCTTTCCCAACATCTGCTGGCCAACGGGTTCACCAGAGGGACGGTCGATAGTACTTTGTTTACAAAAGAGGTTGCAGGACATCTACTCATCGTGCAGATATATGTGGATGACATAATCTTTGGATCGATAAATGACGATTTATGCAAAGAGTTCAAGAAGGTTATGAAGAAAAAGTTTGAAATGAGTTCGATGGGGGAGATGAAGTTCTTCCTAGGGCTACAGGTTGAGAAAATGCCCGAAGGAATCTTCATTCATCAGACAAAATATGTGAATGATGTGCTGGATAAATTCAACATGTCTGAATCATCTCCTATTTCAACCCCTAGCTCAAAATCATGGTATTTGTCCGGACGAAAGCGGAGAAAAAGTGAATGAGACGTACTACCGGTCGATCATTGGATCCTTAATGTATCTGACTGCGTCCAGACCTGACATCATGTATCCAACTTGTCTATGCGCCAGATATCAGTCCAGCCCGAGACAGTCACACCTGACGATTGTGAAGAGAATTTTACGATATCTTAAAGGCTGCCCAAGCACCGACTTGTGGTATCCTAAGTCTGGTGACTTTTCTCTTACTGGTTATGCTGATTCTGACTTCGGGAGCTGTAAGCAGAATGCAAAGTCCACAACGGCTGGTTGCCAGTTCTTTGGAACTCGGCTTGTTACATGGCAATGCAAGAAACAAACCACGGTCGCTCTCTCGACCTGTGAGGCTGAATACGTTTCGGCCTCCAGCTGTTGCTCTCAGATCCTCTGGATCCAGCAGCAGATGAGGGACTATGGTTTGCAGTTCTTGGATACACCAATCTTTGTGGACAATGAGGCAGCTATAAACATTACTAAAAATCCGGTTCACCACTCTAAAACGAAACATATAGAAATTCGACATCATTTCATCCGTGATTGCTACGAGAAGAAATTGATTCGAATTGATCATATACACACCGATGATCAGAGAGCTGATTTTTACACAAAACCATTTGATAAAAAGAGATTTAACTATCTTTTGAAATTAAATGGGTTGAAAAATTTGTTTTCTGGGACGGTTGTTGAGTGTGAAGCCGAGGAGGACGACGATCTAAAGTGATCCACGTCATGTTGTCAAGTCTCTGTACAGTTTATTTTCTGCTTTTGATAAAACCAAAAACACAAAAATATGTTTTTGTTTTTAGGGGGAGAAAATTTACAGAAAATACAAAAACATGATAAAATTTCAAAATCCAAAAACAGTGATAAAGTCAAAAAGAGTTTGTGTAAAAAGGGGAAATGATAGTACATCAGCTAGACAGTTGCAGTACGCTAAAGAAATGTATAGTTTAAAAGTGTTAAGCAGTCTTGCAGATGATATGCCGATAGGTTTTTACACATTTAGTAAGTTTGTTCGGGATATAAACCTAAATCATTTCTTGCTTATTACGTGGGGAACATCTCTCGGATATATAGGTAACCCCTGAAATCTTGTTTGAAAGATCCCTCTTTCTGAGATACTAGGTATTTATGCTTAGTGATATCTGGGGTATTATCCCGGGACTTCTGATTTTGCGGAAGCAATGACCTAGTCCTCGGAGAATACTTTTTTGCTTGCTTGAAATAAAAGCACCCCCCTCAGCATAAAAAATGATGAAACATTGAAAAATGCTAATCATGTGCTGTTGTAAAGAAGATCCCCAAGGGGGACCCACCTAAAGTCGAACCGTCATCTCTCTGATTTTGCGGAAGCAATAGCCTGAGCAATCACGGTCTCGCATTCAACCCCTTACAGATATCATCTAGGTATACTCACCTGTAAGACTGAATATTGGGATCTGGATACGGGAGTATATTCTGAGGTGGTACACATGTATAAGTTAAGACTTAAAATACTAATTCGTATCCTGAACAGATTGAAAATTGTGTGAGAATTTAAATTGGATCAGTATATCGGCAATCACTGTGAATTGTTTAATGCTTAGTATGAAATCAAAAGCTTAACGGTACTTGTAGCTTGTCGGCAGCTGATATGATCCCCTAACACGCTTATAAAAAATATGTGTGTACAGTTTCCTGTTTCTTTTAATTCCAAAGCATTTCCTGTTAAATTTAGCAATATTTTAAAAAATCCAAAAAGATTTGATTTTTCATCTTATTTTCGACAACGGACGTTGGGGATCTGATGATCAAAGTCTTAATGTGCTAAACAAGTTGGAACATGTGGGTTGGATAAGAAAAAAGTTTGTGAAAAGATGTTGGTAATTGCTTGAAATGTTCAAAGTTCATTAATTTGAACTTAAAATCTGTTTCAAAAAGTCAGCAACTTCATAAATTGGTCAACCAAGGTCATTAATTTGGACTTGGCAGGCTAAAACGTTGACCAGGGTCATTAACTTGGACTTGGTTAACTGGGTGTGATGGTAAAAATTCAAAAAGTTAAAATGTTGAAAATTTTTGAAAAATTGAAACTTTCAAACGAAATGACTATTTCGTACGAAATAGCCATTTCGCTTCAAAGTTAATTTCGCTTGAAAGTGTCCACCGCCTCAAATGTTCATTTCGCACGAAATGAACTCGTCTATATAAAGGGTGTGATTTCGCTTGAAACGTCATTATCTTCATTCCGCACCAAATCATCTATCAAGGCGATTTCAAACGAAATCACCATTTCTTCGATTTCTAGCCGAAACTTTGTCTGTTTGTTGCTCGTAATCCATATTTAAGTTGGTTGGTACAACTTAGATCATGGGAAAGGTGAGAAATCATGTTGATTTGACCCAGATCTGTCTGAAATCGTATGAACTTGTTGAACAGGACATCAAACTTAGATCTAGGGTTTGTTTATGAAATAAAATGAACGATAATCATATCTGTGTGTTTGGAATGTGTTGTTAATCTGATTTAGGGTCTCAATTTGAACAATAAGCCTGTTTTCGTGTGAACTCGGTAGAACCAGATCTTCAAACTTAGATCTAGGTTGTTTGTGTGGTTGAAAATGAAAATAAAACATACTAATGTACTCGGAATCTGTTATAGAACATATCTAGGGCTTCAATTTCATCACAACATTGAGTTTTGGATTCTGCAAAATCACTGTTCATCATTGTTGTTTTCAAACGAAATGACAAGCCATTTCGTACGAAATAGGCACATTGTTAAATGTTTCAAATTCAAACGAAATATCTATTCCGTTTGAAGTTGATTTCGTTTGAAATCTGGCCATTCCGCTTGAAAAGTCATTTTGCTTGAACCAACCATTTCGTTTAAAACTCATATCGCTTGAAATTCATTTCGTGTGAAGTATGGTGTTTTTGATAATTACTAAAAAATGTTTAACTTGTACATTCATTGTATCTTTCAGGCTTCGGATGTGCAATTTGATGCATTACACAACATCTGTTGTGTGTACGATGAAAAGTTATCAAAAATGGCGGTTTTCAAGGAGATTCTAGAGTTTATGAAGCGTTTGCCAATCCAGAAGGCATTAACAGATCAGCGTCTTGTTTTTAGATCTCATATTGAACGTTTCTGGGAGAAGGCCACGTATGATGAAAAGAATAAAGTGATTAATTCAATTGTTGAACTGAATGGTGTAGAAAAACCAATTATCATCTCAGAGGCACTTGTCCGTGAAGTGTTAAACTTTCCTGATGATGAAAATTCTCCGACGAAGTTTCCAGAGAGAATGGTGAAGGGATGTATGTTGAGAATGGGGTATAATGGAGAATTGAACAGTGCAAACTATCTGAAATCAAATTTTTCTAAGCCTTACAAGTTTTTAATTCATTCAGTAATTCATGCTCTCAGTCACAGGAAGGGTGGTTATGATGTAATGAGAGATTATCAGATGAACATGGTGACGGCATTAGTTCGGAACAAGAAGTACAATTTTTCGAAAATCATTTTTCATTACATGAAGGAGAACATTACATCAAAAAGCAAAACATGGATCTATCCAAGATTTGTACAAATGATTCTTGATCATGCCTATCCAGATTTAGCAAAAGATGAAAACAATGATTTGTTGGCATTATACCACATGGATAATGAGATGCTGAAAGTATTGGCCAGATATCACAAAAATCATCCAGAACCAACCACAAAAGCTGAATTCTTCGGATTTATCAAAGATGCTAATTACCAAGATCCAGATCCAGAAAATCATCAGAAGTGGAGGAATGATAAAGAAATGAAAGAGAAGAGTGCCGCAGATGAATTGAAAAAGTTAGAAAAATTCAAAAACACAAGAAGTGAGTGGTTCTTGAAAGATGTAAAAGAAAAGAAGACAAAAGGAGGTAAAAGAACTCCTAAGGCTCAAGCTGGAGAAGGTTCTTCTTCACAACCAAAGACGAAACGTCAAAAGAAAGTAGTTGAGACTATGCTGGTCGATGAACCAGATGAAGATGAACCAGTAGCTGATGCTGACATTGATGAACGTTTTTCATTTTACATTTGAAACAGAGCAGTTTTTAAAAACTCTTGAAGATACTGCAGAAACTGAGAAAGATGCAGGTGATGAAGGTGATGATGCATAGAAAAGTTCATCTAGTTCTGAAGAGGAAGTTGATGAAACTGAACGTTTGAAAAGAATCAAGGCTGATATAGAAAAAGAAAAACAGTTAAAGAGAAAAAGGAGAGAAGAAAAAGATGATGATTTGTATATTCCATCTCCAGAGAATGTTGAAGATGTTCAAACACCACCATCATCAGGCGGTAGGAAGAAATCAAATGCAAGAAAAGGTGTTGATCGCAGTGCAGCTAAAAAGTTGAGATTCAAGATTCCAGTGAAACCACAACAACAACCACCAACAGTATCACTACAACCACTATCACCACCACCACAACAACCACCACAATCACCACCACATCAATCACCTATCCTTGAACAACCTGTTATCACCTCGCCTCATATTCTTCAAACACCACCAACCTCATAACCACAAACTCAAACTACGCCTGGATCATCTGGATTAAAAAAATTTCCACACATCCCAGAAAGTTCAGTTCTTGAAGGTCTTCAAGATTTCAGTTTTGTGAACGATGATCTTGTTAAGAAGCTGCAAAAGAAGTTTGGTGATGTGTTGAAAGAGAAAAAGAAGTTAGAAAAATGGGTGAAGACAGTTGAAGCTGAAAATTCCTCACTATTGAAAAAGATTGAAGCTGATCAAGCTGAGATTGATGTTATGAAAGTTCAAATTGCAGAGTTGCAAGAAGAAAAATTGTAGGATCGTGTACGGACCCAAATGAGTCGTTCAGAGGAGTTTTGATCAGTAACAGGTGCGGAAAACAAGTAACTGACGTAAAAACAGCTAATTCTTCACTTTAACTACTGATTGTATTGATTAGACGTTTACAATCAAATCTCACACCGGCAGCACTTCGGTATGGAGTACAAGGAACTGTTATATGATTTCGCTCAGAGACACCTATATATAGGGTCCTGATTCCGCTCAGAATGACACAAGACCTGTTGGAGCGGAATTAGAACTTGATGATTCCGCCCGAAATCAACCAAATGACAATAGGAGCGGAATTAGCCTCTAGGAGCGAAATCAGCTTTTTAAACACTCTAATCATGCTATTTTCTTGATCTACGAGCCCTGATCTATACAATCTAATCTAAGACACGATACAAGACGACGTTAACAGATGCATGTACTAACAGACTCCCCCTCAGATGTTAACGAGTCTGACAGTGTCTAGTCTTCGCATCTTCAGTCTTGATCAGTCTCTGAGCTTCACAGTCTCTAACAGCACCAACAGACTCCCCTTAACAACGTGATGGTATTCTTTTAGTACATCACCAACATCTGCTTCAGGATCGTAATCTGACTTTCACAAACTCAAAATCTTTGCCTGGCTCAATCTCTATCTATAGCATCCTCAAATATCTGAACCTGATTCTTTAAACACAAGCTTCTTCAGGATCAAATGGCCTGGCTCTTCCGGAGGTTGTTTCAAGATCGAAACCTGGCTACACCTGCACATTCTTAACCCTGAAGTAAAATTTTCTAAATTTAACAAAACAATGTATGCACTAACACTGACTCTCTTTCAAATCAAACAAAGATTTTATCTCTTAAGAATCTTGATGAACCATTTGTAAGATTATATTTAAAAAAAAATTCTAATTTCAAATGTAGACTCCCCCTCACCATATAGTCATCATGATTAGCACTCGGAATTTTGAAAATCAGCTCTTCAACATCGGTTGTCGAAAATCTTTTTGACTTTTTCAAAATTTATGCTAAAACACACTGAAAATATTTTTTGGATTTTTGAAATTAAAGAAATGCAGTAAAGAAATATACAGACAATATTTTTGTGAGTTCGTGCAAGAGGATCATATCAGTTCTTGACAAGTTACAAGTACCGTTGAGCTTAGTTACACATTAAGAATTAAACAATTCACTTAGATTTTCGATATACTGATCCACTTAAATTCTCACACAAATTTCAACTAATTCAGGATATGAGTTAGATGTTTTAAGAACTTAAACTCATTCATGTGTCCCACCTCTTGAATATACTCCCGTATCCAGATCCCAATATTCAGTCTTACAGGTGAGTATACCACAGATGATATCTGTAAGGGAATAAATTATAGTACGAAACCGTGAGAGCTCAGGTCAGAACTTCCGTTCAGCAGAGAGATGACGGTTCGACTTTTGGTGTGTCCCTTTTAGAGGATCTTTTGTTTACAACAGCAATGACTATCAATTTTATTGTTTCATCAATTTGCTGAGGGCGGCGCTATTTTTCAAGCAAGCAGAAAGTATTCTCCAGGGACTAGGCCATTGCTTCCGCAAAATCAGAAGTCCCGGGATAATACCCCAGATATCACTGAGCATAAAGACCTAGTATCTCAGAAAGAGGGACCTTTCAAACGAGATTTCAGGGGTTACCTATATATCCAAGTAGTGTTCCCCATAAAATAAGCAAGTTTGAATTTTAGTTTATATCCCGAAAAAGCTTACTAAATGTGTAAAAACCTATCGGCATATCATCAGTGAGACCGTTTAACGCTATTTAAACATTACATTTCTTTAGCATATTGTGACAGTCTACTGATGTACTATCATTTCCTCTTCTTTGACACTAAAACTCATTTTTGATTTTATCATGTTTTTATCTTTTTCAAATTTTCAAATGTTTTTGGATTTTCAGAAATTTCTACTTCCCCTAAAATGCAAACACATTTCAGGAAATTTGAAAACAAACTGTACAAAAACTTGACAACCGATATCAAATCGCTTCAAATCGCCATCCACTTGGCATAAACAATCAGAACTCCCTCTTACACAAAACTATTTTCTCATTATGATTTCAAAACACTTAAGTTTGTTTTAACCAAAATGATTTTTCCGGAAAATAAGTTTTGTTGATTTTATCACTTGAAAAGTTTAGGAGTTTGGTTCATCACATTATTCTTCTAATACCTCTTGTAAATTTGGTTCAATCAAGTTCAACCTAATGACCTTGATTATCCATTTGTAGGAAAAACAAGTACAACTTAATGTCCTTGAATTACCACTTGTAAGTGAAAACCTCTGTACCAGTTGTAAAAATAAAACATCTACACAAATTCATTTTACCAACAAAGATGCCGATTCCTGCTTCACACTTACCAACCTGGAAGCTCCGGCACTTCACACTTATCCTGTAAAAAATTAACTATTTAAAATTCAATCACACAATCAATTACTAAGAAAGATGCCGATTCCTGATCCACGATTACAAACTTGGGATCTCCGGCAAATCAGATGTTCAAGGGAACAAAATTTCTACCCAAGTCTTTTCAGACTTGAGTGTTTTCAATTCTTGCTCAGTAGGGTTATAGGTTGCCTTTTTAGTTGCATAAAAATCTTTAACCCCTTTTACTTTCCCATCCAGCATTTTTCCAAAAATTTTCTTAACATTTCCATTAAAAACTTTCTCGACATCAAATTCATTCTTCTCGGAGTAAAATTGATCCGAGATCTCAACCTTACCAACTTTCTGTTTAATCTTCTCAAACTTCAATGATGGAAATTCATCATCATTTACTGAAAGTATTTCTTTCACCTCACCTTGTGGCTCTTCTGGCTTTGTGGAACCAGATTCATCGCCGATTTTTACATCACCCTTTTTGACAACCCACACTTGGTTATCATTTGCTTTCTTTTTGTAAAAATTCTTTTTAGAACATTCACCAACCTCATAAGTTGAGTTTTCAAAAATTCTGATTTTTTCGGTTGGTGATTCAACATCAACAACTATTTCTTTCAGTTTTTCAGAAACTCCCTGTTTAGTCTTAGCATTTTTCGAACAATTCCATGTAATGTGACCAGCTTCATTGCATTTGAAACAGGTTCGAGTCTCTTTTGGATGAAACACTCCAGTTCCATTCCTTTTCTTCTCAGCAAGAAACTCCTGGTTTGATTGTTTCCAGAAAGGTTTCTTCTGTTCTTCTTCTGCACTTCCTCCTGAAACAAATTCTGTTTTTGTTTTAGAATTTTTCTCATTTTTATAATTTTCTGGTGGAATAAAACCTAATCCTTTCTTTTTGTAGCTACCTTTATGGTTTGGTTTCTTTTGAAAACCAAAACCAGAATTGTAACATTTTTTCTTGTTTAATCGTTGTTGTACTCTTGAAGTGTATTTTTTAGGTTTTCCAGTAAGATTTAAATATTTTATTTCAGAAATCTTAATTTCTGTCATTTTGAAAACCTTTTTGATCATTTCAAATCTAACACTTCTTATTGGAAACTCTTTATTAAAATATAATTTGTCAGAATCATTCAAAGTATATGCTACTTCAAATGTTTCATCATTCAAATTAGATTTTGATATAAAAAACTCTTTACTATAAACCCGTTTAACCAATGATTTTGGACTGTTGACCGACGAACTTGAACCTCCAGACTCAGACTCCTCATCTATATCCAACACCTGATCAACTACCTTTTTTATTAACTCAGACTCATGATCAGTGTCAGACGATGTGAAAGTAACGTCAATATTTTCTGGTAAATCATCAGTTGTATCGGTTTTTTACTTTATATTGACTGCTTTTTCGACTTGCTCCTCATTTGGTTTTTTGGGAGAATAACCTTCCCAGATCGGAGGCGGACACTTGTTATAACTAGGAGTCGATTTCTTACCAGTATCCTTCTTCTTTTGCTTTTCATCATCTTTAAAGGCTTCAAAACCTGCAACAGTTGGATAAGTTCGATCAATAAGATAATCAGAACTAGAATAACTTTGTAATAAACGTCTGATTCTCTCATTTTCAATTCTCTCGGTCTCCAACTCTTGCTTCCACTTTGCACTTTCTTCGATGTAAAAGTTAATAGCTTTCTGTTTCGTCATCAATGTTGCATTCATCATCGGCAAAGCATTTTCTCTTTCAGAGTTTGTCTTTTGAAGACCAGTTACTGTTCTGTTCAATACATCATATGATTCCTTTACATAATTAAGATTGAACAGTAATTGTTCCTTCATCTTCTCAAACTCTGTCAGCTTCTCATCTTTAGCTGCACATTCCTTGCATGTTTCCAAACACTTCAAGCAAGGTTTGACGACTTCTACAATCTTTTCAACTTCTATTATCTTTTCAACTTTAATGATTTTCTCAACTTCATCCACTTTCTCTGTTTCAATCACCTTCTCAGGCTCGACAGTCTTCTCAGCAACACTTTTTACTTCTTTATTCAGAATAACTTCCTTTGTTTGATCACCACTTTCAGACTTTTGTTTCATTTGTTCTTTTGCAGCTTGTTTCTCTTTCAACTTCTCCAAGTGATCTGCAAAATAGAAATGAAAACTTTCAGAAGATAGATGAGTTTTAGCAACATTAATATGTCGTTCTTCTTCATCATCACTACTGTCATCAGTTGGTGTTTGATCAAACTCTATAGACTTTTCAGCATTATCATCTGAAGAACCAGAATCAGATGGTGTTTGATCAAAAACAACTTCCTTTTCTGATCTTTCATCACTTTGTGAACTTTTATCTGAACTCTGTGAGCTTTCTTCAGATGCAACAGACTCTTCCTCCACATTCTTCACAGTCTCACCAATAGACTTCATCCATGTGGTAAACATATCTGGTTCTCTAACAATCTTAGCAATTAACGCTTTAAATTCTCCTTTTTCATCAACAAACATATCCCAGCTAAAGCCTTCAGGTAGCCTTTCATCATCCTGATTGACTAAACAGACTTTGCTTTCTGGTGATATGTAGTCGTTCCAGTTAAAGTCCACCAAACATGCTCTCTTTGAATCCTCGATTTTTCTACCATGAGCCACCTGCGGTTCTTGCAGTTGTTGCTGACCAACTTGCTGATAAATGGCTTTCCGATAGTAATCGTCTTTTCCAAAAGGATTCTGAGCTCCACTAGCTTCTCTGTTCTTGCATTCTCTTTTAAAATGGCCTTTCTCCCTGCATCGAAAACAAGTAACTTTAGATTTATCAAAACCTAAAGTAGAAACATGTGCATCAAGAAAGTCATTTCTTCCAGTAATCAGCTTGAACTTTTTAGCTCTTCTAAGAACACTAGCTAGACACCATTTGATGTCCATTAGTTCCATTTCTTCGACGTCTATCTGATCGTAATCCTCCTTTGTGAGCATAGGATTCCCGATCCACCCTGCGACCAAACCTTCATAAGATAGAAGCACAGAACCAAGTAAAGCCATGTGATCTTTCGCAACCTCTTCAGAAAAACTTTGACCATCTGGAAGATTCAAGGCAATATTGCATTGTATCACATAACCACTTCCACTTTTTGTACTTTGAGAACTGAAGCTTGAAGTTGGACTTTTTGGATTAACACTCGGGTATGAAGAGAAACCACTACTGCTTTTAGGACTTTGATCAACATTTTCAGTAGAATCTCCCGCACTAAATGCAGTTTGTATCTTTGGGCTTCTTTCAACTTCTAGAACACTGCCTTTGTAGTACATTTTTACATCCTGTTGACCACTCGAACTATTCATCCTCGCAATCTTTTGCTGTTCCAAATCCTGACTTTCAATTTTCTCAATGAACTG
The DNA here is from genome assembly GCA_030545235.1 of Helianthus tuberosus. Lineage (NCBI taxonomy): Eukaryota > Viridiplantae > Streptophyta > Magnoliopsida > Asterales > Asteraceae > Helianthus > Helianthus tuberosus. Next base: position 61,638,117 of record CM060402.1, on the reverse strand, counting down.
AGAAATCGTTAATCCATCATAAACCCCTGTATTTTTTAGAATCATCAAATAAGTTCCCCACTCTTTCTGCGGTAAAGCGTCCGCTAACTTGTCTACCCACTCATCAGGATCTTTGGTTATTCCAATCATCGACATAGATCGCACTAAATGACAGTAACGTTTAATCAGCTTCTTCGTGTCTTCTCCCGGTAAACTACTAAACAGATCAAACTCTTTCTTGAGCAACGCCTTCTTGCTCTTAATCATGTTCTCACTCCCCTCAAACTTAACACGTAGAGCATCCCAGATTGACTTTGAAGTTTTATCATGCTGTAGCAGAATGAAAATGTCTTCTTTGATTGCCTGCTGTAATAGACTAATCATCATCTTTTCAGCACGATACATATCTCGTTCTTGATCACTGAACTGAGAAATTGTTTTCACAACTTGCAAATCAGTACGAGGTAAAACATATTTCTTCAGAATACACTCCCATGACCTAAGATGATTTGCCTGAACCTTGTTTTCGAATCTGTCTTTCCACCCGTAATATTCTTCAATACTCATTAGTTTCGGGGGCTTTTGTAACATTCCGGTCTCGTTTTCCAAATTCATATTATGAGCAATAGAAGCTGGAGTAGTTGGAGATGAAGCGAACGCGTTGTAGAACTCTTCACTCATGATTACGTATCACGTGTTTCAAAAACAGTTAATTTTGAGCGAAATTACCCAGATGTCTTTTGGAGCGAAATAGTAAACAGTCTCTTGGAGCAAAATCAACAAATAATGTTTGGAGCGAAATCACTACAAACAGTCTAGAGCGAAATCATAATGCACACAGGAGCGAAATCACAATGTATACTTGGAGCGAAATCAAAATGTACACTGGAGCGAAATCAGAAGTTTGTAGCTTTGGAGCGAAATCACCACTGATTTTGGAGCGGAATCTCAGAAAAGGTATCCTGGAGCGGAATCACAACCAATTTTGAAACGGAATCAACAATTTGGCAGCCAGGAGCGGAATCAACAACAGTTTTGGAGCGAAATCAGACAACATCCGTACGAGCGGAATCAGTTCGGACATCATTTTTACCCATTTTTACTGTGAATTTTAGTTTCAAACTTTCAAGGCTTTGTTAATAGTCAATTATACACAGTCTGTGAAAATTTGAACCAGTTTTGACCATTAAATCTCGTTCTGATGAAGAAAGAAGGTGTAGAAGTAAGAAGTTTCGATGAAATCCAGCTAATCTCTGCAGAACTCCTCCTCCTGAGCTCTGATACCAATTGTAGGATCGTGTACGGACCCGAATGAGTCGTTCAGAGGAGTTTTGATCAGTTACAGGTGCGGAAAACAAGTAACTGACGTAAAAACAACTAATTCTTCACTTTAACTACTTATTGTATTGATTAGACGTTGTTTACAATCAAATCTCACACCGGCAGCACTTCGGTATGGAGTACAAGGAACTGTTATCTGATTTCGCTCAGAGACACCTATATATAGGGTCCTGATTCTGCTCAGAATGACACAAGACCTGTTGGAGCGGAATTAGAACTTGATGATTCCGCCCGAAATCAACCAAATGACATTAGGAGCGGAATTAGCCTCTAGGAGCGAAATCAGCTTTTTAAACACTCTAATCATGCTATTTTCTTGATCTATGAGCCCTGATCTATACAATCTAATCTAAGACATGATACAAGACGACGTTGACAGATGCATGTACTAACAAAAATCTAGAAGAGATGAACAGAACAAGTATTTTGAATTGAAAAACAAAGAGTTGGAAGCAAATAATGCAAGAAGAGAACATAAAGATTATATGTTGATAAAAGTGATTGAAGATTTGATTGGCAAGCCAGTTGAACAAAGATTCGAGGAGATAAAGATTGAAGAGGTTAGAGCGAAACGAAAAGCTGATATGGAAGCTCAAATGAAAGATAAGGGCAAAGGTGTTGAAGGTGAGAAAACTGTTAAAGTTACAGAAGGAGGAATGGTTGGATCGGAGCCTATAGAAGAGCTAGTATCGTCTGTTCTTCCAATATCTTCAGTACCTGGTGATAATGACGAAGATGAAGAAGACGAGGATGATGATGATGCCTTGATAGATGATGCAGATGATGTATATTCTGCAAGTAGTAGTGATGATGATGATGGAAATGATGATGATCAAGGTACTTCAGGAATCAAAGTTGTTGAAGCATCTCAAGAAGAAAATGTTGATGATTATCTTCGAGAGGATGCAAATGAAGAGCCTGAGAATGCTAGTGGTGAGGGGGAGCATGTTGATGATAAAAATGTTGATGAAAGTGAAAAGTTGATTCTACGTCTGAAACCTGATGTAGAAGAAGGTGAAATCAGGCACACTTATACTATGGATGAAATTATCAAGATGACACATATTGAAGATGTAAACTTCAAGTTTGATTTTGAGGAAGAACTGAACCAATTTGATATCAATCAGCAACCCGATTATCAGTATAAGTATGTTGAAGAAGCTGATAACTACGACAGGGTTGAAGTTGAAGATTGCAGTGATGAAGAAAGTGAGAATGTGGATACTACAAACTTTCCGACGCTTGTTGAATTCTTCAGTCAGGCAAACATAGATGAGTTAAGAAGGAAAGTTGAAGAATGTTTAAAGAATAAGAATTTTGATGGTACGTCGAAAGATGATCGTAGCGAAGAAAGAAAGAAATGGTTCAGGAAAAGTACTGAAAGAAAATTTAAAAGACCGCTGAAATACTACCAAAGAGATAGAGGTGTTTCACTTGGTGACATTATCAGCTGGGGGTATTTGCCACAAGTGAATGCATATGCGATCAGAAGAGAGTATGGAGTTCAGTATTTTGAATACATTCAAGATATCATGTCTTTACCATGGTGGGATGTTAAAGAACTTCCAAAAGTCAGAACGTTGAATTATCCAGTAAGAAAGCATGATATGCCCACATGGGGATTGATGAAGTTTGAAGCGTTTAGAGATTTCAAACACTGGAAGCCACACCAGCCAAAGAAAGTGAAGAGAGTGGATCCAGTCACTGGTATTGAAGAGACAATCTTACAGATAAAGAAGCCTAGAGTGATGAAAAACATTCCACTGCCAAAGATGGAGCAAGATTTTCATAAAGTGTTTGTGTGTTGGGTATACAGTTACATATCGACTGAAGCAGTGATTACATACAAGGTGGAGAATGAAGTTAGATATATTCACTTGTATGATCCTCTGTGGATAGTCAACCGCTCTGCAAAAGATATAGAGTGCTTATTTGTGAACAAGATTTGTTACAGAGCTGAAGACAAAGAGCAGGCAATGCAGTTTCAGAAAGTTGTAACTATCTGCTTTCAAAAAGGAATTAACTCTGAGAATGCATGGTCAACTAAGTGGAGAAAGATTGAGAAGAAAGAAGCTCTGAAAGTTGAGAAGGAAAGGAAAGCACGTGAAGAAAAAGACAAGATGTTATGACATACGTTTGTGCAGAGAATGGCTGAAGAGGAAAGGCGAGCGTTCGAAGAGAATGAGAAGCTTAGGAAGCTGTTACTGAAAAAGCCTAAGCCAAGGGAAGAAAAGTTTAAGTCCCTGTGAAGAAAGTGCTGAAGACAACCTGACTGAAGACTCCGGCAATATCCAAGGGGGAGTTTGTTGGTGCACGATGTCTATTGCCTACGTCAACAGTCTAGGTCATGTCGGTAGCTTGTAATAGGTTTAAATATGTCAAAATGTAATGTTATAAGTGTTTGTAAGTCATTTCGCACGAAATGGTGTTTGACCATTTCGTAGGAAATGAAACTTTGTCATTTCGTACGAAATGGAATGTCACCATTTCGTGCGAAATCAGTTTCCCTATAAATAGGGATGTTTGGTTTTTCATTTGGCACGAATCAGAGAAGTGTGTAACGAAGTGCTGCCAGTTTCTCTCCGTGTATTAACGTTGATAATCAATGAAAAACCTATTTTAAGTATAAATCTCTGTTTCTACTCATTCTTACACTGATTCTCAGTCACTAGACTGAATTCCGCCTTTCTAGTGATCTTGATTTGACTCTGACCGACTCTTTCAGGTCGTATATCGATCCTACAGGTATTGTGACACAGTACGAATTATTCAATTTTGGAAAATCTTTATCATTTTTCACAAAAAACTTTTTCATTCTTATTTTCAACCTTCTTGGTTGAATCGATTTTCCGTTTATCACTCATAGAAGTCGTTTGTTTCTTTGCCACCCAAATTTGACCCGTTGAAACATTCCTTTGATAAAATCGTGAATCATTTTGAATGTTTCGTTTTGTTAAATCAATTTTCGGTTTCCAGAATTGTTTTGGTTCAAACTTGGACGTTTTTGGTTTCCAATTTTGTTTTGCATTTGAAAAATTACCCTTTTGTTTCCAAGTCTGTTTCGGCTCTAATTTGGGTGTCTTTGGCTTTGGTTTCCAAGTTTGTTTTGATTCAAACTTGGTTGACTTCTGTTTTACAGTCTCAACTTTCTTTTTCTCAACATCAACAGGCTTCTGATTTGGACATTTGTGACCAACATGTCCAATTTGATCACATCTAAAGCATGTTTTCTTCGAAACATCTTAAGCCTGTTGTTGTTGTTTCTTTTGAGCATAGAACTCTTCATTAGTCTGTCGACTAAATTGGAGTTCTTTCTCTTCTTCTGAACTTGTTCCATGAACAAAGTTCGTCTTCTTCTGAAGATTTCTCTTGTCAGACCTTTTCTGATTTTTTTTCTCTTTATAACCCAACTCAGCCTTTATATTTTTTCTTTTTGTAACCAGGTTTGTTATAAAAAGTTTTCTTGCTCTTGCCAGCAAATTTTTCAATTTCAGACTTCTCGATTTCTACCAATTTGAAAACTTTGTCAATTTTATCCGGAATCACATTTTGAATCAGAACTTCAATATCTGAGAATAATTTGTCCGATCCAATCATGGTATATGCCAATCCTATTGAATCATCATTCGCATCTTTCTCAGATTTTGAATTTTTCAAATAGTTTTTGTGGAAACTTTCCTCATCTTCATCTTGTGACTCGGACTTATCTGTTTTGGTAGAATCATCTTGCAAAACACTTTCAACGACCTTACCCACCTCTGAATCACCAATATCATCAGATTTGGAGTAAGTTACGTCAATATTATCTGGCATTTTATCAACCATGTTGAAAGCTTTTTCCACATTCTCGTCATCATAGAATGTAAACTTTTTCTCAAACGGTGGTGGAAACTGATGATATTCTGAATCAATTCCTTTCTTGTTACTCTCAGACTCTTTATCATCCGGTTTTATGTTGAAAATACATTCAAAAACATATTATGAAGCGTGATAACTATGTAACTTGTTATTATCTTGTTCTAATTCAGCCATTTTACGTTTAATTTTACATCTGTGCTTGTAATCATTGTGAACAGTTCAATTATTAATAAAACAATGTTATTTGATCCCAATGTTTGTTTGTTTATGTTTGACATTTTTCATGTTTTGACTTTTATTCAATTTCAAACTCTATATCGCTTTCTGGAGAGTTATACGCAAACTGGTACGTAAACGTAATCAGTTTAACGCGAAAAATACTCCGGAACCTCAACATATACTTAACATACCTTAAATAACCTTTACATAACTTAGAAATAAGTTTTGAAGGCTTTGGTATGGCAAAAACAAGTTAATTCGCCTACAGGGACTAAATTTGACAAACTGTGAAAGTATGCCAATTTGAACTGTAACAGTCATTCCGGAACATGACCATAAGTTAAACATACCATAAATGTCCTTTAAATATCTTAGAAATAGGCTTTGAGGTGTTCGGTGTGCTAAAATAAACTTTTGGGTCATTCAGGGACTAAAAGTGTCAAAAAGTGCACAAGTTTGCACTTTCGCGCATAACTTACGTTCTGAATACATCCGGACATCCAAAAATTTATGTAAGCACTAAAATATTTTATTTTAGTGTTTGGAATGAGAAAAATCCATTCGTCGCGTCATTTGGATCGTTTTTCGCGCTTATGCGCATTCCGTCGTAATTAAGCGAACACCGCAATCGTACGACCAAACGAACCAACATCCGGCATATTTTTGAGCATGTTTCATGTCCACAATGTTTAGGCATCATTTTAGGGCCTTAACTTTGGTTAAACGGGCCTTAAACGTGTCGGAAATGGCCTTAAAACACAAAAGGGACTGAAACGGGAACTTTGGAAAATGTTTGCTGATCAGAGGGACCTTAGCGTGACACCTAGCCCCCTTGGCGTCACGCGAAGCCCCTTCTGACCAGATTCAATGTTTAAACAGCCTGTTATCAGCTGTTATGCACTTCTAATCCCCTTGCACATGGTATTTCTCAATACTAGGGGCTCAAATGGTTTTGTAAAACCATGTTCGTGAGGTGTATGGCCAAGATCAAAGCACGGTTTCCAAGAAACGATCTTAACGGCTCTCCGAAAACTATAAATACCCCCTCAAGTCTTGAGCAAAACCCACTTGATCTTCTTGATAGTTCTCTAAGTGGTTGTGATATTTCACTTCCTACCTGAGAATACTTGAGAAATCAAAGCTTTCGGGGACCCTTTGTAAGTATTCCTTCGTTCTTTTATTGCTTTTCGAGTCCGAAAGTCAAACTTTGTTTGACTTTCTGCATTGACCAGTTTCTGGTCAATGCGAAGTTCGTTTGAACTTCGCAACGTGAGCGTAATCACGATGGTTATAGTCCCTTGTGACTATGCCTACTGATTACCACGTTGTCTAGGGTCGTAAGGGTAAGCGATCTAATAAATCGCTTATACCTTCGAACCCGACCCATTTGGTCGATCATTAGGATTCGACCAAACAAATTAGGTGACCATAGTTGTATAGGGAATAACCTTCCGAGGTTATACCTTATGGTCACATCGTTTGAGTAGTTGTATGATAGGTAGTATATATGCCTTAGGTAAATTACCAAAATGCCCTTTTAACGCCAAAATTCATTTTTAGCATATGTAACATAACTTTTGGTATCTAAACTGATTTGGTAACAATATTAGACATGTTAAGGCATATTTTACTTATCATAGGGCTAGTTAGGCGTTCTGATCGCGTTTTACGCGAACGACGCGTTAAAGTAGCATAAGCTACCTAAACGGATCGTAATGGGTCGTAAGCACTTAGGTTAGGTTTCATTTTAGTATGTGGGCTTTGTTAAACCATATTACATGAGTTCTCATACTCATTTGGTTTACAAGCCCTCATTCTATCCGATCTTCCGAATTAGGTCCGGTATATTAACATAGTTAACTATATTAGGTGCCGTTTGATATCCGTGATCTCTAGCATTGTTTGGTTGTTACTCAAGGACTACTAAGCAATCTCAAGTGAGTAGATAGACCCCTCTTTTACTGTTTTCCAAACATTTTGGGGTGAAACACATGTGCCTACTTGTTACTTTCATGCTTTCCTGTTTTCACATCATATACTTGCTATGTTCATTAGTACACTATTAGTACATTACTTTACATTACATTTCATGCTATGTATGTCCATTGTGTGCATACTTAGTACATTGTTTTACATTACATTTCATGCTATGTATGTCCATTGCGTGCATACTTAGTACATTGTTTCACATTACATTTCATGCTATGAATGCCCATTGTGAGCATACTTAGTACAGTTGTTTCACGTCACATGCTATGTATGTCCATTTGTTGCATACTTAGTACAGTTGTTTTCATCACATGCTTACATTTTGGTATGACATTTGGTTTGTTTAAATGGAACAATACATTCATTAACATTAGCTACGCCGTTCGTTAGTAGGTAGTGGTACCATAGGAATTGACAACTCCCATTCCTGAAATCCTGGGTTTGTTTGGATTGGAAGGAATGACCGAATTCGATACACATAACTTAGATAAACCTTTAATTTGTTTAAGGGTTTATCGCCACAGTCTCAAGGCTTGAGTGTATGCATTTTCACAACACCGCATAGATGTTTATATCAGTATAGAATGCATTTATTACACAAAACATAACTTTGATTTAAACCATGTTTTACTTCAATACCTTGTTTTTGTGCATTTTACATATGGTTTAGTTGATATATTTCACTTACCATACATGACATTTTTGGATACACATTACATGATTTACAATAGACATAAACATTTTGACATTGATATACACAATTCATGATTTACATTAAACACAGACATTTGATATGGTTTACACAATAACATTTTGACATTTGATTATACATAAACAATTTACATTGGTGGTTTGGTTTGAGTAAGTGATTTAAGTAACGAGGCGTGTGTAATATGATACAAGCATGGTGGATATGCCGCTGGTACTTCCTATATATAAATGCTTGTATGGTATTACATAACGTAGCGTTATTTAAATCATTTCAATTTAAGACACATGACATTTTATACAAATAACATACTTTTCACAAGACATTGTTTTACAAACAACTTATCTTATACAAACTCATTTTACATGGTTATTCATTTAACCTTACATTTATTTATACAAATCATCTGATCTTATCGTTTTTCAAATGATTTACAAGACAAAGCAAATTACAAGGTTCATGACTAAACATTTTCTTAAACACAAGTCATGAATCCTATTTTCACAAAACCTATGTATCTCACAGGCATTTTTATGCTGACGTACCTATTTTCACATGTGTTTTCAGGAGCTGTTGCTTAGGACTATGATCGTGACACTAGGGCGGACCTGTGCCTTAGAGACATAAAACGAAGATAGACTTAGTTTAATTATGTTATGAACTCTTTTATTTCCTGTTTAAAGACAATGAAACTCTTATGTTGATAAATAAAATACAACTTTGAATGCCATGGTCATGAAACAATTAATTCTGTTACAACACTCCCCGACGTTTCCGCCACGATTTGATGTTCTACGTGGTCGGGGTGTGACAGAAGAGTTGATATCAGAGCCAATGGTTATATGGAATTAGGTTATTAGTAATGCTTTGACCTAGACTATAGCTATTCTTAGGTGATAACCACAACGGGAACATTAATTCCGAATCCGCTTTGAAAATTAATCATCTGTTCTTGGATGATTGATTACTAGGTTTTGAACCCTATATTATAAGGTTTTGAACCCCTTTGAACTTTCAAAATCTCATCAAAGTTTGGGTTTTAAATAGTGTGAACAAGTGCAAACTGGAAGAGTGAATGCCTGTACCCTGGGTTTTCTGTCTAAGGCTAGAGTGTTCGTACAAATCCACATAATCGGACCAGTCACTCTTACCTGGGAACTCTTGGGGTGAATGTTCACTTATAGGCGAGCATGTCTTCGCGATACATTATTTTTCACCCATTTACTTTGATTAGTCATAATGTGTAGTCTGTTTGCCTTATGGTAACAAACAAATGATCATCATCTTTGCTTTTGTTGATTTTTGTATCATCTTATCCTTTTCATTCAATCCTCTCACTCGTTTCCTTTCATGTTTCCCTCTTTTTAGAATGCCTCCTCGACGCGAGCATCAGATAGCGACTGCCGAACTGGCAGAAATCATTGCACAGCAGATGGCTGCTGCTTTCCCAAATTTCATTGCTCAAATGAACCAAGCCAACAACAACAATTATGCTCTATGCAATTTCAAGAGTTTCAACTCGGCTAAACCACTCAAGTTTAGTGGTACTGAAGGAGCAACTGGGCTTCTTCAATGGTTCGAGAGCATTGAGAATACTTTCCATCACGTGCAGTGTCCTGACAATCGCAAGGTCGAGTTTTCTTCAAGTGTGTTCCAGAAGAGGGCTCTTATGTGGTGGAATGGGGTTATGAGAGACCGTGGTGCAGAAGTTGCTCTAGCTCAGACATGGGCTGAACTTAGGGCTCTTATGATGAGGGAGTTTTATCCTCGTCATGAACTGCGAGCATTGGAGAGAGAGTTTGATGACTTGAAACAAGATAGTGGCGAGCACCGGGCGTATACTGATAGATTTGAGGAGTTGAGTCTGCTTTGCCCGACTATGGTTACCCCACTCGATAAGGCTATCGAAAGATACATCGATGGTCTACCTGACTCAGTACAAGACATCATTACTGGTAGTAACCCTACCACACTCCGTCAGGCTATCGAGTTAGCAGCGACATTGACTGAGTCGCAGATTCGGAAGAATAAGTTACACAGGAAGGGTGACAAGGGCAAGAAACAGTCGTCTGACAAGGAAGATAGCAAGAAAGGTCAAAACAAGAATGGAAAGAATTCTGATTCTTCGATAGGGTCAAGGAAGCGTAAGGCTTCCCAAAATTTTGCTGTCACTGCCCAAGTTAACCAGGCAGCTCCCAACCAACCCGCACAGCCTCCAGCAAAGAAGCCCTATTCAGGGAATGCACCTTTGTGCAATAGATGCAATAGTCACCATCAGCCGCAACATCCGTGCCGTTTCTGTAATAACTGTGGGAAGTCGGGTCATCTTGCCAATGTTTGTCGGTTTGCTCAGAATCGGGCAGTTCAGAACCCGGCTCAACAAGTTGCTCAGCCTCCTACTCAGCAACAGGGTCAAGCTGCACGACCACACTACCCACCAGGTGCTTGTTATAACTGTGGGGATCTAATCCACTACCGTAATCAATGTCCAAGATTGGTGAGTGCGAATCCAGCTCAGGCTCCGGCTCGGGGCCGAGTCTTCAACATGAATGCACAAGAGGCACAAGCAGACAATGAAGTGGTGAACGGTACGTTCTTTATTAATAATCAGCCTGCATCTGTTCTTTTCGATTCTGGTGCCGATAAGAGTTTTGTGTCATTGTCTTTTGAGCCAATGCTTCGCGTGTCTAGAACAAAACCAGGAAAACCCTTGACAGTAGAGGTTACTAATGGTGAACCCATTGTTCTTGATTCTGTTCTTCGCAACTGCCAGTTGAACCTTAACGACCATCTTTTTCCTATTGACCTCACGCCTATGCAACTTGGAAGCTTCGACGTTATTGTGGGTATGGATTGGTTAGCCAAGCATCGCGCAGAGGTAGTTTGTTTTGAGAAGATTGTTCGTGTGCCGCTTTCGACAGGAGAGATCCTACAAGTTCGTGGTGAGAAACCTGCCGGTGGTCTCAAACTCATGTCTTGTTTTAAAGCTCGGAAGTATCTGCGAAAGAACTATGTGGCCTTCTTGGCACATGTTGTAGCAGATAAGGGCAAAGGTAAGTCTATTCAAGATATCCCTGTTGTTAGGGATTATCCTGAGGTGTTTCCTGAAGAGTTACCTGGCCTACCTCCAGCACGCCAAGTCGAGTTCCGTATTAATCTCGTACCTGGTGCAAATCCCATTGCCAGATCTCCATATCGTCTTGCACCGTCTGAGATGCAAGAGTTGTCTAAGCAGCTTCAGGAACTCTCTGACAAAGGTTTTATCCGTCCTAGCTTTTCACCTTGGGGTGCTCCCGTTCTTTTTGTCAAGAAGAAGGATGGATCTTTTAGGATGTGTATCGATTATCGTGAGCTTAACAAGCTTACCATCAAGAATCGATATCCCCTACCTCGCATTGATGATCTTTTTGATCAGTTACAAGGTGCTTCTTATTTTTCGAAGATTGATCTGCGATCTGGATATCATCAACTTCGGGTGCATGAAGAAGACATTCCCAAGACAGCGTTCCGCACCCGATATGGGCATTATGAGTTCACAGTCATGCCATTCGGTTTGACTAATGCTCCTGCTGTTTTCATGGACTTAATGAATAGGGTCTGCAAGCCTTATTTGGATCTTTTCGTCATTGTTTTTATTGACGACATCTTGATATACTCTAAGACGCAAGCTGATCACGAGCAACATCTTCATCTTACTCTGGAACTCCTAAAGAAAGAGCAACTTTTCGCCAAATTCTCCAAGTGTGAATTCTGGCTTAAAGAAGTTCAATTTTTAGGACATATTGTCAATGAACAAGGTATTCATGTAGATCCCTCCAAAATCAGTGCGATCAAGGATTGGGATACGCCTACTACTCCTACTGAAGTTCGTTCTTTTCTTGGTCTTGCGGGTTATTACCGCCGCTTCATTGAAAACTTCTCAAAGATTGCAGTTCCTCTAACTGCTCTAACACAGAAGAACAAACCCTTTGATTGGGGATTCAAACAAGAGGACGCTTTTCAAAACTTGAAGCAGAAACTTTGCGACGCGCCTGTTCTGACTTTGCCTGAGGGCAATGATGATTTCGTTGTTTATTGCGATGCATCTAAATTGGGTCTTGGCTGTGTTCTGATGCAAAGGAACAAAGTCATAGCATATGCATCGAGGCAGTTGAAGATACATGAGAAAAACTACACCACTCATGATCTTGAGTTGGGTGCAGTTGTCTTCGCTCTTAAGATCTGGAGACACTATTTGTACGGTACAAAATGTGTGGTTTTCACGGACCACAAAAGTCTTTAGCATATTTTCAATCAGAAAGAACTCAACATGAGGCAAAGACGTTGGGTTGAGCTTCTAAACGACTATGACTGCGAAATTCGCTACCATCCTGGTAAGGCGAATGTCGTAGCCGATGCATTGAGTCGTAAGGAATGTACTAAGCTTCTTTGTGTTCGTGTTCAATCTGTTATTCAAGCTCGATCCGATATCCAAGCACGCATTTCTCAGGCTCAACATGCTTGTGTTTCACAAGGTTTGATGGATAAGGAGTTTCCCTATCACATAACACCTAATCTGGAACTGAAGGACAATGGATCGTATTACTTCATGGACCGTTTGTGGGTCCCAAGCCAAGATAACCTTCGCACCTTACTTATGGATGAAGCCCATAAGTCCCGTTATTCTGTTCATCCTGGCTCAGATAAGATGTATAAGGATCTTCGTATTCAGTATTGGTGGCCTGGTATGAAGAAAGACATTGCCTTATATGTATCAAAATGCCTTACTTGTCTTAAGGTTAAGGCTGAACATCAGCGTCCTTCTGGTTTATTGGTGTAACCAGAGATCCCAGTTTGGAAATGGGAAAACATTACTATGGATCTCATTACCAAACTTCCGCGCACAAAGAAAGGTCATGATGCCATCTGGGTAGTTGTTGATCGTCTTACTAAGTCAGCGCATTTCTTGCCAATCCGTGAGGATTTTTCTGCTGACAAACTTGCTAAAATCTATGTGGATGAAATTGTAGCTCGACATGGTGTTCCTTTGAACATCATTTCTGACAGAGATGCTCGTTTCACTTCTCATTTTTGGAGAACCATGCAATCTGCTATGGGGACCCAACTTAATCTGAGTACAGCTTATCATCCGCAAATGGATGGTCAATCTGAAAGAACAATCCAGACTCTGGAGGATATACTTAGAGCTTGTGTGATCGATTTTGGTGGTAGTTGGGATTCACATCTTCCGTTGATTGAATTCTCCTACAACAACAGTTATCACTCCAGCATCAACATGGCTCCTTTCAAGGCTCTCTATGGTCGAAAATGTCGTTCACCAGTCTGCTGGAATGAGATCGGCGAGGCTCAGCTTACTGGATCGGCCCTCATTTTAGAGACAACTGATAAGATTAAGAAAGTTCGTGATAACCTTCAGACAGCTAGAAGCCGTCAAAAGAGTTACGCGGACCCAAAACGCAAGCCCTTGGAATTTCAAGTCGGTGATCGAGTATTACTTAAGGTCTCACCTTGGAAAGGTGTGATCAGATTTGGAAAGAAAGGAAAACTTGCACCTAGATACGTTGGACCATTTAAGATCGTCGAAAGAATCGGTAAGGTAGCCTACAGACTTGAGTTACCTCCTGAACTTGGAAATGTTCATCCAACCTTTCACGTTTCCAATCTCAAGAAGTGTCTTGCTGATGAGAACCTCCACATACCGCTTGACGAAATTCGTGTTGATAAAACACTGAAATTTGTTGAGAAGCCAGTGGAAATCATGGAACGTGAAGTCAAGTGGCTTAAACGCAAGCGCATTCCATTGGTCAAAGTTCGCTGGGAATCTAAGCGTGGACCTGAGTTTACTTGGGAACGCGAAGATCAAATGAAGGCGAAGTATCCGCATCTTTTCACACGAGTTTCCTCTAAATAAATTTCGGGACGAAATTTCCACAAGTAGGGGAGACTGTAACATCTGTGCTTGTAATCATTGTGAACAGTTCAATTATCAATAAAACAATGTTATTTGATCCCAATGTTTGTTTGTTTATGTTTGACATTTTTCATGTTTTGACTTTTATTCAATTTCAAACTCTATATCGCTTTCTGGAGAGTTATACGCAAACTGGTACGTAAACGTAATCAGTTTAACGCGAAAAATACTCCGGAACCTCAACATATACTTAACATACCTTAAATAACCTTTACATAACTTAGAAATAAGTTTTGAAGGCTTTGGTATGGCAAAAACAAGTTAATTCGCCTACAGGGACTAAATTTGACAAACTGTGAAAGTATGCCAATTTGAACTGTAACAGTCATTCCGGAACATGACCATAAGTTAAACATACCATAAATGTCCTTTAAATATCTTAGAAATAGGCTTTGAGGTGTTCGGTGTGCTAAAATAAACTTTTGGGTCATTCAGGGACTAAAAGTGTCAAAAAGTGCACAAGTTTGCACTTTCGCGCATAACTTATGTTCTGAATACATCCGGACATCCAAAAATTTATGTAAGCACTAAAATATTTTATTTTAGTGTTTGGAATGAGAAAAATCCATTTGTCGCGTCATTTGGATCGTTTTTCGCGCTTATGCGCATTCCGTCGTAATTAAGCGAACACCGCGATCGTACGACCAAACGAACCAACATCCGGCATATTTTTGAGCATGTTTCATGTCCACAATGTTTAGGCATCATTTTAGGGCCTTAACTTTGGTTAAACGGGCCTTAAACGTGTCGGAAATGGCCTTAAAACACAAAAGGGACTGAAACGAGAACTTTGGAAAATGTTTGCTGATCAGAGGGACCTTAGCGTGACACCTAGCCCCCTTGGCGTCACGCGAAGCCCCTTCTGACCAGATTCAATGTTTAAACAGCCTGTTATCAGCTGTTATGCACTTCTAATCCCCTTGCACATGGTATTTCTCAATACTAGGGGCTCAAATGGTTTTGTAAAACCATGTTCGTGAGGTGTATGGCCAAGATCAAAGCACGGTTTCCAAGAAACGATCTTAACGGCTCTCCGAAAACTATAAATACCCCCTCAAGTCTTGAGCAAAACCCACTTGATCTTCTTGAGAGTTCTCTAAGTGGTTGTGATATTTCACTTCCTACCTGAGAATACTTGAGAAATCAAAGCTTTCGGGGACCCTTTGTAAGTATTCCTTCGTTCTTTTATTGCTTTTCGAGTCCGAAAGTCAAACTTTGTTTGACTTTCTGCATTGACCAGTTTCTGGTCAATGCGAAGTTCATTTGAACTTCGCAACGTGAGCGTAATCACGATGGTTATAGTCCCTTGTGACTATGCCTACTGATTACCACGTTGTCTAGGGTCGTAAGGGTAAGCGATCTAATAAATCGTTTATACCTTCGAACCCGACCCATTTGGTCGATCATTAGGATTCGACCAAACAAATTAGGTGACCATAGTTGTATAGGGAATAACCTTCCGAGGTTATACCTTATGGTCACATCGTTTGAGTAGTTGTATGATAGGTAGTATATATGCCTTAGGTAAATTACCAAAATGCCCTTTTAACGCCAAAATTCATTTTTAGCATATGTAACATAACTTTTGGTATCTAAACTGATTTGGTAACAATATTAGACATGTTAAGGCATATTTTACTTATCATAGGGCTAGTTAGGCGTTCTGATCGCGTTTTACGCGAACGACGCGTTAAAGTAGCATAAGCTACCTAAACGGATCGTAATGGGTCGTAAGCACTTAGGTTAGGTTTCATTTTAGTATGTGGGCTTTGTTAAACCATATTACATGAGTTCTCATACTCATTTGGTTTACAAGCCCTCATTCTATCCGATCTTCCGAATTAGGTCCGGTATATTAACATAGTTAACTATATTAGGTGCCGTTTGATATCCGTGATCTCTAGCATTGTTTGGTTGTTACTCAAGGACTACTAAGCAATCTCAAGTGAGTAGATAGACCCCTCTTTTACTGTTTTCCAAACATTTTGGGGTGAAACACATGTGCCTACTTGTTACTTTCATGCTTTCCTGTTTTCACATCATATACTTGCTATGTTCATTAGTACACTATTAGTACATTACTTTACATTACATTTCATGCTATGTATGTCCATTGTGTGCATACTTAGTACATTGTTTTACATTACATTTCATGCTATGTATGTCCATTGCGTGCATACTTAGTACATTGTTTCACATTACATTTCATGCTATGAATGCCCATTGTGAGCATACTTAGTACAGTTGTTTCACGTCACATGCTATGTATGTCCATTTGTTGCATACTTAGTACAGTTGTTTTCATCACATGCTTACATTTTGGTATGACATTTGGTTTGTTTAAATGGAACAATACATTCATTAACATTAGCTACGCCGTTCGTTAGTAGGTAGTGGTACCATAGGAATTGACAACTCCCATTCCTGAAATCCTGGGTTTGTTTGGATTGGAAGGAATGACCGAATTCGATACACATAACTTAGATAAACCTTTAATTTGTTTAAGGGTTTATCGCCACAGTCTCAAGGCTTGAGTGTATGCATTTTCACAACACCGCATAGATGTTTATATCAGTATAGAATGCATTTATTACACAAAACATAACTTTGATTTAAACCATGTTTTACTTCAATACCTTGTTTTTGTGCATTTTACATATGGTTTAGTTGATATATTTCACTTACCATACATGACATTTTTGGATACACATTACATGATTTACAATAGACATAAACATTTTGACATTGATATACACAATTCATGATTTACATTAAACACAGACATTTGATATGGTTTACACAATAACATTTTGACATTTGATTATACATAAACAATTTACATTGGTGGTTTGGTTTGAGTAAGTGATTTAAGTAACGAGGCGTGTGTAATATGATACAAGCATGGTGGATATGCCGCTGGTACTTCCTATATATAAATGCTTGTATGGTATTACATAACGTAGCGTTATTTAAATCATTTCAATTTAAGACACATGACATTTTATACAAATAACATACTTTTCACAAGACATTGTTTTACAAACAACTTATCTTATACAAACTCATTTTACATGGTTATTCATTTAACCTTACATTTATTTATACAAATCATCTGATCTTATCGTTTTTCAAATGATTTACAAGACAAAGCAAATTACAAGGTTCATGACTAAACATTTTCTTAAACACAAGTCATGAATCCTATTTTCACAAAACCTATGTATCTCACAGGCATTTTTATGCTGACGTACCTATTTTCACATGTGTTTTCAGGAGCTGTTGCTTAGGACTATGATCGTGACACTAGGGCGGACCTGTGCCTTAGAGACATAAAACGAAGATAGACTTAGTTTAATTATGTTATGAACTCTTTTATTTCCTGTTTAAAGACAATGAAACTCTTATGTTGATAAATAAAATACAACTTTGAATGCCATGGTCATGAAACAATTAATTCTGTTACAACACTCCCCGACGTTTCCGCCACGATTTGATGTTCTACGTGGTCGGGGTGTGACATTTAAGCTCAGCAACCTCTTCAATATACGAATTTACAACTTTTTGTTTTATTTCATACTGGTTTTTAAGCATTTGTGACATTTCAGAACATTGTGAAAGTCTAGATTGAACAAGTTTCATTTGGCTTTTCACAGCTTCATATGATTCTTTTTGTAATTTGATATGCAATTTTTATTGAATCATGTTCCTTTTTCATTTATTGAACCGCATTTTCTTTTTGTAAACATTCTTGGCTCATTGCTGAACACTTTTGTTTCAAAATCTCATTTTTTTTTCAAGAACCTTTCATTTTTGTGTCAGCTTTTCATCATTTTCTTTCAAAACTTTTTCATTTTCAAAAATTTCTTTACATTTATCTTTGAAAAATCTTTCAATTTTAGTAAATTCCATATCTCTGGTTTTAAATTTTTCATCCTATTCAGTACAAGCACTGCATGTTTCCACGCATTTCTTGCACCGATCATCAATTTGATTTTTTCAGTTTTATTGGACAATACAAAAGATTCAGTTTGAGTTGTTACCTCTGTTTTTGGCACCTCAGCTTCTTTAGCCATTTGCTTTTGACCTTCTTCAATCACTTGTTGTTTCTCAACAACAGCTTCCTCTGCTGAACTTTTCAGCTTCTCATCAACCTGCTCCTGATTTTTCTTACCAGATTCACCTTCGATCTTCTTCAGCTCATCAACCTTCTGTTCACTTTCACTCCCTTCTTCTACAGTTTTCTTCAATTCATCTACCATTTTCTCTACACTTTTTTGTAGTCTTTCTTCATCTCTCTTCCTCAAGCTTTCTGTCATCACTCTCTGATTATCTTATCCAACTTTGAGAGGTAATCTTTATTTGCTTCTTTCTTCGAGTAATATTCTCCAGAAAGAGGAATAACTGCAAGTAGATCTTTATAAACCACCTTACTCGAATCTACAACCGGATTTCCTCTGTAATCGGTGTAGCATTCCCTCTTCTCATCCCATCTTCCCATTTTTCTAGCTTCATCGTAAGCTTTTTGCATTTCATCCAATCTAATATCTGCAGAATGTCTTTCTCTATATGTTTTCTCTTGAACATATTTTGATTTCACTTCAGCAACCAATGCAAGCTTTTCTTTTGGAAGATATTTGTTCCAATTAAACCCTTCGTCATCTTGAATCGTCACTAGAGCTTGTGTCTTTTCTCTTGATGATCCTTCACCAATTTGCTTTAGAGTTGATTTTGACGATTGATCATTGTTTTTATGATAGATAGCCTTCTTGAAGTAGTCGTCATGAAATGGATTGATGTGGTCATTTACTTCTCGGTTAACACACTTTCTTTTGAAATGACCTTTTTGTTTACATCGGAAGCATGTAACATTCGACTTGTCAAATCCCAGCTTTGTATTTGAACCTTCTAGACACTGCCTGCCTGTTATCTCCATAAAACGTTGTGCTCTCCTATTACCACTAGCTAAACACCATCTGATGTCGATAAGTTCCATCTCTTTCATTTGTCATTTCGGGGTTTCCGATTCTACCCGCCACCAGACTCTCATATGACTCCAGAATCGATGCTAAGAAACTCATATGTTGCTTGGCAGCATTGATACTCATATTCGGAGGATTTTTCAGCTTCAAGGCAATGTTACAATGAATCTCATCAGGTTCTGCTATGTTTGATGTTGCCAAGGAAGAATGATAACCTGAATCATAACTTGACAAACTACCTTTTGGTGAATCCTTTGACTTTTCAACACTGAAAGCTGTACTAATAGTAATCTTTGAAGATTGATTGGTTGAGGGCAAACTTTCTCTATAGTATAGGCTCACATTATGCTGATAGTTCGAACTGCTTATTTTGTTCTGTTTTTGCAGTTCCAGCTCATGTCCCTCAAGTCTCTCAATCAGTGTATCCAGGGTAAACTCATCGAACCTTGAATCATTTTTAAGTATTATGACAAATGTCTGCCAGTCATTTACTTGCGGTAACACTTCGATCACTTTGTCAATTATTTCTTCCCGAGTTTTTGTAATCCCAAACCTTTCAAGTTCAATTTTAAGATGACAGAACCTTTCAATCATTTGTCTCACATTTTCACCTTTCATACACTCAAACAGATCGAACTCTTTCTTTAGTAATGAAATTTTGTTCTTTTTGATTTGCTTTCCTTCTTCAGCTTTCACTCGTAATGCTTCCCACACAGACTTTGATGAACCATCATGTTGAAGTAATGAAAAGATATCATCCCTAATCGATTGTTGAATTAATGCAATCATTCTTTGTTCATCAGAAAAAGTCTGTTTATCTTCTTTACCGAAACTTGAAAATGGAATTTCTTCATTTCTATCATTCACCGGTTTTTTATACCCGAATTCCAAACAGAACCAACAATCTTGTGCATAAGCTTTCACCTAGTTAATAAACCTCTCTTTCCACCAGTTATAATCTTCAACATTATTAATTTTTGGTGGTTTGTGTGAGTTCCGTAAAAGTTTTCATGTTTCAAATTCTCGGTAATAGCTTTCGAAATGTTTTTCGGTGCAGTTGTTGTTATTTCGGATGAATCGGAAGTAAATGCGTTATAAAACTCGTTGTAAAATTCTTCAGCCATGATCTTTATCTTTGAAAATCACCTGCAAAACAACCAAACACTTGATCAAAAATGAAAATCAAACACAACTTGAATATCTTGGTTCGTATGAATGGGGACAATGTTTGTTCGTATGAATCGACGTCCTTTATTCATACGAATGAACTTAAGAGGATTCGTGCGAATGCGTACAATAACAACTTTGATTTTTCAAAAACTTAATTTCCAGTAGATTCGTACGAATGGAGAAAGTGTAGATTCGTACGAATCAACACATCCACAATCCAGATTCGTTCATAACTATCTGAGTATACACAGCCATGTTTTTCAGTGATTTGATGATGATTTTGTTAGAATTTAAGTCTGAAACTTTGTAGGATTGTTTAAAAACGTTTTTCGCACTAAATGTTCCAAAATCAGACGTTTTTTACCGTGAAAACGTCTTGAATCTGAGATTTAAAGTTGAAAAGAATGAGTAGAAGATGAGTAGAAGAAGATATGAAGAAGATGATGATATTTGTCTCTGAATTGCTTGAATCTTCCTGAATTCTTGTGTCTTCAATCCGTGCAATCAATTACCCGCTCTGATACCACTTGTGGATACCACTTGTGGATTCGCCCTGAGGATCGAATTCCTTAACCGTTGAATGCGAAGAACACGTATCTTGTGCGAAATCCAAGTACGTGTGTAGATCAGACACAAAGAAGTAATTAAACTTGTTTTCTATAGAAGATATCACAACCACGAAAACAAACTGCAAGAGTTTCCCCTCTTGATCAGCAAAGTTACAATGAACAAGACCCTACACACTTATATATAGGCACAATTGATTTGTACCAAACAATCTACATATGGACTCGGTTCGTATGAATCAACATAAGCACACTAATATTCTCATCACGTTTATATGTGTTGTGTTGCCTGAGTTCTTAGTAATTATTTTAAAATGTAATGCGCCTCTTACAGATAGTCTTATCTATTTTTTACATAGTAGAATTTTATTAATAAAGTAATTACCATTACACTACTTTCTTTTGTACAAAATCTAGTCATAGCGCCAAGAAAGCACATCAGAAGGAACTTTTTGGAATCTGCACATAATGAAGTCTAGGTAGCCGAAACCTGAAACAAGCCATTACCGTATAGATTTGTGAATAGAAGCATACATGTGGCACAACTTACCTACTTAACACACTAGGTTTTAGTATGCTAAGTTGTGAACAATTTTCAATAGTTAAGATCTTGTATATCGTAGACACATAGGCGGTGTGACCATGGAATGTTGCTGTAACAAACACTTGGGTTTTATAAATTATGATGTAAGATTAAATATGTATTTATATGTGTTTAATTTTGTAGACATCAGTATATTTATATAATATAGATCAAAATATATAAAACCTTATAGTATAGTAGTTGGTAATTGTTGATAGACCGATTTACTCTTATTAACTAATAAGGTTTCCCCTTGGGTGTACATAAGAAGATTACTAGAGAGGAATTAAGGTAAGACAATCATAACATCAAACACATAATTTGACCTCCTCTCTCTCCATTACTACGAGTTCTTCAACCCTAAAGAACTCGGTACTACCATCATTGACACACATTCTAAAGGGGAACCAGATCAAGCTGACAATCATGTCAAACTCCATGGCTGCATTAGTCTCTGGATTCTTTACTGGTCTGTCTGTTGTAACAGGTATTATTTATATGTTTTCCATTATGTTTAAACAAAACTGATCAACATATGATATATATGAAATGATTCCCCACCACATCGAGGCGGGTGATAAATCTAGTTCTATTCAAATTTAAATGATTAATTAAAACTAAACATACCACTTATCATATAGAAAGAAAAATACTAAGATTAAATTTCATAAAAAAATGCATCAATGTAGAACAAATTTAGTAAGTAAACCAAGAATAATTAACAAGACAAGACAATAGATATTTCAATAAGAAGTTCCAAAAACAAGGTTGTATAATCAACCAACAAATTTCCCAACACTAAACAAGTCAAAATACCAGCATTGAACAATTAGAAATAGGCAAGGAACAAACTAGAAATTCTAGCACAAAAATGATACCCGAAGTCTGAAATATCAGCGGAATTCGAACTCTTCAATACTTAAGAATCCAAGCTGAAGTCGATTGAATACATAAATGTTACATGATTGAAAACTGAATAAAGAGAATTTGAGAGTTCAGTTGATTACTGAATACTGAGGTAAAAGAATTGAGAGTTCGATCGTTCGAGTAAACTATTTAAGAGTTCAAGAGAATGAAATCATGATTGTATTTGGAACTTTGTTCTAGAAAATAACGATCGACTCTTCTTTTCTTGCAGTCCGACTCTTCATTTCTCACAATCGACGGTCGCCCTGTAGGCTGTAGCGCTAACCCATAGCTTGAGTCAGATCCCCCTTAGCCTGGAGGGTGTGGGGGATGTCCCCAGCCCGTCCTGCTTCGTCGCCGCCGTCCCCCCATTCCCCCCTCCCCACCGCCGGCGTCCTGAACGTCGACATCCAAACGTTGGAGACGGGCCTCCCCCTCTCTCACACACCTATACATACAATATATACATATATATTTTTGGCCCATCCCCCATTTCCTTACCTCCATCCTCTTTGCCCCATCATCACACCCGATCTACGTGATGCTTACGTGGCGGATCATCCTCCAAGGATGGGCCATCACCATACCGCATAGCCTTAGGCAAGCCCTAACTACATGCTCGGAAAGACACGGATTTCTAGAATGAGTTAGGTTAAGTTCCATGCCGTTGTCTTTAGAATTATGCATGAAAAATGGTTGGTATGCTAAAAGTCTTCGAACAAAATCTCTAGATATATCGTGTTTAATTAACACATATAATAACGGATTAGGATCAAATACAAAGGCTCGTAATTGTAAGAAGGGTACAAAGGCTCCTAAAAAAACCCACTACAAAAAAAAACCTAAACCCCCCACCCACCCCTTCACCCACCCAAAATAAACATTATTTTTTTGCCGCGGGGGGGGGGGGGGGGGGTAGGTTGGGGGTGGGGTGGGGGGTTTAGGTTTTTGGGTGGTGGTGGGGTGGGGGTGGGGGTGGGTGTTTAGGTTTTGGATGGTGGTTTAGTGGATTTATGTTTTAGGTTATTAGACACTTGTCACTCTAGAAATTCTTCTAACATTTCTTACAATTAGGAACATTTGTAGAATAACTTAACCCATATAATAACACATGAGTTATATTATGAGATTATGGATATTAGTGATAACTTAGAAGGATTGTTCAATGAAATTGACCAACTCTTTAATTTTATGGAAACATAAGTTTGATAAATATTTTGGGGATACAGATAAAAAAAAAATATGTTGTTTGGATCCTCGAATAAAGCTTCAAATTATACGGTATGGTTGTGAAAGAGCTAGCAGGTTGATTAAGAGAATCCAACAATGATATGACCAACGAATAGCTTTAAGAGATGTAGATAAAATGGTTCACAATGTGATAGCCAGTCAAGATGCAACTATTGATAAAAGAGCATGAGATATATATTGTATCAAAATGCTTTAACGCTCTATTCCAGAGTTTACTTAACAAAAGAAAAGAAATGAGAAAGAAAAAAAGAAAAAAAATGGTAATATTCAATCACTTATTATTAATTTGTTAATCATATTGGGTTGGATCAATGACGATCAAATGAATATTGAAGAGATAGTCTTGGGTAATTCATAATTTGTTTGAAAGACTAAAATTGTATACTAGTTTTAATGTTTAGTGTTTGATTGCTCGAATTGGAACTCATTTACTGTTTGTTTGGATCATTCATATTTCGTTACAGTTGTTGCCATTATCAAAACACTATGTTGCAAATAAACAGTGGTGATGATGCTTTCATTATCAATTTAACTGTTTGTTTTGAATTATAGCATTATCATACACCAAATTGATTACTTTGAATCATAGCATTTATATTTATATTTATAAATATATAAATATAACAATTGATGAAAGGTCTTATGAACAGTGTAACAATTGTCAAGCTTTTTCATCTTATTTACAATACTGCCATCATTTCTTTTTGCTCTTTGGTCTAATAGAAAGGACCAGAGAATCGGTTAGAGAGAGAAGTAAGAGAGAGAGAAAGAGTGAACAGAGGGATCCGGCCTTCACTCAGATTTTCTTTTCCAGAGATTAATAGGCACACACCACACTGTTATAAATTAAGCACTGCAAGCTCATGTCTCCGGCTGCCGTTTTCTTCACCGATCCACCGACGACTGTGGAACGAAGCTCGATGGTGTTCCGTGACGATGTTCAAACTCTGTCGAACAGATCTGTGGACGGGGAAATGGATTCGTCGACTGATGAAGACTGACGGTGGTGGGATTCGACAGTACAGAGGTGGCAGTGGACTTAGGCCTAGATACGCGAAGGGCAGGACAAGAAACCAGCGAATTTCTGAGGTTTGAGTTTGGTGGCGGCAGGACGGAGGAGCAATTTTTTTTATTATAAATTTCACCGGTGTTGGGTGGTGTTAATGAAGCCGTATATTTTTGTCAATTGGTTTCTTTCTGTTGTTTTTGGTTAAGTTCTGAAAACAAGTCTTATTGCCCAAATGTTCATTTTCTATCTCATGTTGTTGCTTATACATGTTAGAATAATATATAAATGTGAATGAATTTTGTGAAAAAGAAGCTAATAATGATCAAACTGGAAGCCTTTCAATAGGTTTTGACTAAATACCATGTGGTTGACCTCCCTCGACATTGGAAGCTGATCCAGCCCAACTAGGTACGTATTCTTACGAACGAAGTTAGACTTGACATCCATTGCTCTATTTCTTTCGTTGAGTGTAGCTTATTGGGTTGATTTGATGTATGGTGGTCTTTGATGTGATCTTCTACGATGATGATCAGGTGGTGACGAATAACAGAAGAAGGTGACAATATCCGGCAATGGTTGTGACCAGTGGTGGTTCGTGATCGTGTTCACGGTGGTGTTCGGGTCAGGATCAACCATGGTCAAACAAACTCAACCAAGTCAAAGTCCGACAACAGTAGGTCAAGCATGGTAAACAGAGAGGTATAATCGAACCCGGCAACTTAATTAATTATTTAGTTTGATGTTATTAATGTAACATGTATATGTGTGGGATAAACGAACATAAGATGACACCACCCGAATAGCCATTACTAACACATTAGAAGCGATCGAATGAATTATACCTACCGAACCGGTACCGTATTGTATAATACCAATAGTTAAATTTAGTTAAAACTAAAAATGAATACCATATCGTATATGTTCGATTGGTACCGGTTTGGTATGGTACCGTTAAAAGTCTCAAACCAGTACCATACACAATTAAAAAAAGATGATTTAAAATAAGTTCAAAACTGAGTACCATATTGTCTTCGGTTTCTGATTATAATAATTTCCATTTCTTCAGTGATAATATAATAATGATGGTGATGCTGATTCTTTAACCAAAAATAGGTGATTTAGTTTTCACAGTTGTTGATTGGTTTGCTGTTAGATGTGGTCGAGTGTGCTGATTAGTTGAAGGATTACATTAATATTCAAAGAATGTAGTAAATATCAACAAAAAGGTTAGTGCAAAGAGCTGCACATCTATATACAACTTATAACATTCGCGTTTTTGTTACTGAATGCTTGCATTTACATAACAGGTTTAAGTTACATTATTTTCGTATTTTTTAAATTACAAATTTCTAAAACATAACATTATACTTGCATTTAAAACTAAAAAAGACGTGACAATTAGAATAGCATGGTCAGTGAAAACCACGCCCTCGCCAATTGAGGATATTTGACCCAACGTAGTGCTGATTTGACAGTGAAAAATGTAATCATGATCATGCTTTTCACTGCTCTCGCTCACACCTCAGCGTAGTGTTCTACTGAGTGCGAGTCCTACGAGGCAAGCTCCCCCAGCGATGAGTTCGATACCAATAAGATACCTATCCATAAGTTCGTCAAATGTGGGTATCGATACAGGTATGGTATGGTATTTGAAGGTAAAAAGCGGTAAAATACCAAACCGAAAATATCGATTCCGAACACACCAGATAATTGGTCGAAATTTAATCAGTACATACCAGTATTTTTCGATAATAGTACCACAGAAATACTTAACCCCTAAATTTTACATCCTAGGGTGCTAACATGGGCAAATGAAAACTTGAAATTTAGATAAAAATCAAACTCCATATTTCTTATGTTTGTTAACATACGTGAAGAGGTAGGGATCCCCCATTGTTGCAGTGAATCCAAATGGTGTTTACAAATTTCAATGGAACCGGTATTGGATTCGGTAATATTAATAAACTTTTGCATCTTTTTCCTTAATAATTTTGCCTCTTTGTTAATATTCATCCTGCACTTTTCAGGTTTTGGTGCAGCTTTTGGTGCTGGCTGTGGCTTCGACGTTGGATGGGGTTTCGGAGGTCTCTCTCTCACACAATTCTTGTACCAAATTACTTGTCAAAACTGTTGGAATATATACACACACACACATTGATTTCTGTTTATAAGTTGTAAATGACATTTTTGTAATTGGGGGGGGGGGGGGGGGGGGGTTCAGAAGTTAGTGTTTAGATTTACTGGATGTTTTCATAAGTTGTGTTTTTTCATAACCAACTAATCATTAACATTGTATCTGATTTAGGTATGCCTTTGAACTTCCTAGGCCTCGGTGCAGGTAAGCTGTTTAATTCAATAGAAAATGCACTTCATTCATGAGTTTTGTAAGTTGTAACTTGCAATGGGATGGGTCTCGGGTTTAAATAATAGATACAACTTGCACTTATTTCAATTCACTAATCCTTTTAACTGTCACATGCCTAGCGTAAGTTGCGTGCTACCTAATCTCATCGGACATCATGTCATTTTACAAGTGGCTGCTGATAGGGTTTCTTTTCCTCTTATGTTAACTTCAGCCAATGATGTCAATTGATAGTATTATAAGTATGTTACTGTTTCCCATAAGGCTAAGAAGCCTGTTCAGAGGGTGTTTGGGATCGCCTATTAGAAATGTTTATCTATCTGCTTATCATGTTTTAATACATCAATAAGTTGTTTGGAAGTTGCTTATGAGTGCTTATCTGATTATCCTTGATCTGTAATATTTATACTACTGTAAAGCTTAACATCTTGTCCATGTTTTGGCGCAAGTTTTGTTCAGAAACGAGTCTGGATTAGAAACGAGTCGGGATTTGACGGTTCAAAGTCGAGTCACTTTAAGTTTCGACGCCACCGCAACGCGCGGCAGGACAAAATTCTAGTTAATATAACAAATAGTGTTGGATGATAGTTTAAATAGTAATTCAACTTTATTATATTATATTATATTATATTATAGTATACTATACTATACTATACAATACTATACTATACTATACTATACTATACTATACTATACTATACTATACTATACTATACTATACTATACTATACTATACTATACTATACTATACTATACTATACTATACTATACTATACTATACTATATTATATTATATATAAAAATACAAAATGAAGATGAATAGTGTTTGCATATTTTTTGTTGAAATTATTTGGACTGTTTGTCATTCATTTGGTTTGGGCTTATTTACTCTTATTATTGGGCTTATTAATCTCTTATGGGTTTGTTAGTTGTTTGGGTTGTTGCAACAGGTTCAACTGGCAAAAATATCTAAGGGGTGTTTGTGTAACTATCTGAGGACTGCGACTGCCTTGGTCAGAAGATTTGGGCTAAAGTGAAACTTGTTAAGTTTCATA
Organism: Helianthus tuberosus; assembly: GCA_030545235.1. NCBI lineage: Eukaryota > Viridiplantae > Streptophyta > Magnoliopsida > Asterales > Asteraceae > Helianthus > Helianthus tuberosus. The sequence goes on along the minus strand of CM060402.1, from coordinate 61,610,170 downwards.
CTATATAAAGCTTTCATATCCTTCATTATGTTCAGTTGTTCAGTTTACTTTCTCTCTCTTGTTATTGTTCTCCGCTAGGGTTTGAGATCGGAGATTTGTATGTATAATCTCTCAACTGTATCTAAGAGATTTTTCAGTTGTATTGGTTGTGTTCTTGTATTGATGATCATCAGTGGATGATCATCTATATACTCTCTGTATCTTGTGTTGTTTTGATCTTACTATTGTAAGATCTCTTGGTATTTGGGGGGTAAATTCTTTTGGGTTGGTTTAATAAGATTTTGTCACCTGTTTTGTCGCTATTTCTTGTGTTGTTTGTATTTGTGTGGTTGAATCATACATTTCTACATGGTATCAGAGCTTATGCTCTTGATCCAGTCTTATTTCCGCTGTTGATCTGATTCTCTTGTTGTTCTTGTGTTAGGTTTGCTTCAAGTTTGCAGATCTGTTGTTGATATTGGATAGATCTGCTAGATCTTGGGAGTGCTATATTTTTTTTCTGTATACGAGCAACTGAAACCTTAGCTAGGGTTTCTTGGTTTTGGTGAAAGATCTCCTCTCTTCTGGTGGCTTCACACACTCTGTGTTGGTCTCTAAATCCTCGAAGATTTAGAGCAAACTGACCAGTAGTGTTGTTCTGGTTATTGGTTTTATTGGATCTGCTTGTTCTTGAGAACTACATATCTGATAATTTTTTGGAGTTGCTTTGCACCCACTGTGAGATTGTTCTTACTCTCCCTCTTTTAATTTTCTGTTGTTGGAATAGTTGAAGTCGGGGTAGTGAGGACCGGCACCTTTGCTGATTATTATCTGTTTTTTGTGTAATCTGTTTGTTATTTGCTGTTGTTATTTTTGGTCATTATTTTAGTGTTTGGCTCATGTATTAAGACCTGTCCAGGCACTATAAGTGATGAACCTGGAATCTGGACACTGATACAGCTTCGCCTTAGGGTAATTTGTGTTTCTGTCTTGGTTATTGTTCTGTGAGTTGTTATCTTTATCTTGTCTGTATTTGTGATTGTATTCCATTTGTTTCTTTATCATGGGCGATAATACTGGTCCTATCACTGGTCCTTCTCAGACCTTGATTAGTAAGTTGGATATAGGAGATCCCTTGTTTTTGCATCATAGTGACTCAAGTTCTTTAACTATTGTTGGTATAAAATTAAAAGGAACTGAAAACTATAGGGTTTGGTCTAGTGCTATGAAATTGGCTTTAGAAGCAAAAAATAAATTTGGTTTCATAGATGGAAAATGTAAAAAGAACTCTGAGGATGCTGTTTTAAGTGGTCAGTGGGACAGGTGTAATTCAGTTGTCTTAAGTTGGTTATTAAATTCTGTTTCAGAAGAATTATACTTAGGACAAGTTTTTTCAAAGTTAGCCTCTGAAGTCTGGACAGATCTGAAAGAAACTTATGATAAAGTTGATGGCTCTATAGTGTATGATTTGTATAAAAAATCAATTGTATTACTCAAAGTGGCAGTTCAGTTTCTGAATATTATCATAAACTAAACACAATGAGGAAGTAGTTTGATGCTGTGCTTCAACTGCCTACATGTTCATGTCAAGCTGCTAAAGACTATAATGACTTTTCTACCTTAATCAAACTAATGCAGTTTCTTATGGGGTTAGATGATGTCTATCAACCTGTAAGAACAAACTTATTAACTAGAGAGCCATTACCATCAGTCAAAGTTTCTTTTTCAATTGTGTCCAGAGAAGAATCACATAGAAATGCAAGTATAGGAACAAAAAGTCAAAATGTGTCTTTTGTTTCTAAAACTAATCAGTCTTTTGAACAAAAAAAGGAGTTTAGAGGTCCTAATCCTAATCTTAAGTGTACTCACTGCAATAAGCTTGGTCATACTATTGATAGATGTTTTGAGTTGGTTGGGTACCCTCCAGGATTCAAAAAGAAGCCTGGAGGTCAGGTTGGGAAAATTTTTTCAAATTCTAGATCAAATGTGTCTTCTGTTCCTTCTGTATCTCCTTTTTCTCGAGAACAGGTTGCTAAACTTTTGAGCCTTATGGGTGAAAAAACCAGTTCTGATCCTCAACCTTCTAATATGGGAGGTGAGTCTAGTTATGTTTTTAATTCCTTAGGAGAATTTGTGTGTTGTTCTAGTTTAATCAATTTTGGATTTGATTATAATTGGATTTGTGATTCTGGTGCTAACCAGCACATGGTCAAAACTGATAAGGATATGTTTGATTGTATTGATGTATCTGAGTATGACTTAACTGTGTCTCACCCAAATGGAACCAAAGCTAAAGTGTCTAAAATTGGTAGTATAAAACTTGCTAAAGATGTCATTTTAAATGATGTGTTCTTTGTTCCAACTTACAGTGTTAATCTCTTGTTTGTGTATAAATTGTCTAAAGATAATAAAATCACTGTTGTTTTTAATGAAAGCACTTGTTTACTTCAGGATTCGAAATCAGGGAGAATCCTGGTGACTGGTAAACAGGATAATGGTCTATACTTTGTAAATAAAGATGGTAATTCTGTTAATTTGTGTTTTAATAGTTTGAACAACAGAAATTTGTGGCATAGTAGGTTAGGACATCCTGCTGATCAGATCTTGTCGATTTTAAAAGGTGATCTAGGTGTTGTTGATGTTGTCAAACATCCATGTGAAACTTGTCATAGGGCCAAACAAGTCAGGGTTCCCTTTCCATTAAGTGAACATAAAACAAAGAATGTAGGTGATATTATTCACTTAGATGTTTGGGGACCATATAAGGTTACTAGTGGAGATGGATTTAAATATTTCTTAACTGTAGTTGATGATTATTCTCGAGCTGTTTGGTGCTATCTATTAAGGAATAAAATGGAAGTGTTTGAAAATATTGAAAACTTTTATGATAGAAATAAAATGGAAGTGTTTGAAAATATTGAAAATTTTTATGAGTTAATACTAACTCAGTTTAAGAAAAAGGTTAAGGTCTTTAGAAGTGATAATGGAACAGAATTTGTAAATAGTAAAATGGACAGTTTTTGTAAATCTAAAGGCATTTTGCATCAAACATCATGCTCTTACACACCACAACAAAATGGTGTGGTTGAGAGGAAACATCGACATCTTTTAAATTTGATAAGATATCTGTTGTTCCAAAGTAGTGTTCCACTTAGTTTCTGGTCTGATTGTGTGTTGACTGCTGTTTATCTTATTAACAGGTTACCTTTATCTGTGCTTCTAGGAAAAAGTCCATATGAGTTAATGTTTGGTTTTAAACCCTCTCTTGCACATTTTAGGATATTTGGTTGTTTATGCTTTAGTACTATTCTAAATGATTTAGATAAGTTGTCTTTTAATGCTGAAAAGTGTATCTTGATTGGTTATTCAAATGTTAAAAAAGGTTACAAATTGTGGAGTTTAGATAATAAAAAGGAATTTTTTTCTAGAGATGTAAAATTTTATGAAACTGTCTTTCCTTATAAATCAAATTAGTTAACCAATCAAGATAACACTTTAACTGATAGTTTGAATCATTTAATTTTTTTTGATAATATTGAAGTATTAACCAATAATCCTATAATTCCCAATGATGAAGAGGGGAGTCATGAATCTCATGAGGTTACTGGTGATGATCAGCAACCAATCCCCTCTACATCTGCCACTCCAAGCAATGTTGAACATCAACATTCCACAGTTGGAGTTGAAAGTAGTAGTAGTGAAGGGTCTGGTAGGGCAGAGGACACTAGTACCTCAAATGATGAGATCAACCCATCTGAGGGAACAAATTCTACTCTTAGAAGGTCAAATAGAAAAGTTGTTTTGCCAAAAAGGTTTGAACATTTTGTGTTAAATAGTAAGGTTAAGTATAGTTTGGATAAAGTTGTCAATTATTCATGTTTGTCTGTTGATAACCTGTGTTTTACTACTTCATTAAATAAAACAATTGAACCTTCTTGTTATGAGGAAGCAGCCAATGATCCCAGGTGGGTAGAAGCAATGAACAAAGAAATGGAAGCTTTGTTCAGAAATAATACCTGGGTTCTAACTGACCTTCCTCAAGGCAGAAATGCTATTGGGTGTAAATGGGTATATAGGGTTAAATACAAGTCTAGTGGAGAAGTAGAAAGATTTAAAGCCAGACTAGTTGCTAAGGGTTTTAACCAAAGAGAAGGTCTTGACTTTGGAGAGACCTTCTCACCAGTGGTCAAAATGGTTTCTGTTAGAACTGTTATAACTTTGGCTGTGAATTTTGATTGGCCTTTATATCAACTTGATGTTGATAATGCTTTCTTACATGGTACTATTACTTAAGATGTATGTATGAAGTTACCACAAGGATAATATTCTAAAGATGAATCAAAAGTGTGCAAACTTGTTAAGTCCTTGTATGGCCTTAAACAGGCACCTAGGAAATGGAATGAAAGATTAACTGATGTCTTGTTAAATTTTGGCTTTATACAAAGCAAATGTGATCATTCCTTGTTTATTCTATCCAAAAAAGTGTAACTGTGTTTCTGTTGGTGTATGTAGATGATATTGTGGTTACTGGAAATTCTGATGATGAGATTAAAAATATTAAACATGTTTTAAATGAAACTTTTAAAATAAAAGATTTAGGAGTCTTGAAATATTTTCTAGGTATTGAAGTTTTGTATGATAAAAAAGTTGTTTGTCTCGGTCAAATAAAGTATTGTTTGGAACTCTTAAGTGAATTTGGGTATTTAGGTTGTAAACCTGTTAATACACCTATAGAACAAAGTTCTTTGGTCACTTCTAAAATTAATAAAAGCCAGCAGTTACTTAAAAATGTGACTGGGTTTCAAAAACTGATTGGAAAATTGATATACTTGTCTCTCACTAGACCTGATATTAGTTATACTGTTTAGTTTTTGAGTCAGTTTATGCATAGTCCAAAAGAGGTGCATTTAAACTTGGCTTTAAGATTGTTAAGATATTTAAAACAAAGTCCTGGTAAAGGTTTAAGTTTTAAGAAAAGTACTAAGTTGGATTTGTATGGTTTTGCTGATTCGGACTGGGCAAAGTGCTTGTCTACTCGGAAATCTGTAACTGGTTATTGTGTTTTTTTAGGAGAGTGTCTTGTTTCTTGGAAAAGCAAGAAACAATCCACTGTTTCACGATCGACTGTAGAAGCTGAGTATAGAGCTATGTGCTCAGCTACTTGTGAAATTATGTGGTTAAGAAATTTGTTATCTGAACTGAGCATTAACTGTCAGTTTCCTATGATTTTAAAATGTGATAGTCAAGCTGCTATGTCAATAGCAGCTAATCCAGTATTTCATGAAAGAACTAAACATTTTGAGCTGGAAATGCATTTTTGAGAGAAAAAGTGGCTGATGGTCTTATAAGTCCTACTAAAGTTGACTCGGAAAGTCAACTTGCTGACATTTTTACAAAAGGTCTTAATGCTTTACAACATGAAGAGTTTTGTAAAAAAAAAAATGGGTTTAATAGATCTGTTTAAACCAATTGAATGAAGGGGGGATGTTGAAATTATTTGGACTGTTTGTCATTCATTTGGTTTGGGCTTATTTACTCTTGTTATTGGGCTTATTAATCTCTGATGGGTTTGTTAGTTGTTTGGGTTGTTGCAACAGGTTCAACTGGCAAAAATATCTAAGGGGTGTTTGTGTAACTATCTGAGGACTGCGATTGCCTTAGTCAGAAGATTTGGGCTAAAGTGAAACTTGTTAAGTTTCATACTATATAAAGCTTTCATATCCTTCATTATGTTCAGTTGTTCAGTTTACTTTCTCTCTCTTGTTATTGTTCTCCGCTAGGGTTTGAGATCGGAGATTTGTATGAATAATCTCTCAACTGTATCTGAGAGATTATTCAGTTGTATTGGTTGTATTCTTGTATTGATGATCATCAGTGGATGATCATCTATATACTCTCTGTATCTTGTGTTATTTTGATCTTACTATTGTATGATCTCTTGGTATTTGGGGGGTAAATTCTTTTGGGTTGGTTTAATAAGATTTTGTCACCTGTTTTGTCGCTATTTCTTGTGTTGTTTGTATTTATGTGGTTGAATCATAAATTTCTACATTTTTAATTAGTTCTTTTAATTTTTTGATAATTATGTAGTTCGTATTTTAGATAACTTGCCTAATAAGTTTATTTTTTTCAATATTGTGATAATTTTTTTTTACTAAAAACGGATAATGTGCCGTTACCGTATCAAAACAAAACCGATTGTTTTTACATTGAGATAAAATTTATTTAAACAGATACTATGACGTTATCGTACAGAATCAAACCAAAACCAACCAAACAATATATGTATCAGTACCAGTATTTTTTTTTATTTTTTTTTTCTTTCGATAAACTATTATAGGAGAATATATTGAATTTCACATGATCGGAATGTCAAAGCTAATAACATGAAAGGTGAAGTGAAGACTGATGTGTATGGGGCTCCAAGTACACAATCTGAAAAATTTGAGCTCTCTGTTTGTGATGAAAGGGTTCTGTTGGTGCATACTATATATGCCCGCCACTATGCGAATAGACTAGATAGAGCGTATGTTGAATATTGTATAGTTGACATACGAACACATGACTTTGGAGAGGACGAGAGAGGTTCGTACGGATGTAACTTCGTACAGATATAATTTCCTAAGGGTGTAACACTTTCATACGGATTTAACTCATTCGAGCGGATTTAACTACATCCTCACGGACAAGCTCATCCGCACGGAAGTGCTCGTTCGTCCCAACCTTATGTATATATATAGTGTTTTGTGTTCGTTAGTTGTTAAGTTTTGGAGATCCCAGAGGGGAAATACTGGAGTCATTTTGTTTCTCCAGCTTGTAAACGATGTAAACTCTTTTGGTATGAATGGAATCATTCAACTTATGATTAATCTAGCAAGATTTCTACCGAATTAGCTTTATCCTATCCAAACTTCCATCTAAATCCACCGGGTCCTGAATTTACAGGTTCAGAGCAAACAAAAGGAGTCGAAACGGGCAGATCAGAGACGAGGAAAGGAGAAGTCTAAACATCAAATACAATCATGCTCTCCAAGATCATTTACGGGCAACAATCGTCCTAAAAGGGCTCGTGATATGAAAAATGCCTTTGTTAAGCCTGTCAATAAAGCCAAATGTGAGAAATATGCATTTGACTGTGCTAACAAAGCATTTGGGAAAATAGATGAGATTTCTGAACAAGATATGCCATCTAAGCAATACAAAAAGAATCAAAAGAAATCTCCACAACAAAAGGCCTCTGCAAACGACAAGTATAGGCATCCAAATTCATCTTCGTTTGCAAGAAATGTGCAAGAAAATCAACAGGGTTGGCCCTATAGCCTTGGCAACCTAGGCACAGGCCTAGGGCCACCAAAAAATAAGGGCCTCCAACTTTTTTGAAAGTTTTTATATAGTATATGTATTAGGCTCAAATAAAAACATATATTTCAAAACTAAACTGGTTTTTCATTGAAAGAGCCCAAAATAAATATTGTTTAGCAAAAAAAAGGCCAAGCATCAAAACCAATTTCGCCTTGATTTCCAACTATTACAACACAACAACCATCGACCTAATCATCAACATTTAGTGGCCTAAAGCCCCTAATACAACCGCAATCATCGTTCCCACTTCCGATCGCAACCTGCTTAATTTCTATGCTATCGGCTATCACTAGACGAATAAAGTAAGGGTAATCACCCATGGCGTCGGGACTGGAGGAGAGTTTATCGTCGAAATTAGGGCCCCACTTTATAGTTCGCTTAGGGTCTCAAAAAATGTAGGAACGGCCCTGAAAATCAAGCACAGAAAGGACTGGTTCATCCTTCAGGGCCTGCAAGAGTTGCACAAGCTGATCAAAATGCCTTCTACGTGAAGAGACAAACATGCTTCAATTGCGACAGTCCTGGTCACATTGCTCGGAACTGCACACATCGTCCTTATGTACCATATTATGCTCAAAATTAGTGGGTTACACCAAAGGATAACTACCATTCCAAGCCAATGAAGGTATCACCACCTAAGGCAATGTAGAATGTGAATCCCAAGGTTAAACCATCTGATGGGGATTGGAACGCTGCTAAAAACAAACGCAAGACTGTTCAGGAACAAAAATATGTTTCTAAAACTAATAAACCTGAAACAGCAAAAGTTGTTCAACCGAAGGCAACAAACACGTTTGTTAAGCCGAAACAAATTTGGAAACCCAAATGCAAAGCAACAACATCACCAATCCTTGAAACGAAAGGGAACATGTGTTTAAAGGAAGTGTCTTATTTTGATGCTTCAGGAAATCCCAGGACCATGATGGCCTGGATACCAATGTCTTACAATCTCCTTTTCTATTCAGGGACAACCAAGGAGGAGCTGTTGATAATCTCTGGAATGTTGATAGCAGTTTTTCTAGGGATATAATGGGTAACATCTCACTATTGCAAAAAGTTATATTTTTTTTCAGATGATATGTTTCCTTTGGAGGAGATAAGGGAGGTAAGATAGGATCAACAAAAAGGTACAATTTAAATTCATGCTTAATTTTGATATTGATTAGTCTTCAATCTGGTGACAGAACGGTTAAGCAAAAATCAACAAAAATATTTTTCCTTTTTCTTTCGTTTATAACTTTGTACATACGTTTTCATTATTTGGTAAATTTGTGCATAAAGTGTGATGCACAAATTTAGGGGGGAAGTGGGTGATATATGTACATATGCATTGTTTTAGGGGGAAAATGAGAAGAATACAAAAACATTTGAAAAATAGAAAAATCCAAAAAGATTTTATTGCATCATATGGGAAATGAAATAAATGCTCGTGCTAAAGGGCTTGATTAACATATGTAAGGTGTCAAGGCTGAAAGACTAGGATCTATTGTGATATGTCGATAGGCTTGACGCTCAAAGTGATAAAGGATACCAAGCGATATAAACATAACGAACTATGTATCATGTGGGTAACATATCACTGACGTATGATTTTAAGGTCTTAAATCTTGCATTGATAGATAGCCAACGTTTGAAGTTTCGGGTCTTTATACTGTTGAGTCATCCGGGGATATCTTGGCTGTCCTTCTGTTGCATCCAGATTATGCAAACCTAGGCACAATCAGAATATCTTAAAAGAGCAAAAAGGAGGCCAAAAGACCTTAGAGGAAGATAAACTCAAAATGAGGGAATTCCATTGAACTAAAACGCTAAATTCATACCAAAAAAGTATTTGCCTAACCCTCGTTAGACACAAATATTGGTCACTTTGCTGTACGAAAGTACAGACTTGTTCACCAATAGTCCGACGTTGTAAATCAAAAGGATGAACTCACTATACTCACCTGCTATGATGAATCGTTGTGCTTACTGTTGGTCCCAGTTGGACTTAAAAACTTTCTTTTCACGTAATATGGCAAGTGATTTCAACAAATATGAAAATAGCGTGCGGAAATAGAAATCAGACTTTCAACAAACAAGACCTACAGAATTTTCAAGTTTATATCACTTTGAAACAAAATGGTTTACAAGGTGAGTGTGAGGTTATTATCTATTACAAACGAATACTTGTGTAATTCTGAGGTGAAAGGACAATGGAGTTTTTGTTGTATATATTGAATGCTTGCCTTAACTCATCATCCTTTACTTGAAGAGCTTTCTATTTATAGAAAGCCCAGGGGCATGAATAAACATGTGTTTATTCATGCATATGTCCTGCAAAAAGTAGCTTCTTAACATATTCATTGAATCCAATTATCAAGTTGCTTTGGTCATCATGAGATCCAATAATGTCAAGTTGCTTCGGTTATTGTGGCAGGGTAGAACTCGTTTAGACAAGTGGTGCTTATCAGAATTTCTGATGATATCAGAACTTCTGATAACCACTTCATCAGAAATTCTGATGAACAAATCATTAGAAAGTCCGATGATCAGATTTACCAGAAACTGATGATATTTCATTAGAAATATCATTAGATCCATCAGAATGGTCTTTTCGGATATTCTTCTCTTTTTCTTGATCAGCTTCTGATTCTTTGATGAAGATGTTTGTTCTTTTCAAGCGTCCTATCTGGTTTCTTCTTGTTGTTTGATTTTCAGGACTTTATCTTCTTCTTTAGATCAGGCTGGATAAGTTTTTCTTCAATACTTACATAAAAAGTTTCCAAACAGTCCCCCCCTAAGTATTGTAAGAAAAACAACTACTTATGTCAAACATAAACAAATTTTAACCAAACTTTAAACAGAATTCAAACAACCAAAGTAAGAAAATTCAAACAAGTTCAAAAAAAAAAAATGTTTCCCAAACAAATTATAAATGCATGAATTTATCAGTTTATCTTCAGACCACTTTTGTAAGTGTCTCATGTCTTCAACTTTTTCTTGTAATCAATTTTCTTTTGAGTTGTTCTGTATAGTTCTTTGTACCATCCTCTGGCTTCCTTCCATCTTTCAATAATATCTTCAATTGTCTTCCTCAGCTGTTCATTCTCCTTTCCTTTCTTTTTGAGTTGTTCTTGTTTTTGATTCATGCAGTTCTTGATATAGTTCAAGGTCTGATTTAAATACCTGTTAATTTTCATTGATTCTGAACAGAGCTTTTTCATCATTAGCATCTTTGAAAACCACTGACATTTTAGGTGTTTCAAAGATAGCTCCAGTTCTTGCTTTGGATAGGATTTCAGCTGGAATGGTGTTGTTGGGAGGAGGTGTTTGTACTTTCCTGCTATACTCAAAATTGATGCACAAGTCAAATTCTGCCAATGCAGCTCTTTGATATATTTTCTTTCTTGCTTCCTTGATGCTGTTAAGGGCTCTTTTTATGTGTACTGTGTTGCCCTTTTTGTTGATCAATGATCTGTTTCATTTTTATTAAGCTCAGTGGATGAATTTGATCAGCCAAATCTCCATCAGTAACAGTTGTTGTAGTTCCATCTTTTCTGAGCAATGTATACTTGTTCTCCTCATAAGTTCCCATGACTCTACCTTGATAACTTACTGTGCTAATTTTTTCAATCTCAACTACTGGATTTGTAACAGGCTTATGCATGAGTTCCTAACTTCTCTATCCTCTTATTTGAATGATGTTTGAGCTTATTGGAGAGAGGGGCCTTTCCTGTTTATCCTCCTTATCATTCCAGTAGAAGTGTTTCAAATGTTCTTCAGAGTACATCATTGTGTCTTGATCAGGTTCCAAGAGTGAGTATTCTTTTGGCTTTCCATCAGGACCTTCTCTGGTCACTGTCTTTGGTCTTTTTGAAGATGTCACTTCATCTTCCCTTTTTATTTTCTGTTGCATTCATTTGTCTACTGAATTCTGTTTCATCAGTAAGAGCTATTGTGACAACTGTGCTCTGTAATCGTTGTACAATGTAAAACAATGTTAACTATCAATAAAACAATGTGTTTTGATGTTATTATATGTGTAATTGTGGTTGATGATTTTACAATTCGATTCGATCCCGATTTCAAGCTTAAAATCGTTTTCTGGAAGGTTATACGCAAACTGGTGCGTAAACGCAGTTAGTTTAACGCGAAAAACACTCCGGAATAGTTTCATAGGCTTAACATACCTTAAATAACCTTCACATAACTTAGAAATAAGTTTTGGATGGTTTGGTGTGTTGAAAACAAGTCTATTCGATCGTAGGGACTATTTGTGTCAAACTGTGAAATTATACCGATTCGTATGGTATCGAAGCATCCGGAACATTATCATAAGCTAAACATACCATAAATAACCTAAACATAGCTTAGAAATAAGCTTTGAGGGGTTCGGTATGCGAAGACATGCTTAATTGATCTTCAGGGACTAAAAGTGTCAAAAACAACGTAAGTTTGCATTTTCACGCATATCTTACGTTCTGACCACATCTCGACACCCAAAATTTTTGTAGACACTAAAATATTTTTATTTTAGTGATCGGCATGCAAAAATACCGTTCGTCGCTCAATTTGGTTCGTTTTCACGTCCGTTTGAGTTTCGTCGTAATTTGACGAACAACGCGACCGTACGACCAAACGAGCCGACATCCGAGAGTTTTCCGAGCACATTTTGAGTCCTCTAAACTTTATTGACCTTGTAGAGCCTTGAAAATGGCTTAACGGGGGTCAAAAGGGCCTGAAATGAGCTTAAACCAAGTGCAGGGACCTGAACTATCAAACTTGAAACTGTTGCTGATCTGCAGGGACCAGGCGGGCCGCGTAAGCCTGTCCCTCAGCTTACGCGGGCCGTGTGAGCATGCCAGCGACCAGAAACTTGTTTTCAGCAACTGTTTGATAGTTTAGGGGTTGTTATGGTAATTCTTTTGTGTGATGGGCAAGTTTAAGTGATCACCAAGGTTACTAATAATCTCCTAACACTTGTATGGTTGAGATCTTTGCTTGTTGACCACACAAAAACATGGCATGATCTTGTAAGTTTGTTACAACTATAAATAGCATGACCCTCTCATTCTTTTCCTTGCATTTGATCTGAGATTTTCTCTAAGTGGTTGTGATATTTCACTTCCTACCTGAGAAATACTTAGAATCAAATCTATTTGGACCCTTTGTAAGTCCTCTTTCATTCTTTTATTGCTTTCCTAGCTAGAAAGTCAAACAGTGTTTGACTTTCAGCTTTGACCACGAGTTGGTCAACGAGAAGTTCGTTTGAACTTCGCAACGTGAGCGTAATCACGATGGTTATAGTCCTTAGTGACTATACCTACTGATTACCACGTTGACTAGGCATAGTGACGAGTCGTAGTTTCGGTCAAAATGCGCATTTAAGCGTATTTTGCAACCAAACTACTCTTGGTATCAAAACACTTTGTTTTGATATCAAAACCTGTTTTCTAACTTAGTTAAGCATGTTTTAAGATGCTTAGCTCGTTACTTTTAGTTTAGTGCTTGTTTAGAGTCGTAAGTCAAGCGGTCTAAACCACCGCTTAGACTTTCGAACTCGACCCGTTTGGTCGATCATTAGGATCCGACCAAGCATGTTTAGTGACCATAGTTACATAGGGAATAACCTTACGAGGTTATACCTTATGGTCACCTAGTTTAAGTAGTTGTATTATAGGTAGATTATATGCCTTAGGTAAATTACCAAAATACCCTTTTCGTGCATAATTGGATTTTAAGCATATGTAACCTAAACATTTGTCACTTAACTGATTATGCAACCTATTTAAACATGTTTAGGCATATAATACTTGTCATAGGACTAGTTAGACGTCTCGAACGCGTTTTACGCGAACGACGCGTTAAAGTAGCGTAAGCTACCTAAACGGGTCGTAACGGGTCAAAAGCACTTAGGTTAGGTTCCAATTTAGAATGTAGGCTTTGTTAAACCATATCACATGAGTTCCAACACTCATTTGGTTTACAAGACCTCATTCTGTCCGATCTTCCGATTTAGGTGTCGATTTATTTACTAGTGATCCGATTACTAGGTACTACTTGAATTTCCTTGGTTTGTCTGAGCTTCACTAAGTTCTTTAGATCAAGGATACCCTTTTATTCAACGTGAGTACATAGTTCCCCTATTTTACTGTTTTCAATTGTTTTGGGGTGATTCATATGTATCAAAACGATTTTTGATAATTTAACGATGGTTTCAAAAACGATAAAGATGGTTTATAATAAACTAATAACGATTTCAATAATGTGAACGAACTTGTTGGTTGTAGTTACATAACGAATGACATTCATTAATTTTGGCCGAACCGACCAGTATTAGGTTATGGTACCATAGGATCTGACAAATCCCGTTATCAGACTACACCCATGGTTATGTGTGGGGGTTATGTAGGTAACGACCGAATCTGTGATTGTTAACTTACCCTTTGGTGGTTTGTTAATACGAGGAACGAGGTAGTCGGGTCACGAAGGTTTGAATGTTATTAGCGAGACAACCATAAGTAGTTTCACAATTAAAACGAATACGATTTTGGGACGAGTTAAAAACGATTTGGGCAAACTTAAACAAAATAAACGATTTGGATAAACGATTGGTTTTGAGTAGTGATTAAATAATGGGATGGGTGCAGTATGATAGAATCATGGTAGATATGCCGCTGGTACATCTTATATATAAGTGCTTCTATCATATTACATTGCGTGTCATTATTTAGCTCACTTGGGAAACGATTTGAAACGATGTCACACAACGAGGTTTTCAAAATGATATAAACCATACGAGTTTTATTAACGAGTTTTAACGAGATGTTTTATGAATTGATTTACTAAAACAAATGTTTTTGGGTTAAGAATCATGGCTACGAGATTTTATAAATTATAACCATCTTGATTTGAGTTGGTTAATTATGTTGCAATATTATATACGTTTCAAACCAAGGTTTTCGAGGTATTGCAATATATATAAACGAGCCATGATTCCGATACTCTTTTAAAACCTATGTACTCGCCAGCATTTCTTTGCTGACTTTATTTTTACATATGTTTCTGGTGGTATTGCTTGATGTTGCTTGCTAAGAAGCTTGTGTCACATAGGACCTGGACGAGGCCTTAGTGACTTAAAAACAGTTATAAACAATGTGTAGTTTGTTTGTTTTGGTATTAAGACAATGCACATTACCTGATGAATCAATAAAACGATACGTTAATTACCATGGTTGTTGAAACGATGATTCTGTTGCAACACTCCCCGACGTTTTCGCCACGGTTTGTTGTTTTAATGTGGTCGGGGTGTGACAGAAGAGTAGGTATCAGAGCCAATAGTTATAGGGAATTAGGTTATTAGCAATGCTTTGACCTAGACTATAACTTTCTAGGACCCTAACGCAAGTATTCTTGCGTTTAGATTTTAAAACAATATCGTCACCTATCCTTAGGTGATAACCACAACGAGAACACAACAACAAATCCGCTTCGATAATTAATCATCCATTCTTGGATGATTGATTGTAAGGTTTTGAACCCTTTCAGTTTGATTCTTTTTCGGATTTATGCCCTCTGAATTTTCAAAATCCCGTCAAAGTTTGGGTCTAAATAATGTGAACACGTGCAAACTGGAAGAGTGAATACCTGTACCCTGAGTTTTCTGTCTAAGGCTAGAGTGTTCGTACAAATCCACAGTATCGGACCAGTCACTCTTACCTGGGAACTCTTGGGGTGAGTGTTCACTTATAGGCGAGCATGTCTTCAGCGATACATTATTATGATCTATTTGCTTTGATTACTCACTGCGTACCATTTGTTCGTTCGAGGCAACAAACGAATGATCGCCTTCCTTGTGTTTTGTCGATGGTTTCAATACCTCTTTTGTTTTTTTTCCAAGTGTCGACCTCACTCGTTTCTCATGTTTCCTTGTTAGACAATGCCTCCTCGACGCGAAGCTCGAACTTTTACTGCTGAGGAAGTCGCAGCCCTTGTCTCTCAACAAATGGCTGCTGTGCTTCCAGGCGTTGTGACCCAAATCCATGAGTTATACAACAACAACAATAATAACAACAATAACACTCAGTGTAATTTCAAGAATTTCAATTCTGCGACGCCGCTTAAGTTTTCTGGGTCACAAGGAGCAACTGCGCTCCTGCAGTGGTTTGAGAGTATCGAGAGCACATTCAGACATGTGCAATGTCCGAATGCACGTAAGGTTGAATTTGCTTCCAGCGTGTTTGAGAAGCGAGCACTTACATGGTGGAACAGAGTGATGCGTGATAGGGGTGCCGAAGTGGCATTAGCACAAACTTGGGAAGAGCTCCGAACTCTCATGATGAGAGAGTTCTGTCCCCGTCACGAGATTAGAGCTTTGGAACGAGAATTCGATGATTTAAAACAAGACGGGGGAGAACACCGTGCTTATACGGATCGATTTGAGGAGCTCAGTTTGCTGTGTCCCACTATGGTTACCCCACTGGAGAAAGCAATCGAGAGATATATCGATGGTTTACCCGATTCCATTCAAGATATTGTGACCGGTGTTAATCCTACTACCATTCGTCATGCAATCGAGTTGTCTGCTACCCTGACTGCGTCTCAAGTCAGGAAGGGTAAACTTACCCGCAAGGGTGATAAAAAGAAGTCAACCGATTCTGACAAGGAAAAGGGTAAGGGTAAGAAAGGTGAGTCATCGAAGAAGTCGAGGAAGCGAAAGGGTGCTCAGAATTTTGCTGTTACAGCACAAACTCCTCAGAACCCACCGACTCAACCCCCTGCAAAGAAAGCATATGCTGGTACCGCACCTCACTGTGCTCGATGTAATGGTCACCATGTTGCCCAACAGGCCTGTAAACAGTGTGCTACGTGTGGTAGACTTGGGCATTTGGCCAACATTTGTTGTTTTGGTCAAAATCAAGCTGCTCAGGTTCCAGCACAAGCTCAAGGGAATGCTGCGAGATTCCCACCTGGTTCGTGTTTCAATTGCGGAGAAATGGGTCATTTCCGCAACAATTGCCCGAGATTGGTAAATGCGAATGCAAATGTCAATCTGAATGCAAACCCGAACGCAATCGCGAATGTAAATCCCGCTCGTGGACGAGCATTCAATCTGAACGCGAATGAGGCGAGGGCGGACAACGAGGTTGTTAACGGTACGTTCCTTGTTAACAATCAACTTGCATCTGTTCTTTTCGATTCTGGTGCCGATAGGAGTTTTGTTTCGTTATCCTTTGAGCCTTTACTTGCGATACCTAGAACTAAACTAAGGAAACCCTTATCTATCGAAGTTGCTACTGGTAAACCCCTTATACTCGATTCTATTCTTCGTGGTTGCCAATTGAACCTTGATAACCATCTTTTTCCTATCGACCTCACGCCGATGCAACTTGGGAGTTTCGACATTATCGTGGGAATGGATTGGTTAACCAAACATCATGCCGAGGTTGTTTGTTTCGATAAGATCATTTGTATTCCTCTTTCGTTTGGCGATGTTCTGGAAGTTCGTGGCGAGAAACCATCTGGTGGATTGAAACTCATGTCGTGTACGAAGGCCCAAAGTTATTTGCGAAAAGGATATGTTGCTTTTCTAGCACATGTCACTGAGGAGAAAGGCAAGAACAAGAGTATTCATGATATTCCGATTGTTCGGGATTATCCAGAGGTGTTTCCTGATGAATTGCCTGGTTTGCCTCCAGTTTGTCAAGTCGAGTTTCATATTGACCTTGTACCCAATGCCAACCCAATTGCGAAAGCACCTTATCGTCTTGCACCATCTGAGATGCAAGAGTTATCGAAACAACTTCAAGAGTTATCTGATAAAGGATTCATCCGTCCGAGTTATTCACCTTGGGGTGCTCCTGTCCTCTTTGTGAAAAAGAAAGATGGATCTTTTTGAATGTGTATTGATTATCGTGAGCTTAATAAGCTTACCATCAAGAATCGATATCACCTACCCCGAATCGATGATCTCTTTGATCAGCTGCAAAGTGCTACCTGTTTTTCCAAGATCGACCTGCGTTCTGGGTATCATCAGCTTCGTGTATTCGAAGAAGATATTCCCAAAACTGCATTCCGCACGAGATATGGGCACTACGAGTTTACTGTCATGCCTTTTGGTTTGACGAATGCTCCAGCTATCTTCATGGACTTAATGAATAGGGTCTTTAAACCTTATTTAGACAAGTTCATCATTGTGTTTATCGACGATATTCTCATTTATTCAAAGTCTCGAGCCGAGCACGAGCAACACCTTCGTTTGACTTTGGAACTACTGAAGAAGGAACAACTTTTTGCTAAATTCTCCAAGTGTGAATTTTGGCTTAAAGAAGTCCAGTTTTTAGGACATATTGTCAACGAGCAAGGTATTCATGTGGATCCATCCAAGATTGTTGCAATCAAGGATTGGAATACATCAACGACACCTACAGAGATTCGTTCTTTCCTTGGTCTCGCTGGATATTATCGTCGCTTTATTTCGAATTTCTCGAAGATTGCGGTTCCACTCACTGCTTTGACTCAGAAGAATAAGCCTTTTGAGTGGGGACCCAAACAAGAAGAAGCGTTCCATGTCACACCCTGGCTTTGCGGAAGTGTGGGTTTATTTGGTGTGACTTCTTAATACCATAGCTTAATCACAACAAAGCTATATGAAAGTAAAACCATGCAGATCATCCATTGATTAAAGTCTTAAAAACAAAATACCACAACATTGTTTTAAAGCGTTGATACATGCAACGAGTTACCACCCATAAAAACATTGTTCAAACGACATAACCATAAACATAAAATAGACACCGTTTAAGACTTGCGACTCGTCCAGGTAAAAGTCACAATCACTAAACGTGGATGACCTCATAACTCTTACGCAGCGTGAAAACGTAGCATACCGTGCCAGATCCTAATTCCCTGAAATACATGTAAGTTGAAAAGTCAACATAAAGTTGAGCGAGTTCATGTGAAAGTGAGTATGTAAAACCTTTGTAGTATAAAATCCGTGGTATGTAGCAAATAAGGAAAAAGAGATCGATTAATGTGTAGCTAATACATTAATAAGTGACATGGCCTAGGAAGCACTCAAACCTGTAACGCGAATTTCATACCGGTCCTTCCGGCGGAACGACATAGTCACCACATGCAGCCACACGCTGACCCATGTGTGGGGCTCGCAACACCCGATAGATCTATCACTCATGCCTCTCGGTCCTTATACAAGGATTAATGGTCTTACTGTCACACCCCGACCACGTAGAACATACAAAACGTGGCGGAAACATCGGGGAGTGTTGTAACATAATTAATTGTTTCAAATCCATGGCAATTGAAGTTTCGTTTTATTGATTAAAAGTGTTACAATGTCTTAACAAACAAGGAAATACAACATAATCAACTAGTCTTGCATCTTTTATTGTCACTAAAGCCCAAGTCTGCCTATGTGTATCTTGATCATCTTATGCAACAGTTCCTGAAAAACACATGTGAAAATAGGTACGTCAGCATAAAAATGCCTGTGAGATACATAGGTTTTGTGAAAATAAGATTCATGACTTATGTTTGAGAAAATGTTTAGTCATGAACCTTGTTATTTGCTTTGTCTTTTAAATCATTTGAAAAACGATATGATCAGATGATAAGTATAAATAAATGTAAGGTTAAATGAATAACCAAGTAAAATATGTTTGCATAAGATAAGTTGTTTATAAATCAATGTCTTGTGAAAAGTATGTTATTTGTATGAAATGTTCTATGTCTCAAACTGAAATGATTCAAATAACGTTACGACATGTAATACCATACAAACACTTATATATAGGAAGTACCAGCGGCGTTTCCACCATGCTTGTATCATATTACACACGCATCGTTACTTAATCACTTAATCAAACCAAACCAAACAATGTAAAATGTTCATGTCAAGATGTAAATCATGTCAAAATGTCTATGTCAATTATCCATGTCAAATGTCTATGTCAAATATCCATGTCAAATGTCTATGTCAAATATCCATGTCAAATGTTTATAGTCCAAAAGTAGTCAAGTAATGTATAACCAAAATGATATGTATGGTAAGTAAAATTTAGACTACTTAAACCATAAGTAAAAATGTACAAAACAAAGTATTGAAGTAAAACTTGGTTTAAATCAAAGTTATGTTTTGTAAGATATATGCATGCTATACTGAATATGAACATTTATGCGGTATTGTGAAAATTCATACATCCAAGCCTTGAGACAGACGGATAACTATGTAAAAGTGAGTTATCAAGAGAATATGTATTCGGATTCGGTCATTCCTTTCATCTCCTTTCCCTGGGATGTCCGGAACGGGATTTGTCAAGTCCTATGGTACCACTACCTACTAACGAACGGCATGATCGGTGTTAATGAATGTATAGTATAGTTTAAACAAACCAAATGTCATCCAAAATGTAAGCATGTTTTATGAAGATAATGTACCTAGTATGCTAGAGTAAACATACAGGGTAGAGCTGTAAAACAATGTGTCCATATGTTACTGGAACATATGCAACAGAGATGCAGTATAAAACAATGTACTAAGTATGCAAAGTCATCATACAAAGTAGAAAAATCATGTAAAACAATGTACTAAGTATGCAAAGCCATCATACAAAGCATAGAACACCATGAAATCATGTACTATAAATGTACTAATGAACATAGCAAGTATATGATGTGAAAACAGGAAAGCACGAAAGTAACAAGTAGGCACATGTGTTTCACCCCAAAATGTTTGGAAAACAGTAAAAGAGGGGTCTATGTACTCACTTGAGATTGCTCAGAAGTCCTTGAGTAACAACCAAACAATGCTAGAGATCGCGGATATCAAACGGCACCTAATATAGGTAACTACATTAATAAACCGGACCTAAATCGGAAGATCGGGTAGCATTAGGGTTTGTAAACCAAACGAGTGTAGAGACTCGTGTCATTTGGTTTAACAAAGCCTACATACTAATTGAAACCTAACATAATTGTTTACGACCCATTACGACCCGTTTAGGTAGCTTATGTTACTTTAACGCGTCGTTCGCGTGAAACGCGTTCGGACCGCCTAACTAGCCCTATGACAAGTGTTATATGCCTAAACATATTACATAATCAGTTATGTGACAAAGGTTTAGGTTACATATGCTTAATTACCAATTATACATGAAAAGGGTATTCTGGTAATTTACTAAGGCATATAAACTACCTATCATACAACTACTTAAACGATGTGACCATAGGGTATAACCTCGGAAGGTTATTCCCTACCTACTATGGTCACCTAATGTGTTTGGTCAGATCCTAATGATCGACCAAACTGGGTCGGGTTCGAGGGTATAGGCGATTTATTAGATCGCCTACCCTACGACCCTAGACAACGTGGTAATCAGTGGGCATAGTCCCAAGGGACTATGACCAACGTGATTACACTCACGTTGCGAAGTTCAAACGAACTTCGCATTGACCATAACTGGTCAATGTAGAAAGTCAAACAAAGTTTGACTTTCAGACTCGAAAGACTCGAAAAGCAATAAAAGAACGAAAGAATACTTACGAAGGGTCCCCGAATGCTAATCCCGATTCAAGAATCTCAGGTATGAAACAATGGTTTCAACTTAGAGGTTCTTAAATCAGAATTCTAGTGATTTTAGCAATGGGGGGTATGGGGTATTTATAGGAATACCCGAACCGTTAAGATCGTTTCATGGAAAACGTGCCTTAATCCCATCCGTACATGTGTTGCAAAGTTATGGTGCTTAGGTGCTTAAATTCCATCCATACATGTGTTGCAAAGTTATGGTGCTTAGGTGCTTAAATTCCATCCATACATGTGTTGCAAGGTTATGGTGCCTAAGTTCCATCCTTATCCGCTGACTAAGCAAGTTTAGAATGTGTGGTTGTGAATTAAACAACGGCTAATACATCGAATCTGGTCCCGAATGCGAAAAACTGAGTTTCTGCATGTTTTCTGCCCAGAATAGGCAGTCGCGTAGCGCGACGGGTAGCCCCATAGGCCTCGCGCTACGCTAGCACCCCCCCTGAATCAGAAAGTTTCAAAATTGGCAGCAATGGTCCCTGCACGTGTTTAAGGCCTTTTTCGATGCGTTTGAACCCTGTTAACCTCATTTCAAGGCTCTAAAATGAAGTTAAAGTATAGGGAACTCAAAACATACTAAAAAATATGCCGGATGATGGTTCGTTTGGTCGTACGAACGCGATGTTTGCTTAATTACGACGGAATGCGCATAAGCGCGAAAAACGATCCAAATGACGCGACGAAAGGATTTTTCTTATGGCGAACACTAAAATAAAATATAGTCATGCTTACATAAATTTTTGGATGTCCAGATGTATTCAGAACGTAAGTTATGTGCGAAAATGCAAACTTGTGCACTTATTGACACTTTTAGTCCCTGAATGACCCAAAAGTTTATTTTAGCATACCGAACCCCTCAAAGCCTATTTCTAAGCTATGTAAAGGATATTTATGGTATGTTTAACTTATGGTCATGTTCCGGAATGTTCGTTACAGTTCAAATTGACATACTTTCGCAGTTTGTCATATTTAGTCCCTGTAAGCGAATTAACTCGATTTTGCCATACCAAAGCCTTCAAAACTTATTTCTAAGTTATGTAAAGGCTATTTAAGGTATGTTAAGCCTATTTCACTATTCCGGAGTGTTTGTTGCATTAAACTGGTTATATCTACGCATCGGTGCGCGTATAACCTTCCAGAAAGTGATTTAGAGTTTGGAATTGAACGAGAATTGATATGTGCAAATGATACACATATTTTTACAAATCCCAAGTATGAAGTATAATATTTCATTGGTTCGGTATTTGTTTGATGGCCGTGAAGGCACAGGTGTTACAGTCTCCCCTACTTTAGGAAATTTCGTCCCGAAATTTATTTAGAGGAAACTTGTGAGAGCTTGAAAGCATGAAGTTGAAAAGATCGAACAACATTGGTTTGGGTTCTGAACTTCTAGTAACTTTAATAACATCATGATTGCAATGTA
This sequence comes from Helianthus tuberosus, assembly GCA_030545235.1. Taxonomy (NCBI): domain Eukaryota; kingdom Viridiplantae; phylum Streptophyta; class Magnoliopsida; order Asterales; family Asteraceae; genus Helianthus; species Helianthus tuberosus. Next base: position 61,587,824 of record CM060402.1, on the reverse strand, counting down.
AGAGGGATACTTATATACAAGTATATGAAGCGTCATTGGTGCGTCCACCGTACCTCCATTACATCGTTCTCATTTCGTTATTGTTGTCACTATCGGTTCTTACACATAACAAATCTTACTGGGTTTCTGTGCACTAAATTTCATAATTATGTACGCGTCCATAATTAGACAATTCCTTGCATAGTTCACTCAGTCCATTTTATAATGTGCAGGGGAAAACCAAATGAACAATCCTGTGATGAGTGTGACTAGACCGCCATAGAGTCCTTTTAATTAAATCAATAAATGATCTAAATAGACTATCAAGGAGTCTGTTCAGCTACATCACTAGATGTCGTTCTTTAACCAAATTGTGAATCAATCTTTTTTACTAGACCACTAAAGGGTCTCTTATGAATCATGGAGCAGTACTATATAATCCAAGGGTCTTAACTATTACATAAAAGCCCATTAAGGATTGAAGGTAGTACCTTTTGAATATCCTGCTACGAATCTCTCATATGAAGATATGAAAGATCCTGCGAGGATTTGGATAACGAATATCCAGAGTATTAAAAACACAAAAATGCATAAAAGAAAACATGAGATGAATAAACACATAGTCACATAACCACAAAATTGTTTAACTAGAAGTTTGTTCTGCTAACAGAGTACATGTATTTAAAGCACACTAGGAATTAGGGGTGTGCACGGTTCGGTTCGGTTCGGTTCGGTTATTAGCATTATCCGTAACCGTAACCGAAGTCATCGGTTAATCGGTTCGGTTAATTCGGTTAATTTATCGGTTTTCGGTTCGGTTCGGTTAATTTTCGGTTAATAACCAATTCAAACAAGGGCTAATTTTTTTGCTTAGAAATACATGTAATGGAGGTATAAATACATGAAATAGATAGTATAAATACATGAAATGGATGTATAAATAAATGAAATAGAGGTATAAATGAATGAATAGATGTTTAAATACATAAAATAGAGGTATAATAAATGAAATGAAGTTACAAATAAATGAAATGAATGCATAAATAAATGAAATAGAGGTATTATTACATGAAATGAAAGTATAAAACATGAAATACATAAAATAGATGTATAAAAGCTAGAAATATATAAAAAATAAATGATTCGGTTCGGTTCGGTTAATTTCGGTTAACCGATGGTAAAAAAAAATATCCGTTAACCGACTTTCGGTTAATTCGGTTTCGGTTAATTTCGGTTCGGTTTTGTCGGTTTTCGGTTCGGTTTCGGTTAACGGTTCGGTTATTGCACACCCCTACTAGGAATCCATCTCGTGGATTTCATTTGGTACTTTAAACATTATCAAGAATCTAACTATAAAGATAGAAAGATCTTTAAAAGAAAAAATTCGATTTCGATTATAAGGAACCGAAATGTTCGAATTTAGGTATATAAGGAATCCAATTAAGGACTCTGATTTGAATGATGATCATCCACAAGGATCTAATTGTGAAGATAAAAATATCCCATATGGATTTTAGAAGTTGAAGATGTTTTGAAACCTTGCACTGGACGTGCTTATGTCAAAACATGAAGTAAAAATGCTTATGAAATTGAGATGCTAGATATGCCAAGGCGACATATGAAGCAGAATTTTGAAGGTTAAGTCAATGTATGAGGAAAATATTTTTGAAAACTATGCATGGGGTTCTTTTAAGAAAAGTGTGTTTAACGTTTTTGAAACCTTATATATAATACTTTTTGAAATCATAAAGTAGGTGTATTAGGTAGATATATTTACAAAAAAATGTTTTAAAATCATGCGAGATGAATTTTGAAATTATGTATAAGGTTTTTGAAAGACATGAATGATGCTTTTCGAAATCATGCACTTGATCAGAAAATGTATTGTGTTAATATTGTCTTCAGACTATATGAAATATTTTGAAATTAGAAAGGTTGGTTTTGATAACATGGCCAATGTTTTTGAAATAACATAGACAATGCATCTAAAAAAATTGTTTTCAAACTATATGAAATGTTTTGAGATCATGAAGATTGTTTTGAAATACTGGTACTGTGTATGTTGAAAAATCAAAACGTAATGGGTATGAGATTTGAAAATATCCTTAGTTATCCAACCAAGGATTCAAAAGTACAGATGTGCAAAAAGCACGATTACTCATAATTTCACTTTATTTCCTGTACTTCGTTTCTTAGAATGAAACGAGTACTTAGAACTTTCGAGGAAATTATGAGCGATCACTTGAAAGAGAGAATCACAAGAGTAGTTTGTAAGGAACATAGTTCCTTGATGTAGGTATCATAGGAAAAGTCATACACACATGTAATGATACTTGTATAGCAGAATTGTGAACAACAACTTTTATTTATGAACAAGACATATTGTTTCACAATACACGAGAACAAAAGAAACAAAGGCATAAGACAGCAACATCCTTTGTTCAGCCGAATGCTCATCCAAGGGTTGGATTTGCATTAGCAAGCTTTGGGCAGTTGTTCCTGAAATGGCTCGTATCACCACAGTTGTAGCAAGTACCACGCAGAAAATGAGCTTGAGTAGGGTTGACTTGGAGTTGGGTAGCAGCAAGATTTGCAACAGCTTTGTTCTGGATAGCAAAGCGGCATGTGATAATCAAATGTCCCAACCGTCCACAGTAGGTGCATTTGGAGCAGGGTATGAGGTTTGAATGATGACCGTTACATCGCTCGCACCTAGGAGCAGTTCCTAAGTACGGCTTCCTAGCTGGTGGCCTTGCCACATGGCTAGGTCCCGCTTGATTAGGTGTAACCGCTGCGGGTTTCCTTGAAGCCTTACGCTTCCTTGACTTTTGTGCAGTCTTGACTTCTGCTTCCTTTGGTGGCTCTTGAGTGGCTTCATTGTCGAGACGAGAGGCTTCATTGTTAAGACGAGCCATGGCAATACCTAAATCCACAGTCCTCTGAATCACTTCGCCAATTTGCTGGACAAATTTGGCTGTTCGCTCGGGCATTTGACCAGTGCCAAGAGGAATAGACATTCTAGAAGAAAATGAAAGACAGAGGAAGAAACGAGTGAAAGGTTATTGGGTAATCAATACAAAATGGTAACGAATGAAAATTGTGATCATTTGTTTGTTACCTAAGGCAAACAAATGGGACGGTGACTAATCAAAGTAAATGGGTCAAAAATAATGTATCGCGAAGACATGCTCGCCTATAAGTGAACACTCATCCCAAGAATTCCCAGGTAAGCACAACTGGTCTCGCGTCTGATGAGATGTATACGAAGTGCTTGCCTCGACAGAAAACCCAGAATACAGGCATTCACCCTTCCAGTTTGCACGTGTTCACATTATTTAAAACCCAAAACCTTGACGAAGTTTTGAAAACTCAAAGGGGTTCAAAACCATATACTAGAGAGTTCAAAACCTTACAATAGAGGGTTCAAAACCTAGTAATCAATCATCCTAGAACAGATGATTAGTTTTTAAAGCGGTTTTGAAATTCATGTTCTTGTTGTGATCGTCACCTAAGGATAGGTGACGGTATTGTTTTATGACTAAACGCAAGTAAACTCGCGTTAGGGTCCTAAGAAGGTTATAGACTAGGTCAAAGCATTACTAATAACCTAATTCCCTATAACCATATGCTCTGATACCATCTTTTCTGTCACACCCCGACCACGTAGAACATACAAAACGTGGCGGAAACATCGGGGAGTGTTGTAACAGAATTAATTGTTTCAAATCGATGGCAATTGAAGTTTCGTTTTATTGATTAAAAGTGTTACAATGTCTTAACAAACAAGGAAATACAACATAATCAACTAGTCTTGCATCTTTTATTGTCACTAAAGCCCAAGTCTGCCTATGTGTATCTTGATCATCTTATGCAACAGTTCCTGAAAAACACATGTGAAAATAGGTACGTCAGCATAAAAATGCCTGTGAGATACATAGGTTTTGTGAAAATAAGATTCATGACTTATGTTTGAGAAAATGTTTAGTCATGAACCTTGTTATTTGCTTTGTCTTTTAAATCATTTGAAAAACGATATGATCAGATGATAAGTATAAATAAATGTAAGGTTAAATGAATAACCAAGTAAAATATGTTTGCATAAGATAAGTTGTTTATAAATCAATGTCTTGTGAAAAGTATGTTATTTGTATGAAATGTTCTATGTCTCAAACTGAAATGATTCAAATAACGTTACGACATGTAATACCATACAAACACTTATATATAGGAAGTACCAGCGGCGTTTCCACCATGCTTGTATCATATTACACACGCATCGTTACTTAATCACTTAATCAAACCAAACCAAACAATGTAAAATGTTCATGTCAAGATGTAAATCATGTCAAAATGTCTATGTCAATTATCCATGTCAAATGTCTATGTCAAATATCCATGTCAAATGTCTATGTCAAATATCCATGTCAAATGTTTATAGTCCAAAAGTAGTCAAGTAATGTATAACCAAAATGATATGTATGGTAAGTAAAATTTAGACTACTTAAACCATAAGTAAAAATGTACAAAACAAAGTATTGAAGTAAAACTTGGTTTAAATCAAAGTTATGTTTTGTAAGATATATGCATGCTATACTGAATATGAACATTTATGCGGTATTGTGAAAATTCATACATCCAAGCCTTGAGACAGACGGATAACTATGTAAAAGTGAGTTATCAAGAGAATATGTATTCGGATTCGGTCATTCCTTTCATCTCCTTTCCCTGGGATGTCCGGAACGGGATTTGTCAAGTCCTATGGTACCACTACCTACTAACGAACGACATGATCGGTGTTAATGAATGTATAGTATAGTTTAAACAAACCAAATGTCATCCAAAATGTAAGCATGTTTTATGAAGATAATGTACCTAGTATACTAGAGTAAACATACAGGGTAGAGCTGTAAAACAATGTGTCCATATGTTACTGGAACATATGCAACAGAGATGCAGTATAAAACAATGTACTAAGTATGCAAAGTCATCATACAAAGTAGAAAAATCATGTAAAACAATGTACTAAGTATGCAAAGCCATCATACAAAGCATAGAACACCATGAAATCATGTACTATAAATGTACTAATGAACATAGCAAGTATATGATGTGAAAACAGGAAAGCACGAAAGTAACAAGTAGGCACATGTGTTTCACCCCAAAATGTTTGGAAAACAGTAAAAGAGGGGTCTATGTACTCACTTGAGATTGCTCAGAAGTCCTTGAGTAACAACCAAACAATGCTAGAGATCGCGGATATCAAACGGCACCTAATATAGGTAACTACATTAATAAACCGGACCTAAATCGGAAGATCGGGTAGCATTAGGGTTTGTAAACCAAACGAGTGTAGAGACTCGTGTCATTTGGTTTAACAAAGCCTACATACTAATTGAAACCTAACATAATTGTTTACGACCCATTACGACCCGTTTAGGTAGCTTATGTTACTTTAACGCGTCGTTCGCGTGAAACGCGTTCGGACCGCCTAACTAGCCCTATGACAAGTGTTATATGCCTAAACATATTACATAATCAGTTATGTGACAAAGGTTTAGGTTACATATGCTTAATTACCAATTATACATGAAAAGGGTATTCTGGTAATTTACTAAGGCATATAAACTACCTATCATACAACTACTTAAACGATGTGACCATAGGGTATAACCTCGGAAGGTTATTCCCTACCTACTATGGTCACCTAATGTGTTTGGTCAGATCCTAATGATCGACCAAACTGGGTCGGGTTCGAGGGTATAGGCGATTTATTAGATCGCCTACCCTACGACCCTAGACAACGTGGTAATCAGTGGGCATAGTCCCAAGGGACTATGACCAACGTGATTACACTCACGTTGCGAAGTTTAAACGAACTTCGCATTGACCATAACTGGTCAATGTAGAAAGTCAAACAAAGTTTGACTTTCAGACTCGAAAGACTCGAAAAGCAATAAAAGAACGAAAGAATACTTACGAAGGGTCCCCGAATGCTAATCCCGATTCAAGAATCTCAGGTATGAAACAATGGTTTCAACTTAGAGGTTCTTAAATCAGAATTCTAGTGATTTTAGCAATGGGGGGTATGGGGTATTTATAGGAATACCCGAACCGTTAAGATCGTTTCATGGAAAACGTGCCTTAATCCCATCCGTACATGTGTTGCAAAGTTATGGTGCTTAGGTGCTTAAATTCCATCCATACATGTGTTGCAAAGTTATGGTGCTTAGGTGCTTAAATTCCATCCATACATGTGTTGCAAGGTTATGGTGCCTAAGTTCCATCCTTATCCGCTGACTAAGCAAGTTTAGAATGTGTGGTTGTGAATTAAACAACGGCTAATACATCGAATCTGGTCCCGAATGCGAAAAACTGAGTTTCTGCATGTTTTCTGCCCAGAATAGGCAGTCGCGTAGCGCGACGGGTAGCCCCATAGGCCTCGCGCTACGCTAGCACCCCCCCTGAATCAGAAAGTTTCAAAATTGGCAGCAATGGTCCCTGCACGTGTTTAAGGCCTTTTTCGATGCGTTTGAACCCTGTTAACCTCATTTCAAGGCTCTAAAATGAAGTTAAAGTATAGGGAACTCAAAACATACTAAAAAATATGCCGGATGATGGTTCGTTTGGTCGTACGAACGCGATGTTTGCTTAATTACGACGGAATGCGCATAAGCGCGAAAAACGATCCAAATGACGCGACGAAAGGATTTTTCTTATGGCGAACACTAAAATAAAATATAGTCATGCTTACATAAATTTTTGGATGTCCAGATGTATTCAGAACGTAAGTTATGTGCGAAAATGCAAACTTGTGCACTTATTGACACTTTTAGTCCCTGAATGACCCAAAAGTTTATTTTAGCATACCGAACCCCTCAAAGCCTATTTCTAAGCTATGTAAAGGATATTTATGGTATGTTTAACTTATGGTCATGTTCCGGAATGTTCGTTACAGTTCAAATTGACATACTTTCGCAGTTTGTCATATTTAGTCCCTGTAAGCGAATTAACTCGATTTTGCCATACCAAAGCCTTCAAAACTTATTTCTAAGTTATGTAAAGGCTATTTAAGGTATGTTAAGCCTATTTCACTATTCCGGAGTGTTTGTTGCATTAAACTGGTTATATCTACGCATCGGTGCGCGTATAACCTTCCAGAAAGTGATTTAGAGTTTGGAATTGAACGAGAATTGATATGTGCAAATGATACACATATTTTTACAAATCCCAAGTATGAAGTATAATATTTCATTGGTTCGGTATTTGTTTGATGGCCGTGAAGGCACAGGTGTTACACTTACGATAATAGCCTATCCAGTCACGTGATCTAGCAGTAGGTTCCTTAGCTAATCATACCGTGTATAAAACGTTTGTAGTAAATGTAACATGTATTTCACCCCCGCAGTTTAAAAACTGAAAACAGTTAAGAGAAAAGGGGGACATGAACTCACCGAAGTGCGTCTCTAAAAAGTATCTCTCAGAAAATCTGCTGTGCGACGACCTACACGTACTAACTTCTATTAGACGGACGGTCGTGCCTTAGTTTAAGGTTTAATGTCTTTGGGAAATAGTTAGGCAACTATTTCGTAATTACACTTCGTAATTATTTTGTAAATATATTCCTTCCCAAGGATGGGGGTTTTAATACATGTGCGTTCGTATAACCTCGAAATATATTATTAAGTCTCACTTAATAAAATATATTTTATTTCATTTGTCTAAAATACTTTACTTCCAAAATATAAATATTTTTCCCCAAAAATATTATATTTTATTACATACCATTTTCCAAAATAATACTTTGTCAAAGTACACACTTATGTGTATTTTCTGAAAATACGTAAGTTACGTTGTAAGGTTCGGGTGGTATAAATAATACCGGTGTAACTTAAATATTTATTGTGAAGGCGTTAGAATTATTTCGGAGTCGTTAATGTTCAGTAATATTATTTTTACCCTAAAAATAATATTTACGTAGTTCACAAAATAATCACAAAAATTTACACATGTGTTGTTATGAAAATATATATTCTAAATATATATTTTAGCAAGTTTTATTTGTGAAAATCCCACCTCCGACACTTGGTAGTTTTGTAATAAAAATCGTGGCGAAATTTATTTTGGGAAACAAGTTAAAAATTATGTTCATAACACTTGTGATAAAAATATTTACAAGTGTTAGATTTTTGGAAAAATTTCGCCAGAGTTTCCCCTATAACTGGAGGTGGCCACGCTTTCAAGCGTATCATTTTCTTTTAAAATTCAAATCAATAATGTTCCCAACATCAACAAACAATATTCCATCAACTAGTTCAAAAATATCACAAACACATGAACTTGTGGGTTGTGTAAAAGTGTGTAGTAACTTCCCATTATTCTTAATAGATCTTTCTACTTTTATAAATGAAATCGGTTTCTCGAAAATCTTATTTTTACAGAAAATGCATTTGTACATTTTCTAGTAAAAAATTACAAAAATAATTCTTTGTTAAAACTTTTTGTTACACAAGTGTCTACACACTTGTGTGTTTACAAATATCACCTTTGTTTAGGAAAGATCCGGCTTTAAGAATATGTTTTCATTTTTACACTTGGTCCTTCGAAAATACCACTTGTAGATCTTTATATCTACTAGTTTAGAACTCCATTTCATAAGAAAATTTGTTTTTACACAAGTTCATAGTTATAAGTAGTAGTGTTCTTCATCTAACCGTTTTTCACACTTTAACATACACTAGGTCATGTTCCATGAACATGACTTAGTCGGGTTAGATGACGATCCGAACTAACACTAGCATAAAACAACACTAAATAATCATAATAAAACAAGTTTTATAAGTTTTACACCAATATTCATCTATTATCCACCTTGTTCATCTTCTTTAGTGGACTTTTAATTTTGTTCTTGCATGATCATGAATTTTAACCGACAAAACTATTATTAACCACTTTAGAATAGACCAAGAAGGCGTTTAGAGTCACTTACTACTAGCTCGAGGCTAGGGAAAAAAACTAGTCGAAAAACGAGTGGTTAATAGCGTTGAGATGAGGTCCTTGACAATCCGCAAGCACCGGGCTTCCTCGTACGCGACCCTTCACACTTGTATATAAGTAGAATGCCTAGAATGAAATTAAATATGGATGGTGGGTGGTGCTATGGTTTCGGCCGTGAGGAGCAAGGAGGGAGAGAGAAGTGGATTTTTGATGTTGGTGGTTAAGTGTTGTTCTTGGACTCATGGTCCTACTTATAGCACATTTCATCTTAATTGTCCAAAAGGTCTAATGTTCACAAGATATTAAACACTTATGAATATTATATTCAAAATTTTAGTGGGGTGTCCCCACATACTAACCGAACTCGTTAGGGGGGAAGGGTTCATGGTTGGTTTCTAACTTAGATGATTAAGAGTAGTTAGTTAATTAGAAGGTTAAACCTTTTACTAGCATGTAGTGTCTCGTGACGGGTGTTAGGGTACTCGGGGACCCTAACTGGCTCAGAAAAAAAAAAAAAAAAACAATGTTGTCAATATTTTATGTCCCGGGTTAAGTCCGGTTGTTTGGTTGGATAGTAATTCGTTAAAGTTCTAAATAAGTAATTAAAGTGCCGTTAATATTTCTTTTAGTGACACAATTTATTCCCGACACTATGGAAAGTGTCTAGTAATATTTTTCCAACTTTTTGCACTTTACTAGTTTAGATAAATGCTGAATTTTTATATTAAAGTGCAGAATTTTGTACTCAAAGTATGTTTTAGGCACATCCAGTCACTATAACTAACACCTAGTGACGCAGTTCTACAACCCTCATTTCCCCACACTCTCTACCGGTGTAGTAAATTATCTCTGGCTCATACAGGCCTTAGAGGCAGTGTCTGCCTGATGCTGGTTATATCAGCATGTTTAATGGGTATCCCGTATAGTGTGCTCACTGTGCTTTTTGTGCATCAAGGTTGTCACTGATGTTTGTGTAAAAATAATAGAGTGACAGTATAAAATGTGATGCATGAGTATGTATGTATCAGAAATCAGTAAGCAGTTTAATCACAGTTGTAAGCAAGCACAGTAATTAAGCAGTAATTAAATATTAATTAATTCGTACGGATACCTGGTTTGGTGAGGGTTGTCACATTCTCCCCCCGTTAAATAAATTTCGTCCCGAAATTTAAGTTCTGCTACTAGATGCAGGGTTCTTAGGAAATAAGTGGGGGTATTTCTCTTTCATTCGATCCTCACGTTCCCACGTGAATTCAGGTCCATGTCTTGCATTCCAACGAACTTTGACGAGTTTGACACTGCTCCTGCGAGTTTTGTTAACTTTCCAACCCGTGACCTCAACAGGTTCTTCAGTGAAGTGGAGCGTGTCGTCGATATGAACTTCGTCAGCAGGAATGTTCACTGTATCTTGTGTTGGACTTTTTCTCAAATTGGATACATGGAATGTATCGTGAACACCATGGAGTTCAGCAGGTAGGTCCAACTTGTAGGCTACAAGTCCAATCCTTTGCAGGATTCTGAAATGGCCAATGTAACGCGGATTCAACTTCCCACGCCTTCCGAAGCGTGCCACACCCTTCCAGGGTGAAACTTTCAATAAAACCATATCTCCAACTTGGAATTCCAAATGTTTCCGGTTTGGATCTGCAAAGGCTTTCTGTCTGTCGCGTGCCGCTTCGATGCGTTTTCGAATTTGCGCAATCTTGTCCGTTGTTTCTTGGACTATCTTGGGACCAACAAGTTGTCTATCACCTGCATCAGCCCAGCATAGTGGTGATCGACATTTGCGTCCGTAAAGAGCTTCAAATGGCGCGGCTCCAATACTGGTGTGGTAGCTGTTGTTGTATGAGAATTCGGCCAATGGTAAATGCTTATCCCAGCTACCACCAAGATCCATTACACATGCTCTCAGCATATCCTCCAATGTCTGAATAGTTCTTTCACTTTGGCCATCAGTTTGCGGATGAAATGCAGTACTTAGGTTCAATTGCGAGCCAAAAGCTTCTTGGAAGGATTGCCAAATCCTTGATACAAATCTCCCATCTCTATCAGAGATGATCGAGAGAGGCACTCCATGACGTGCAACAATTTCTTGCATGTATATTTCCGCAAGTTTACTCGTATTGTCCTCCTCTTTGATTGGTAAGAAGTGCGCGGACTTTGTTAGGCGGTCAACTATCACCCAAATAGTATCATGACCTCTGGGCGTCTTGGGCAGTTTCGTTATGAAGTCCATTGAAATCTGTTCCCATTTCCACTTGGGAATTTCAGGTTGCTGCAGAAGTCCTGAAGGCTTCTGATATTCAGCTTTAACCTTGGCGCACGTTGAACACTTGCTCACGTAAACAGCAACGTCGCCTTTCATTCTAGGCCACCAATAGTAATCTTTAAGGTCCTGGTACATCTTATCCGCTCCTGGATGGATAGAGTACCGTGATTTGTGTGCCTCGTCAAAAATAACTTTTCTCAAACCACCTAACAGAGGAACCCAAATCCTTTTCATAAAACATAACGTTCCTTCCTCGTTTGGCACTAATTGCTTCTTCATCCCACGGAGATATTCTTCTTCAAGGTTTCTTCCCTTAAGAGCTTCTTTCTGCGCGGCACAAATGTGCAGGGAAAGATCTGTCTGGATAATCATCTCCAAAGCCCTAACCCTTATGGGCTTGATCCTTCCTTTACGACTTAGGGCATCGGCGACCACATTCGCCTTCCCAGGATGGTACTTGATCTCGCAGTCATAATCATTCAATAGTTCGACCCAACGTCTTTGTCTCATAATCAGCTCTTTCTGGTCGAATATGTGTTGTAGGCTCTTATGATCTGTGAAGATTGTACACTTCGTACCATACAAATAATGTCTCCAGATTTTCAGCACAAATATCACTGCGCCTAGTTCTAAATCGTGCGTGGCATAATTCTTTTCATGTACCTTCAGTTGGCGCGATGCGTAAGCCATAACTTTCTGGCGTTGCATCAACACGCTAACTAAGCCTTGACGCGAAGCGTCACAATATACCACAAAATCATCTGTACCCTCTGGTAGTGCTAAGATTGGCGCATTGCAGAGCTTGTCTTTTAATAGCTGCAATGCTCCTTCCTGTTTGATTCCCCAATCAAACTTCTTATCTTTCTGTGTGAGGAGCGTCAGTGGTTGAGCGATTTTTGAAAAATCCTCAATGAACCTTCGATAGTAGCCAGCCAAACCTAAGAATTGTCGAATCTCGGTTGGCGTCTTTGGAGTTTCCCAATTTTTGATCGCTTCAATCTTTGTTGGATCAACATGGATTCCATCTCCATTCACCACATGTCCAAGAAACTGGACTTCACGTAGCCAAAAATCGCACTTTTAGAATTTGGCATATAGTTGTTCCTTCTTCAGCAACTCCAAAATAGCCCTTAAATGCTGTTCGTGCTCGTCCTTCGTTTTTTTGTATATTAAGATGTCATCGATGAACACAATTACAAACGTGTCGAGGTACGGCTTGCAGACTCGGTTCATTATGTCCATAAAAACAGCAGGCGCGTTTGTCAACCCAAACGGCATAACTAGGAACTCGTAGTGTCCATAACAAGTTCTAAAGGCTGTCTTCGGGATACTCTCCTCTTGTATCCTTAGCTGATGGTATCCAGATCGAAGTCGATCTTTGAGTAAAAACTTGAGCCTTGCAATTGATCGAAAAGATCATCGATCCATGGCGGGGGATACCTATTCTTGATAGTCAACTTGTTCAACTCCCGGTAGTCAATGCACATACGAAAACTACCGTCCTTCTTCTTGACAAACAGGACCGGAGCTCCCCAAGGTGAGAAGCTTGGTCTGATGAATCCTTTGTCTAACAACTCCTGAAGTTGTGTCGACAGTTCTTGCATCTCAGACGGGGCAAGTCGATAAGGTGCCTTAGCCACAGGCGCGGCGCCTGGCACTAAATCTATACGAAACTCCACTTGCCTCTGAGGTGGCAATCCTGGCAATTCCTCAGGGAAGACTTCAGGATACTGCCTTACGACAGGGATGTCTTCGATTTTCGGCTCAGCAACTTTCTTATCCACGATGTGTGCCAGGAAGGCAGCACATCCCTTCTGTAGACACTTACGGGCTTTCAGGCAGCTGATGATTCTTAAAGGCGTATCACACTTTTCACCATGCACCACAATCGTTTCTCCATCTTCGGTTGGGATACGAACGACCTTTTCGTGACAAACAATCTCAGCCTTGTTGCTTGATAACCAATCCATTCCTACTACCACGTCGAAGCTCCCCAGCTGGACTGGTAGTAAATCCAACGTAAACTCACGCTCTCCCAACTCGATTACACAACCTCTGACCACTTCATTGGCTTCTACTAACTTTCCATTTGCCAATTCGATTGAGTACGGGATATCTAATTTACTAGCGGCTAACCCAAGCATATTCTTAAACTCTAACGATACGAAGCTATAATCCGCACCAGTATCAAACAGAATAGACGCAAAGCGTTGGTTTATAGGGAACGTACCAGTGACAACGTTGGGATCCTGACGCGCTTCCCTCGCTTCAATGTTAAACCCTCTCCTGCGGGCTTAATTCAATCCTGGGCAGTACCTCTTATAATGCCCAATGTCACCGCAGTTAAAACAACCCAATCTTTGACCATTACCTCCTCCGTTCCCCGCTTGATTGTTGTTTTGATTTTCGGTTCACATTACCAGCATGATTCACATTGTTGCCTCGATTCCCATTTCCTCCATTGTTCCCCTGTGGGCGATTCCCAATACCACCACGATTATTGTTCCGATTACCAAAAACCTCCTTGGCCTCCCTGGCCACCACTAGCCCAGCAATTATCCTTCAAGTGGCCAACCTTTCCACAAGCTTCACATACCTTTGGCCAACACCGGCCAGAATGGTGACGTTGGCAGGAGTTACACTTGGGATGAGTACCCATATAGCCTTTTCCTTTCCTCCCAGCACCAGTTGCAGCTTGGACTGGTGCGCTTGATTCTCCTTTCTTGCCAACACTGCTTGTACCCTGTTTGAAGTTCGAGAACTTCCTTTTATTACCCCCAGACGACTCTACGTGAGTCTCCTTCTTCTTTGGCTCAACATCCGAAAACTTGTTCGGGCGGATGGCTTCCTCAGTGAGAGCTACGCTCAGATCGATAGCCTCTGTGATTGTTGCAGGCTTGGAAGTAGTGACCATACTCATGATTTGTGGAGCTAAACCCTAGCTAAATCTCTCGATTCGTTTGAATTCCGGTGTAACCATATAAGGTACCACATGAGACAGGTCGTGGAATCTCTGAACATACTCCGCGATTTTGGGACCGTCCATCCTCAAATGCCAAAACTCGGTCTCCAACCTTTGTATCTTAGCACGAGAACAATACTTCATTCGCATCAATTCTTTCAACTCAGCCCGGCTCAACGCGTAAGCAGCGGCTTCAAGAGTTTGCACTTGTAAGTTCCACCAGGACAGGGCTCCGTCCAAAAATAGCCCAGGAATGTAGGTAACTTGCTGGTCGGGAGCGCACTTGCTCATTCAGATAACAGAGTCTGTTTTCTCAGCCCATCCTACAAAAGCGACAGCACCTCCGGTGCCGTGGAAGTTTACGGGCTTGCAGTCTAGGAACTGCTTGTAAGTGCACCCTGCACATACGTTAGGATGTACAATTGGTATTTGCGGACGTGCTATAAATATCCAAATGTATGGTAATATGTCTCAAGTCACTTGACATTACCATGAGACGGGTTGTTGTTGCCGTTGTTACTTGAATGGCTCTCGCTCGTTCCTCCTTGTGAGGCTGCATACTGCGCTATGGCGGCAGCAATGATTCCTTGAAGTTCTGCCTCATTGGCAGTCATACGCGTCTCGCGTCTTGGTGGCATCTTCTAAAAGATGGTTCACGTTGGTCAGGTCATAGTAAGTAGAGTGTTCGTATGTATACAACAATATCAACACATAACATCTCATGTTATAGAGCATAAACAATCAATCAACATCACATATAATGAGATCGCTGGACGTATTCAGGAATCTTCGGTCTGTCCATTTCAAATTCCAGAACTCCACCTCAAGCTTCTGGATTCCAGCCCTAGAACAGTATTTCTTCTCCGTCATTTCTTTGAGCTCGTCCCAGCTCAGTGCATAAGCAGCATCTGTACCAAGGGTCTGAACCTGAAGGTTCCATCTTGAGAGTGTGTCATCTAGAAATAACCCCGAGGTATAGGTAACACTCTGTTGGGGCGGACTGTTACTCATTCTTAGAATGGAGTCAATCCTTTCGGACCAACGAACAAATGCAACGGCGCCTCCTGTTCCGTCAAAGTTCAAAGGCTTGCAGTTCAGGAACTACTTATAGGTGCAGCCAGTTGGAGGGTTATTTCCAGTAATGCCATCGCTGTGCTTAGAGCGGAGGGCTTCATGTCGTGCATTTGCCTGTGAGATGCGTTCTTGCAGCTCGGCTTCTGTCCTTGGCAGCGTACTGGTGTCTGTGACACGTCTGGGTGGCATTCTCTTCTGTCGAAGTGGTATGAAGCGGGCCAGACAACATTTCAATTGTCTATGAGATACATAGCACCATAAGCCATCATGTAATCCCCCAATTTCACACGTAAATATACTCAATGTATGAGTGGGGAAATAAATTTCTGAGCCTTCACATAGGCTTGCCAATTTGGCTTGTTGCTTGTAATAGAATGAACTCGAGGCTACATCGCCTCGCCTTGGTCATTCGTGTTTTAGATATTTCCTGCTACATTGGTTTTCATTAGCTTGACCCGCAGAGTCCACCAGGATTTCTGTGCACTACAAGTCGTTATTACGTGGGCCCCCGTAATAATAAATTGTCTTGCACAGTTACCCCAAATTTTCTCTCGTCCAAGCAGATGATCAATCAAGGAGCAACAGCAGGTGCATCGGCATGAACAGGGTCATGCTCCAATGCGGGGTCAGGAGCAACGCCTGGCTCAGGGGCCACAGTCGGCTCCGGATCAACAAACTCCATCTCAAAATCAGCTGGATCAACAAACATAGGGTCGACAGGGGCTACAGGATCCTCCAAGGGCTGGTCTAAGTGTATGAACTCAATGTCATGGATCTGGATCAAAACCAGGTGGAAAAACATAATCGTCCTCAATATCGCGATCAAACTCAAAGCTGTGTGCGGGAACTGGTGCAGCTGATGACGCCATATCAGGGTCGGCGTCGTGTGAGTAGTGCTGCACTCCCTGTATATGCAAAGATGCGGACGCCACAGGCTCAAATGAGTCTGGGACAGGCGAATGGGCATGAGCCTCCTCTGCAGGAGCGTCAGCAAGCAGTAGGCTATCACCAGCAACAATAAGGCCTCGCCCTCAGGTGGGTCCTCCCCTAATAGATCGACATCGTCGTCAGAGACAACGTCGGGGGGCATATCAACAACGGGATAAGCGGCAAGGGGCACAGGAGCAGGGATCACCGCGAGTGGCAAATCCCCACAAGGTGGCCATCAGCAGGCTCTGCTATGACATCAGGCCGCACAAAGGGCTGAAAGTCGTCATCGTCTGTGCTGGTAGTATCAGAAATGTACACCTCGTGCTCCGATGAAACTATGTCGCCTGATACTATGGCCAAGGGATCTGTAGTGTCCGACTCTCCAGTATCTGATGAAGGCATGTCGTTTTGTAATACAAACACACATATGCACAAATAATCAATCATATAGTCAGATAAACATATTAGTCACCAATAAGCAAACAAATATCTCTCCTAGTCCCACTAGCCTCCCAGCCTCCCAGACTGACTCCCTAGTCCCACTAGCCTCCCAGCCTCCCAGACTGCTCTTCCTAGTCCCACTAGCCAATTCTCCCAGCCTCTCAGACTGCTCTTCCTAGTCCCACTAGCCAACTACCTCGGTTTCCTAGACCGAGCCTCAGTCTTTCAGACCGAGCCTCAGCCTCCCAGACTGAGCCTATAAATAATAAATAAAAAGTGCTCAACATTTGTTTGTAAAAACGTTTTGGATCTGGACTTAAGTGGTATGCAGTGTAAAAATGTTTTCGTGAGAGCCCTAGTGATCATAGTCTAGACTCGAGAAGGAATCCTAGTTCGCTATGATCAGAGCTCTGATACCAAGCTGTCACACCCTGGCTTTGCGGAAGCGTGGGTTTATTTGGTGTGACTTCTTAATACCATAGCTTAATCACAACAAAGCTATATGAAAGTAAAACCATGCAGATCATCCATTGATTAAAGTCTTAAAAACAAAATACCACAACATTGTTTTAAAGCGTTGACACATGCAACGAGTTACCACCCATAAAAACATTGTTCAAACGACATAACCATAAACATAAAATAGACACCGTTTAAGACTTGCGACTCGTCCAGGTAAAAGTCACAATCACTAAACGTGGATGACCTCATAACTCTTACGCAGCGTGAAAACGTAGCATACCGTGCCAGATCCTAATTCCCTGAAATACATGTAAGTTGAAAAGTCAACATAAAGTTGAGCGAGTTCATGTGAAAGTGAGTATGTAAAACCTTTGTAGTATAAAATCCGTGGTATGTAGCAAATAAGGAAAAAGAGATCGATTAATGTGTAGCTAATACATTAATAAGTGACATGGCCTAGGAAGCACTCAAACCTGTAACGCGAATTTCATACCGGTCCTTCCGGCGGAACGACATAGTCACCACATGCAGCCACACGCTGACCCATGTGTGGGGCTCGCAACACCCGATAGATCTATCACTCATGCCTCTCGGTCCTTATACAAGGATTAATGGTCTTACGATAATAGCCTATCCAGTCACGTGATCTAGCAGTAGGTTCCTTAGCTAATCATACCGTGTATAAAACGTTTGTAGTAAATGTAACATGTATTTCACCCCCGCAGTTTAAAAACTGAAAACAGTTAAGAGAAAAGGGGGACATGAACTCACCGAAGTGCGTCTCTAAAAAGTATCTCCCAGAAAATCTGCTGTGCGACGACCTACACGTACTAACTTCTATTAGACGGATGGTCGTGCCTTAGTTTAAGGTTTAATGTCTTTGGGAAATAGTTAGGCAACTATTTCGTAATTACACTTCGTAATTATTTTGTAAATATATTCCTTCCCAAGGATGGGGGTTTTAATACATGTGCGTTCGTATAACCTCGAAATATATTATTAAGTCTCACTTAATAAAATATATTTTATTTCATTTGTCTAAAATACTTTACTTCCAAAATATAAATATTTTTCCCCAAAAATATTATATTTTATTACATACCATTTTCCAAAATAATACTTTGTCAAAGTACACACTTATGTGTATTTTCTGAAAATACGTAAGTTACGTTGTAAGGTTCGGGTGGTATAAATAATACCGGTGTAACTTAAATATTTATTGTGAAGGCGTTAGAATTATTTTGGAGTCGTTAATGTTCAGTAATATTATTTTTACCCTAAAAATAATATTTACGTAGTTCACAAAAATTTACACATGTATCGTTATGAAAATATATATTCTAAATATATATTTTAGCAAGTTTTATTTGTGAAAATCCCACCTCCGACACTTGGTAGTTTTGTAATAAAAATCGTGACGAAATTTATTTTGGGAAACAAGTTAAAAATTATGTTCATAACACTTGTGATAAAAATATTTACAAGTGTTAGATTTTTGGAAAAATTTCGCCAGAGTTTCCCCTATAACTGGAGGTGGCCACGCTTTCAAGCGTATCATTTTTTTTTAAAATTCAAATCAACAATGTTCCCAACATCAACAAACAATATTCCATCAACTAGTTCAAAAATATCACAAACACATGAACTTGTGGGTTGTGTAAAAGTGTGTAGTAACTTCCCATTATTCTTAATAGATCTTTCTACTTTTATAAATGAAATCGGTTTCTCGAAAATCTTATTTTTACAGAAAATGCATTTGTACATTTTCTAGTAAAAAATTACAAAAATAATTCTTTGTTAAAACTTTTTGTTACACAAGTGTCTACTCACTTGTGTGTTTACAAATATCACCTTTGTTTAGGAAAGATCCGGCTTTAAGAATATGTTTTCATTTTTACACTTGGTCCTTCGAAAATACCACTTGTAGATCTTTATATCTACTAGTTTAGAACTCCATTTCATAAGAAAAATTGTTTTTACACAAGTTCATAGTTATAAGTAGTAGTGTTCTTCATCTAACCGCTTTTCACACTTTAACATACACTAGGTCATGTTCCATGAACATGACTTAGTCGGGTTAGATGACGATCCGAACTAACACTAGCATAAAACAACACTAAATAATCATAATAAAACAAGTTTTATAAGTTTTACACCAATATTCATCTATTATCCACCTTGTTCATCTTCTTTAGTGGACTTTTAATTTTGTTCTTGCATGATCATGAATTTTAACCGACAAAACTATTATTAACCACTTTAGAATAGACCAAGAAGGCGTTTAGAGTCACTTACTACTAGCTCGAGGCTAGGGAAAAAAACTAGTCGAAAAACGAGTGGTTAATAGCGTTGAGATGAGGTCCTTGACAATCCGCTAGCACCGGGCTTCCTCGTACGCGACCCTTCACACTTGTATATAAGTAGAATGCCTAGAATGAAATTAAATAGATGGTGGGTGGTGCTATGGTTTCGGCCGTGAGGAGCAAGGAGGGAGAGAGAAGTGGATTTTTGATGTTGGTGGTTAAGTGTCGTTCTTGGACTCATGGTCCTACTTATAGCACATTTCATCTTAATTGTCCAAAAGGTCTAATGTTCACAAGATATTAAACACTTATGAATATTATATTCAAAATTTTAGTGGGGTGTCCCCACATACTAACCGAACTCGTTAGGGGGGAAGGGTTCATGGTTGGTTTCTAACTTAGATGATTAAGAGTAGTTAGTTAATTAGAAGGTTAAACCTTTTACTAGCATGTAGTGTCTCGTGACGGGTGTTAGGGTACTCGGGGACCCTAACTGGCTCAGAAAAAAAAAAAAAAAAACAATGTTGTTGTCAATATTTTATGTCCCGGGTTAAGTCCGGTTGTTTGGTTGGATAGTAATTCGTTAAAGTTCTAAATAAGTAATTAAAGTGCCGTTAATATTTCTTTTAGTGACACAATTTATTCCCGACACTATGGAAAGTGTCTAGTAATATTTTTCCAACTTTTTGCACTTTACTAGTTTTGATAAATGCTGAATTTTTATATTAAAGTGCAGAATTTTGTACTCAAAGTACGTTTTAGGCACATCCGGTCACTATAACTAACACCTAGTGACGCAGTTCTACAACCCTCATTTCCCCACACTCTCTACCGGTGTAGTAAATTATCTCTGGCTCATACAGGCCTTAGAGGCAGTGTCTGCCTGATGCTGGTTATATCAGCATGTTTAATGGGTATCCCGTATAGTGTGCTCACTGTGCTTTTTGTGCATCAAGGTTGTCACTGATGTTTGTGTAAAAATAATAGAGTGACAGTATAAAATGTGATGCATGAGTATGTATGTATCAGAAATCAGTAAGCAGTTTAATCACAGTTGTAAGCAAGCACAGTAATTAAGCAGTAATTAAATATTAATTAATTCGTACGGATACCAGGTTTGGTGAGGGTTGTCACATTCCAAACGCTAAAACGGAAGCTATGCGATGCTCCTGCTCTATCTTTGCCCGAGGGAAACGATGATTTCGTTGTCTACTGTGATGCATCCAACTTAGGCCTTGGTTGTGTTCTCATGCAACGAGGCAAAGTTATAGCATATGCATCTAGACAATTGAAAGTTCACGAGAAGAACTACACGACTCACGATCTTGAGTTGGGAGCTGTGGTTTTCGTTCTCAAAATCTGGAGACACTATCTTTATGGCACGAAGTGTGTGGTTTTCACAGACCACAAAAGTCTCCAGCATATTCTTAATCAGAAGGATTTGAACATGAGGCAACGTCGTTGGGTTGAACTCTTGAATGACTACGATTGCGAGATTCGCTACCATCCCGGTAAGGCGAATGTCGTAGCCGATGCGCTTAGTCGAAAGGAGCGAGTCAAACTTCATTCTGTTCGAACTCTATCTGATCTTCAAACTCGTATCCTTCAAGCTCAGCAATTTTGTGTTTCACAAGATTTGATATGTAAGGAATTACCACATCAGCTTGAGCTTAAGCTCGAAGCGAAGGACGATGGTTTGCTCTACTTCAAGGATCGTTTGTGGATTCTGAAATAAGACGATCTTCGCACTTTAGTAATGGACGAATCTCACAAGTCTCGATATTCTATCTATCCTGGTGCTGATAAAATGTACAAGGATCTTCGTACTCAGTATTGGTGGCCTGGTATGAAGAAAGATGTTGCCCTGTACGTAGCGAATTGCCTAACTTGTCTCAAAGTCAAGGCTGAACATCAACGACCTTCTGGTTTGCTTGTACAACCAGAGATACCGGTTTGGAAGTGGGAGAACATTGCGATGGATATCATCACTAAATTACCGCGTACATCTAAAGGTCACGATGCTATATGGGTTGTTATCGATCGATTAACGAAGTCAGCTCATTTTATTGCGATTCGCGAGGATCTATCTGCTGATAAACTTGCAAAGATTTACGTTGATGAGATTGTATCTCGACATGGTGTTCCTTTGGACATCATATCTGATCGTGATGCTTGATTTTCATCTCATTTCTGGAAGATCATGCAATCTGCTATGGGAACCCAACTAAATCTAAGCACTGCTTATCATCCCCAAACAGATGGACAATCTGAGAGGACGATTCAAACTTTGGATGATATGCTTAGAGCATGCGTGATAGACTTTGGTGGTAATTGGGATTCTCATCTTCCACTGATCGAGTTCTCTTACAACAATAGTTATCATGCTAGCATCAATATGGCACCATTCGAAGCTCTCTACGGTCGAAAATGTCGTTCACCTGTCTGTTGGAATGAGATCGGTGAAGCTCAGCTTACTGGACCTGAGCTCATTCTAGAAACAACAGACAAAATCAAGAAAATTCGCGATAATCTTGTGACAGCTAGAAGCCGTCAAAAGAGTTATGCAGATTTACGACGTAAGCCCTTAGAATTTCTAGTCGGAGACCATGTCCTACTCAAGGTGTCACCTTGGAAGGGAGTGGTGAGATTTGGAAAGAAAGGAAAACTTGCACAACGATACGTTGGACCATTTAAGATTGTTGAAAGAATTGGAAACGTTGCCTATCGACTAGAGCTACCTCCAGAGCTTGGAAATATTCATCCGACTTTTCACGTGTCCAAGCTGCGAAAGTGTTTAGCTGACGCTGATCTTCACATTCCACTCAACGAAATCCAAATCGATGAAACAATGCACTTTGTCGAGAAACCTGTGGAGATAGTGGATCGTACATTCAAACAGTTGAAGAACAAACGAATTCATTTGGTCAAGATTTGCTGGGAATCCAAACGTGGCCCAGAGTTTACTTGGGAACGTAAGGACCAAATGAAGGTGAAATATCCGCAATTGTTCTCACAAGTTTCCTCTAGTTAAAATTTCGGGACGAAATTTCCTAAAGTAGGGGAGACTGTGACAACTGTGCTCTGTAATCGTTGTACAATGTAAAACAATGTTAACTATAAAAAAAACAATGTGTTTTGATGTTATTATATGTGTAATTGTGGTTGATAATTTTACAATTCGATTCGATCCCGATTTCAAGCTTAAAATCGCTTTCTGGAAGGTTATACGCAAACTGGTGCGTAAACGCAGTCAGTTTAACGCAAAAAACACTCCAGAATAGTGTCATAGGCTTAACATACCTTAAATAACCTTCACATAACTTAAAAATAAGTTTTGGATGGTTTGGTGTGTTGAAAACAAGTCTATTCGATCGCAGGGACTATTTGTGTCAAACTGCGAAATTATACCGATTCGTATGGTATTGAAGAGTCCGGAACATGATCATAATCTAAACATACCATAAATAACCTAAACATAGCTTATAAATAAGCTTTGAGGGGTTCGGTATGCGAAGACATGCTTAATTGATCTTACAGGGACTAAAAGTGTCAAAAACAACGTAAGTTTGCATTTTCACGCATATCTTACGTTCTGACCACATCTCGACACCCAAAATTTTTGTAGACACTAAAATATTTTTATTTTAGTGATCGGCATGCAAAAATACCGTTCGTCGCTCAATTTGGTTCGTTTTCACGTCCGTTTGAGTTTCGTCGTAATTTGACGAACAACGCGACCGTACGACCAAACGAGCCGACATCCGAGAGTTTTCCGAGCACATTTTGAGTCCTCTAAACTTTATTGACCTTGTAGAGCCTTGAAAATGGCTTAACGGGGGTCAAAAGGGCCTGAAATGAGCTTAAACCAAGTGCAGGGACCTGAACTATCAAACTTGAAACTGTTGCTGATCTGCAGGGACCAGGCGGGCCGCGTAAGCCTGTCCCTCAGCTTACGCGGGCCGTGTGAGCATGCCAGCGACCAGAAACTTGTTTTCAGCAACTGTTTGATAGTTTAGGGGCTGTTATGGTAATTCTTTTGTGTGATGGGCAAGTTTAAGTGATCACCAAGGTTACTAATCATCTCCTAACACTTGTATCGTTGAGATCTTTGCTTGTTGACCACACAAAAACATGGCATGATCTTGTAAGTTTGTTACAACTATAAATAGCATGACCCTCTCATTCTTTTCCTTGCATTTGATCTGAGATTTTCTCTAAGTGGTTGTGATATTTCACTTCCTACCTGAGAAATACTTTGAATCAAATCTATTTGGACCCTTTGTAAGTCCTCTTTCATTCTTTTATTGCTTTCCTAGCTAGAAAGTCAAACAGTGTTTGACTTTCAGCTTTGACCGCGAGTTGGTCAACGAGAAGTTCGTTTGAACTTCGCAACGTGAGCGTAATCACGATGGTTATAGTCCTTAGTGACTATACCTACTGATTACCACGTTGACTAGGCATAGTGACGAGTCGTAGTTTCGGTCAAAATGCGCATTTAAGCGTATTTTGCAACCAAACTACTCTTGGTATCAAAACACTTTGTTTTGATATCAAAACCTGTTTTCTAACTTAGTTAAGCATGTTTTAACATGCTTAGCTCGTCACTTTTAGTTTAGTGCTTGTTTAGAGTCGTAAGTCAAGCGGTCTAAACCACCGCTTAGACTTTCGAACTCGACCCGTTTGGTCGATCATTAGGATCCGACCAAGCATGTTTAGTGACCATAGTTACATAGGGAATAACCTTCCGAGGTTATACCTTATGGTCACCTAGTTTAAGTAGTTGTATTATAGGTAGATTATATGCCTTAGGTAAATTACCAAAATACCCTTTTCGTGCATAATTGGATTTTAAGCATATGTAACCTAAACATTTGTCACTTAACTGATTATGCAACCTATTTAAACATGTTTAGGCATATAATACTTGTCATAGGACTAGTTAGACGTCTCGAACGCGTTTTACGCGAACGACGCGTTAAAGTAGCGTAAGCTACCTAAACGGGTCGTAACGGGTCAAAAGCACTTAGGTTAGGTTCCAATTTAGAATGTAGGCTTTGTTAAACCATATCACATGAGTTCCAACACTCATTTGGTTTACAAGACCTCATTCTGTCCGATCTTCCGATTTAGGTGTCGATTTATTTACTAGTGATCCGATTACTAGGTACTACTTGAATTTCCTTGGTTTGTCTGAGCTTCACTAAGTTCTTTAGATCAAGGATACCCTTTTATTCAACGTGAGTACATAGTTCCCCTATTTTACTGTTTTCAATTGTTTTGGGGTGATTCATATGTATCAAAACGATTTTTGATAATTTAACGATGGTTTCAAAAACGATAAAGATGGTTTATAATAAACTAATAACGATTTCGATAATGTGAACGAACTTGTTGGTTGTAGTTACATAACGAATGACATTCATTAATTTTGGCCGAACCGACCAGTATTAGGTTATGGTACCATAGGATCTGACAAATCCCGTTATCAGACTACACCCATGGTTACGTGTGGGGGTTATGTAGGTAACGACCGAATCTGTGATTGTTAACTTACCCTTTGGTGGTTTGTTAATACGAGGAACGAGGTAGTCGAGTCACGAAGGTTTGAATGTTATTAGCGAGACAACCATAAGTAGTTTCACAATTAAAACGAATACGATTTTGGGACGAGTTAAAAACGATTTGGGACGACTTAAACAAAATAAACGATTTGGATAAATGATTGGTTTTGAGTAGTGATTAGATAATGGGACGGGTGTAGTATGATAGAATCATGGTAGATATGCCGCTGGTACATCTTATATATAAGTGCTTCTATCATATTATATTGCGTGTCATTATTTAGCTCACTTGGGAAACTATTTGAAACGATGTCACACAACGAGGTTTTCGAAATGATATAAACCATACGAGTTTTATTAACGAGTTTTAACGAGATGTTTTACGAATTGGTTTACTAAAACAAATGTTTTTGGGTTAAGAATCATGGCTACGAGATTTTATAAATTATAACCATCTTGATTTGAGTTGGTTAATTATGTTGCAATATTATATACGTTTCAAAACAAGGTTTTCGAGGTATTGCAATATATATAAACGAGCCATGATTCCGATACTCTTATAAAACCTATGTACTCGCCAGCATTTCTTTGCTGACTTTATTTTTACATATGTTTCAGGTGGTATTGCTTGATGTTGCTTGCTAAGAAGCTTGTGTCACATAGGACCTGGACGAGGCCTTAGTGACTTAAAAACAGTTATAAACAATGTGTAGTTTGTTTGTTTTGGTATTAAGACAATGCACATTACCTGATGAATCAATAAAACGAAACTTTTAATTACCATGGTTGTTGAAACGATGATTCTGTTGCAACACTCCCCGACGTTTCCGCCACGGTTTGTTGTTTTTACGTGGTCGGGGTGTGACAGCTATGGAGGATGATTCAACTAGAATTAGTTCTTGTGTCAGCATCTTCAATCTCTCTGGCTTTGGCACGTTTGGTGGAGGACCCATGGGTTTTTGTACATTTGGAGGAGGGCCCATGGGTTGTTTTTGTTTTTGTGGAGTTGAAGCTTCTGGTTGTTTGGGCTGTTCTTGGTGGGGGACTTCTGGTTGTTTGGACTATTGTTGTGAAATTTTTGGTCCTCTTTCTGGTTCATCTTGTGGAATTTGAGCTTTCAGTTCATGCAAATCAATCTTTGCCAGTTTGGCAACATTATACTGCAACCTCTTTACTAACCATTGAACATTAGAAAGAGTTTGAGCATTTGTTTCTTCTTGTTTCTACATTTTCTGAAACTCCAGCTTGTCTTGATTCTTCTGTGTAGACCATTCCACCATCATTTTTTCAAGAGCCTCTGCCATGCTGCTACTGTTGGCTCTTAGGATTTGATTTTCTTCTAGAATCCTCCTAGTACTTGAACTTTCTCTTATACTTGCAACTTCTGCCATTTTTGTCTTGATTTCTTGAAGTTCTTTGATAGCTTTATCAAATTCTGATGACTTCTCTCTTCTTTCTGATGACTGTTGAAGCTTACTGAGAGCTGTAGTGTTGACTTTTGTTTGTTTCTTCACAGTTTCAACAGTTTCTGATAAAGCTTTAATATCTGATCTTTGATTTCTGATTTCTTCTAGTAACAGATCAAACTTTTCTTCTGTTGCTGTCTTTCCAGTACAGACAACTGTGATGTCATCAAGCTCCTTGTGAAGTTGTTCTGTTGACATAGGTTGTTGTTGGGTAACAGGAGGAACAACAGATGTTCCACCTTTAACACCAGCAGAAGACACACTTGCTGCTGTTTTAAGGTTATCAGGTTGGAAATAATTCCAATCCTCCATACCCTTACCAGAATATTGAAACTATTCAAATCCGGGTTTTTCTCATATCCTTGAACCTTTTCAGATTCTCCATGAGTTGTTGAGAAACTCTTGATTTTCTCATCCAGGTTTCCTTGATCAGTAAACTGATCTCCACCTATTGCTACCTCCTTCTCCTCCTCATTTTCTGATTCAGAGAATGGGTCTTTGGATTCACTTATAATTTGTTTTTCAGAAACAGGCACTCTATGTTCTATAATATAGTTGCCTTGAATTGATTCATCAGAATCACTATCAGAAGTTTGAACAACATTAATTTTAGAGTGTTGTGCACCTGTTTCTCCCATGTGTGAAGTTTCAGCATGATCCTGTTATGCCAATGGACTCGGTTGTACATCTTCATCACCTTGTTTAGGTTCTGATTGAGCCTCCTGCTCTGTTTGTGGTGCACTTGATTCTTGGGCATCATGCTCCATTAAGGACACACTATTATAAACTGCTACATTCTCTAGTTTTATGTTCAACATCTTTAGATATTCTGCCCTGTAGGGTGAATCCTCTGGTATCAGATTCATCATACTTTCTGATAGGGCAGGCACATCAAAATCTGATTTCCAGAAGCCAAATGCAAACCATGGTCTCATCACCTCAGTACTCCACATGTTTTCTGATGCAGGAATTTCCATATTCCTTTCAGAAAATGCATCAGAAATCAGGATTGATAAAAATCTTGGAAAGGGTAGATGTGAATCTATTCTCCCAGTATTTGTCAATATTGATCTTCTGATCAGATTAAAGATTTCTGCTCCAAAATCAATGATCATCCCTGTGATGAGACTGAACATGATTGTCAGAACATTCCTATTAATCTGGTATGTTCCCCCAATTTTTGATGATATGCATTTGTTTAAGATCTTCATTAATACTTGCCAGAAGGCATGCAGCTTGTTTCTTTTAAAATCGCCAATTTTTTAGATCTTTACCTTGTATCCCATCACAGCATCAAGCTGTGCAAACATGTCATCTTTTGTTGGTGCTGGATCATAATTTTGGCTTATAGGAAACTCCAGGCATTCCCTTATCTTCTCCGGTGTAATTACAATGAAGATATCTCCCCACAAGTGTGCTGTCAGCTCGTTTGTATTTGAATGTTCGAGTGTCTTCACCACTTGTTGTATAAGCTTTTTCGGTACTTCTCTGGTCTTTGTTAGGGCTTGAGCAATAGGACACCTTGTCAGAAATTCGTTCAGGATTTGGCACTTCATGTCATATTCTCCAATGTTGGTGTTCATCGCTTCATTGTTGCTTTTTAAGGGAAGGAATTCTGCTTCATTGATGAATTGAACGGAATGTTCAATTGGTGGTATGTTGATGTTGATTGCGGCCATGGTGATTTGAGTTTTGCTTCGAAAAGGATTTTTAGGGTTCTTGCTTTTGAGGATGGAAGTTGAAGGTGGAATGCTCTGTCGTTTGCAAGATGTATTTATAGTGTTTTGAGACAGAGAACTTTGAGTATTTATCGCGGGTGGTTTGTATTTAAGGTGGTTAATGACACCTTAATGATGTTTTAATCCATTGAGGAAACAGCCGTTTTACAAAACCCTTGGTATATCTCCGAAAATTTTTGATACATATCTTTTATTAAAAATCAGAGATTTCAAAGATTTAGAAGATAAACACTAACATCCAACTTGCACCCTTTCTTCCTGTGATACCCTTATATTATAAAGGGGTCCAATAAAATCCTTTTTTGAAACTGACCAGGTTCCCAAAAAGTCCTTGTGATGATGTGTATTAGAAAATCCTTAAAGTTAACTTTGGATTATTGGATTTTCTCTATACATCACCAGAATTCATTGGATTCAAATTTGGAGATTGATTTTTTTTTTTTTTTGAGATGAGAGGGAATAAGTGAGGTTTTGAAGATATTACTTACACAACATTTCTAAACTTCAAATCTTTGCTCTGATCTTCAAGGAGTATTTGTTGTGAAAAATTTCACATCAATTTAACATCATTTTTTTTTTTTTTTTTGGGAAACGAGGGAAAAACCCCCGGGCAAACCTTTTATTAATGATGTTCAAAATGAGAAAACAAACAAGAGCAATTGGCAAAGGCGACTTGCCAAAACCAAACCTCAAAAAGAAACATACAACAAACCAACATACAAGAAAAATCAAACTAAAAATGAAAAGAAGCTAAACTCCACGAGCGATGTCTCTAGCCGACTCATCCGTTTCAGATTCAACCTCAACTTCATCTTCAATATTTGATTCAATCAAAGCTTCCTTTACCGGATCAAACTTTGTAAGCATCACATAATAGGCCTTCAATTTCTCCGACCATGAAGAAAACACATCATCCGGAGGCTTCGTATTTGTTTCATAAAATTTTCGAACCGTTAACATTTCTTTTTCCCACAATCCGTGCTCGGTATCGAAACAATCTTCTTCATTTTGAAGAGTATCAAATGCATTTTTTGTTTCAATAATTGGGCTAACCCGAGGCCCAACATTCTGTTTCGACACATCAAAGAACCCACTACCTTTTCGTTGGCCCATGCTTTGTATTAAAATTGGATCACACTTTGGGCTGGTTCTACACGGATCAACAGAGGACTTAACCGGACTTGAATTACTTGGGCCTGATTTATTCAATGGTGGGTAGTGAACAACAGAACCCAGCGGAACAGGACCTGATCTACCTCCCAAATCAGCGCCTAACTTGGGCTTATCAGCCATATCAACAAAGTCAGCTGGGCCTGTTTCCATTGAAGCCGAGTCCACATATGCATCAGATACTTTAGTTGGGCCATACTCCTTAACAGCACCCAAGTTAAGCCCATCAGCCTCATTGCTGGGCTTAACTGGGCCCAGATCTATTTCATCATCAACTTTTGGGCTAGTATTATTACTCCGAGACCCAGATGAGCCAGCTCCACTATTTTTTGGGCCACTTTCAAGCCTATCAACATCTTTCTTAGCCAAGGGAGCCCACTTTACATTGGGCTTTTTCCGAGTAATTAGTGTGAAACCATCATCTTGAACTAACGGTTTTTTCAAAATAGATTTTGCAACCGGTTGATCTACAATATTTTTGCCTTTCACAACCCTATCAACCGGTTTTTGCATTTCCTCATGCCTAGCCTCCATATGTCCAAAAACATTACATTTCCCACATATAGGAGGTTTCCATTTATACGATAAATCAAGGTATGCAATTTTACTCGGTAAATCATTTAGAGAAGGAAAACGAACCTTTACCCGATTAGGCAAGCCACATGAAGCACTAGCCTCCACAAGAACACGCGCAAAGCTTAAAGGTCCCCTCTTAGATTCACATCGTTCATAAGTTGCCTTATCTAACATAAGCGGTCTACCAACCCTACTAACAATTTGGCCAATGTTGCCACCATTCCATAAGCAAAGCGGAAGGTCCTTTATCGTTACCCATATCGGCACCTTGTCCAAGTCCGGTTTAGATAATATGGTATCCGGTTGCCAAAGTTGTAATACTAGCGGAATGTTTTTTACCAACCACGGGTTTCTTTCAAGGACTTGAAGCATACCCTCATCATGCTCAAAAGTGAAAAAATAGAAACCTCCACTTTTCTTGTTAATGGACTTTAATCCAAATTTGTGCCACATCTTGATGAGGTTCTCTTTCACTATTTGAAATGGAATAGCTTCACCAACAAAGTAACCATAAAGTTGTAGACGATGAGCTTTTATACTTTTGGCCATGAAGTGCCCATTAAGATTAACAATAGCCTCACCATTTTCTACATCCGGTGGATCATAATGCAGTCTAGTTTCACTTTCATCCACATCAAGACCCTTAGTCAAAAATGAGAATAACTCCTTATTCCAAAATTTTGTACCAAATACAAGGTCAACATCAACCCCATTTGGTCCAAATTTTAAGTTTGGATCACATACAAATTGGAAAGTAGGCGTTTTCATTTTACAAGGATCTATTGTTCCAAATTGTAACGAATGCGTTGTAAGATTATGCCCAATATCAATCTTATCCAGACCCTCTGTTTCAATAGGATCAATAGATCCAAATTGTAATTTGTCCAGGCCCATTTCTTCTGAACTTTTTTGGGTCTTAGCTTGCTCAGCTGGTCCAGAAAATATATCAGTGGCATCAGCATTTACCGAAGGCATTACTGCTACCTGACTTGGACTCTCAATTACTACAGAAGGGCTTACATTAATAGTTTCAAAATTCTTCATACCTGGGCTTGAGTATGTTGGGCTACTAATTCTTAGTCCATTATCGTCCAGCTCCCCATTATGCCCCACCCCATTTGCATTCCCAGTTGAGACACCACTATCATGCCCAAGTTCCCCAGGCCCAAACTCATTCTGTTGACGAAATAATTTAACATCATTTTTGTTTCATCCTTTTGAAGATTGACTATCCAGAAAAAAATTTCAATCTTTGACAAAAACTTTTATGAATCTTTTCTGTTTTGTTACAAGTTTCTTTTGTCATTGTTTTGAATCTGGTTTTATGCAATTTCCTCTGACATTTCTTCTCATTTTTTTGTTGATTTATCAGACTTTCTGGTTATTTTAAAGATTTTCTGATGATTTATTGGTTTTTCTGGTGAATCATCAAATTTTCTGATAAGTTTATCAGATTCATCAGATTTTCCGATTTTTACCAGATTTCTTTATACTTCATCAGATTTTTCATGATTTTATCAGATATTCCATTTTACTTCCCCTAGATCTATTGTGATGTTTTTCTTTGAAACAAAGCAAATATATACTTTTCAAAAAAAAAAAATACGTACAATAAAAAGAAAAACTAATCATTATAGAAATAAGTAGCATACACCCATAGATAGGTTTTGCGTCCACTGTGATTATGTGTTGGAACTAGGGAGGGAACATTCAAATCTTCTTGTAGAACAACCTGGGCCCTTGGGTACCAGTATGTTACTCCTCCGAAGTCCAGCTGGCTTGTTATCACCTTGGTCACAAAACGAGGAAAGATCAGAAAAGGTTGACGAGTGTGCATGTTTGCCTCCAAATCTCTCATGAGAAATTTGGAGAAGTTGTACGGTTTTTCTTGTACAACTGCATGTACCACTTCCATTAGCCTGTAAGACAGCTCATTGAAGTGTCCAATCTTCTTTGAGAAGCAGACACTAAGTTGTGTTACCAAATATTGGTATGGTGGAATAAAACCAGATTTGCTGATCTCCCTCGAAAGGTTGGGTGTTCGATAACCCATTTCCCTCAGGATTTCCTCCAGCTTTTCCCTTGGGAAGAAGGTGGTGTTTGGGTCATCATTCAACTGGAGGGCATCTCTAAGAGTTTCCTCCTTTAGAATGATTTCCCTGTTCATCACCTTGCTTCTTATCCACATGCTAGTGCCTCTGTAGACGGTTTCTGCATTCCACCAAAACTCTTGAAGGAGTGTGGGGTAGATTGTGATGTGAGTTGATATAGCATGGCCCAAAGGACTTTGCTTTAACATGTTGTACACCACCCGACAGTCCACCCATGCAGGACCTTCAAGCTTTGACCTTAGTCTTAGGTTGTGCGTGGTGTGAAGGGTAAGAGGAAAGTGCTCGGTTCTGATTTCTTTTGCCATTTGAGGTTTTTTAGAGTGAAATTTTCTGAAAAAGTTTTGAAGTGGAGGTTGTTGTGATGAAGAAATCCTTCAGGATTTTGTTAATATATATAGATGAAAGTGATAGTTATGCCATAAATTGTATTAACAACTCAAGATTTTCTTATCCTTTTCTTTCTCTTCATTTAATACAATATCTGTGTTCAAAAGGTAAGTGACAGAGTTTAAGCCCCCGTTTGTGAAATGCTTTTATGTTGCATTGAATAACTAGGCGGCTACTTTTCATAGCCCCTAATCATTTTTATGCCCATGTGTCTTGCTATGCTCATTGAAAGATGACGTTGCATGCTTTGGAAGTAGAAGTGTAATGAATTTTTGAAGAAAATTTTACCTGTGACGGTTGATTTTCCCTATGGTGGCTTTGAATTATTCTTAATGCAAGTGGCCTTTCCCCCCTTTTTGATTTTTTTAATTTAAACTATGCAAAATGAACAACAAAAAAATTCAAAAACAAATTATCTATAGTTATGTGTTTATACAAATATGAGATGTGAATAAAGAAGGTGAAATCTATAAAATTTTCTGATAATCAGTGGTGTTTCTGATGTTTTAACAAATTTTCTGATATTTTATTTGAGTTTCTAATGAATTATCAGATTTTCTGATGCTTTATCAGATTTTCTGATGATTCATCAGATTTTCTGATGAATTAACAGATTTTCTGGTAAATTATCAGATTTTTGATAATTTATCAGATTTTCTGATGTTTCATCAGATTGATGGCTTTCTTTATCAGAAATCTGTTGTTTCGATATCAGAATTTTTGTTTACACCCTGATTATCTCCTTTGGATTGATCAGTTTGATTTTCAGTTTGTGACTTATTGTTTTCTGAAATATCTTCATCTTTTATGTTAACCTTGCCAAGTTTGCTGATTAGAAAATTGTGTCTCTTTTCATCAAGAGGTTTTGTAAAAATGTCAGCAATTTGGTTTTCTGTTGGAACAAAGTACATCTCTATGTTACCTTTCTCAACATGATCCTTTATGAAGTGATATGACATCTATGTGCTTGGTTCTAGAGTGATGAACTGGATTTTCTGTAATTGCAATTGCACTCTTAGAGTCACATAGAAGGGTATCTTTGTCAGATTTACTCCATAATCCTTCAGCTGTGTTTGCATCCATAGCACTTGTGAACAGCAACTTGCTGCTGCTACATATTCAGATTCAGCTGTTGATGTTGCAACACAGTTTTGTTTCTTACTTGCCCAACATACCAACTTTTCTCCCAAGATTTGACATGCACCTGATGTGCTCTTTCTGTCAATCTTGCATCCTGCATAATCTGCATCTTGTATGCAATTAGTTCAAGATTTGTATCTTTAGGATACCAGAGACCAAGTTCATATGTGCCCTTTAGATATTTAAAAACCCTTTTGACTGCTTTTAGGTGAGATTCTTTAGGATTGCATTGGTATCTTGCCAGAAAACATGTAGCAAACATAATATCTGGTCTGCTTGCAGTTAAGTATAACAATGATCCTATCATCCCCCTATAGGTTTTAATATCCACACATGTTCCTTCTTTATCAGAATCAAGTTTGTTCCCTGTTGCCATGGGAGTCTTTCAGATTGAGCAATTTTCAAGTGAGTATTTGTTCAAAATTGTTTTTACATGCTTAGATTGACTTAGAAATATTCCATCATTTCTTTGTTTGACTTGTAAACCTAAGAAGAATGTTAACTCACCCATCATGCTCATCTCAAAGTGGCTAGTCATTAATTTTTGAAACTTTTTGCAAAACTTTTCATTTGTTGATCCAAATATAATGTCATCAACATAAATTTGGACTAACAAAGTGTAACCCTTGTGTGTTTTAAGAAAGAGAGTTGTATCAATAGTACCTTTTGTGAAGCCATAATTGAGTAAGAAGTTTGAAAGTGTTTCATACCATGCTCTAGGAGCTTGCTTCAAACCATACAATGCTTTGTTTAATTTGTAAACATGATTTTGAAATTTAGGATCAACAAAGCCTTCAGGTTGATGCACATAAACTTCTTCCTCAATCTTACCATTTAGGAATGCAGATTTCACATCCATTTAGTATACCTTGAAGTCTTTGGATGCAGCATAAGCAAGAAGGATTCTTACTGCTTCTAATTTGGCCACTGGTGCAAAGGTTTCATCATAGTCAATACCTTCTTGTTGACAATAACCTTTAACCACTAACCTTGCCTTATTCCTTGTTATTATGCCATTTTCATCTGATTTGTTTCTAAATACCCATTTTGAGCCTATGCCAGATTTGTCAATTGGCTTTGGCACCAGATCCCATACTTACTTTTTTCAAACTGATCAAGTTCTTCTTGCATTGCTTGAATCCAGTCTGAATCATTAAGAGCTTATTTGACAGATTTAGGTTCTATCTTGCTTAAGAACCCAGCAAAAGCACACTCATGTGCTGTAGCAGATCTTGTTCTTACACCATCTTCTGGATTACCAATGATGTCAGATTGAACATGTCCTTTTATCCATCTTAACTTGTTGTGAAAAGTTGTTGGTTCTGATGGATTTGAAGTTTCCCCCTGAACATTTGCCTCATTTGTATGGAATGTATCAGAATTTTGATTATTAGATGTATTTTCATTGTTCTGATTCAAGGTTTTTGATACATTTTCCATTTGTCCTGCAGGGTTAGAACATGATTTTTCTATAGATTTATCTGTGAGATTTTGATCATGTCCTAGGAATTCTTCTGTTAATATTCAAAAAGATGTTCAAGTTTTTCTTGTTTATCAGAAAGGTTTATTTCCTTCGTATATTCATCAGAAACTTCTGTTTCTGATGAATCATCAAAAGATACATATAAACTTTCTCTGATTGTCCTTGTGTTTAAGATAAAAATTCTATATGCTTTTGAGGACATTGAATAACCAAGAAAAATCCCTTTCTCTCTTTTCTGTCAAAATTTTCAAGACTTTCAAAATAATTGAAAACAAAACACCTACAACCAAATGTGTGCAAAAATTTTACATTTGGTATTCTTCCATTTATAATGTTGTAGGGTGTTTTATTATGTCTTTTGTTGATTATGGACCTGTTTTGGGTAAAACAAGAATTTGCTATTACCTCTGCCCAAAAATGAGTGGGCAGTTTTGCATGAGCAAGTATTGTTCTGGCTGCTTTCACTAAGGTTCTGTTTCTCCTTTCTACCACTCCATTCTGTTGAGGTGATCTTGGAGCAGAAAAATCATGAGAGATTCCTTTGCTTACAAGGAATCTCTCAACTTTTGAGTTCTTAAATTCTGTTCCATTATCTGTTGTGATCCTTCTGGCTGACAATTTTAAAAGATTTTCAATTTTTCTGATAAAATGATGATCAGATATGGAGTTTCACTTTTCTTTCTTAAAAAATCTACCCATATGTATCTGGAAAAGTCATCTACAATGACAAGTATGTACTTCTTGTCACACCCCGACCGCATAAAACAACGAAACCGCGGCGGAAACGTCGGGGAGTGGAGCGACAGAATTATTGTTTCACAACCATGGATTCAAAAGTTTCGTTTTATTTAGATATTAAACATTTACATTGTCTTAAAATACAAACAAGTTCACATCTCGACTATCATTGTTATTAAGTCACTAAGGCCTTGTCCAATCCTAAGTGAGCATGCATCCTAGTTGCAATGAACATCATTCAACACCACCTGAAACATATGTAAAAATAAAGTCAGCAAAGAAATGCCGGCGAGCACATATGTTTTGTTAGAGTATCAGATTCATGGCTCGTTTACATGTTGCAATACCTCGTTTGACAACAAGAGTCGATAATTGAAAACCTTGTTTTGAAAAGAGTTTGATATTGCAATATGAATGACCAGCTCAAAATATGTTGGTTATAGTTTATAAAATCTCGTTGCCATGAATCTTAGCCCAAAACATTTGTTTAAGTAAACCAAATTGTAAATCGTTCTCATAATAAAACTCGTATGGTTTATATCGTTTAGTAAACATCGTTGTGTGACATCGTTTAAAATCGTTCGTCCAAGTGAACTAAATAACGTCACGGTATGTAGTATGATAAAAGCACTTATATATAAGAAGTACCAACGGCGTATCTACCATGCTTTTATCATGTTACACCCGTCTCGCTATCTAATCACATACCAAAAACCAATCGTTCAATTCGTTTAACTCATTTGTGTTCAAAACCATCGTTTATTGTTTAAATCATTCCAAATCGTTCAAGTCGTTCATTCTCGTTCAATCGTTCAATCGTTCAAATCGTTCTAGTTTTAATTGTGAAAACAATCTTTTGGTCGTCTTGCTTATAACATTCAAACCTTCGCAACTCGTCCATCGTTCAACTCGTATTAACAACCACCAAAGGGTAAGTTGACAATTAACAGGTTCAGTCGTTACCCACATAACCCCTATACATAACCAAGGGTGCAGTCTGATAACGGGATTTGTCAGATCCTATGGTACCATAACCTAATACTGGTCGGCTTGATCATTGTTAATGAATGTTATTTGTTATGTAAATACGTCCAACAAGTTCGTTCACATTATCGAAATCGTTATTGTTTAATATAAACCATAGTATTCGTTTTTGAAATCATCGTTTGAAAGCATCGAAATCGTTTAACATATATGAATCACCCTAAAACAATCGAAAACAGTAAAATAGGGGAACTATGTACTCACTTGAAGTGCAAAGTATCCTTGATTAAATGAACTAGCAAAGCTTGAGTAAACCAAGGGATTCAAGTAACACTTAGTAATCGAATAGCTAAGTCAATAAATCGACACCTAAATCGGAAGATCGGGTAGAATGAGGTTTCGTAAACCAAAAGAGTATTGGAACTCATGTGATATGGTTTAACAAAGCCTACATTCTAAATCAAAACCTATCCTAAGTGCTTAAGACCCGTTACGACCCATTAAGGTAGCTTACGCCACTTTAACGCGTCGTTCGAGCAAATGCGCGTTCGAGATGCCTAACTAGTCCTATGACAAGTATTATATGCCCTAAAATGTTTAAATATATAGCATAATCAGTTTAAGTGACAAAAGTTAGGTTACATATGCTTAAAATCAAATTATGCATAAAAAGGGCATTTTGGTCATTTTCCTAAGGCATATAAACTACCTATTATACAACTAATTAAACTAAGTGACCATAAGGTATAACCTCGGAAGGTTATTCCCTATACAACTATGGTCACAAAACATGCTTGGTCGGATCCTAACGATCGACCAAACGGGTCGGGTTTGAAAGTCTAAGCGGTTGTTAAAACCGCTTGACTTACGACCCTATACAAGCACTAGACTAAAAGTGACGAGTTAAACATGTTAAAACATGTTTAACTAAGTTAGAAAACAGGTTTGATATCAAAACAAAGTGTTTTGATACCCGAAAATAGCTTCGTTGCAAAATACGCATAAACACGTATTTTGACCGAAACTTTGACTCGTCACTTCGACTAATCGACGTGGTAATCAGTAGGTATAGTTACAAGGGACTATAACCATCGTGATTACGCTCACGTTGCAAAGTTCGAACGAACTTTGTGTTGACCAATTCATGGTCAAAGCAGAAAGTCAAACATTGTTTGACTTTCATGCTTGTAAAGCATAAAATCATGAAAGAAACTTACAAAAGGTCCAAGCAAGGAAGATTTGATTCAAATTACTCAGGTATGAAGTATAAAACTCCAACTTAGAGCAGATTTTGAATCAAGTGTGAAGAATGAAGTGAAGAACCCACTTCTATTTATAGGAAGTTAGGATCAAGGAGATCATTCCAAGTGTTTAGAAGATTTAATCTTGGCCATACACTTGTGGAACATGGTTTCTAATATAATGGGAGCTTGAAAACCAGTCCAAAGTATTGAGAAAGTTGCACAAAAGACCCTCAAATTCAAGCTGGTTGCTGAAAATGGAATTTTTGTCAAAACATACCCGTCGCATCATGCCACGGAAAAGGGAGTACCCCTGTCGTGCGACGCCACCACCTCCCAGAGCCAGAAAATTTCGAAAATTGGCAGAAATGGTCCCTGCAGCATGTTTAAGCCATTTTCGACGCGTTTAAACCCCGTTAATCCATTTTCAAGGCTCTACAAGGATGTTAAAGCATAGGGGACTTGGAACATGCTTGAAATTATCTCGGATCTCGGTTCGTTTGGTCGTACGGTTGCGTTATTCGGTTAATTACGACGAAAACTCAAACGGACGCGAAAACGATCCAAATTTCACGACGAATGGTATTTTTGCATTCCAATCACTAAAATAAAATATTTTAATGATTAAAAAAATTTTTGGTTCTCCAGATATGTTCAGAACGTAAGATATGCGTGAAAATTTAAACTTATGCAATTTTTTACGCTTTTAGTCCCTGTTGATCAAATAAGTTTATTTTCGCATACCGAACCCCTCAAAACCTATTTATAAGCTATGTAAAGGATATTTAGGGTATGTTTAACTTATGATCATGTTCCGGAATGTTCGTTATCATACGAATCGGCATAGTTTCGCAGTTTGACACAACTAGTCCATGCGATCGAATAAACTTGTTTTCGACACACCAAACCCTCCAAAACTTATTTCTAAGTAATGTAAAGGTTATTTAAGGTATGTTAAGCCTATTTCACTATTCCAGAGTGTTTGTCGCATTAAACTGATTACGTTTACGCATCAGTTTGCGTGTAACTTTCTAGAATGCGATAAAGCTTGAAATCGAACTCGTATCAAATCGTAAAATCGTCAAACACAAATACACAAATATTAACCCCAAAACACATCGTTTTATTGATAATTGATATTGTTTTACATCGTACATCATTTACAGAGCACAGTTGTCACACTTCTTTCCAGAAAAGCTTTCAGTGCTTATGGGTCCACAAAGATCCATATGCAAAAGTTCTAAATTTTGTGTTATTGAAGATTCAGAAATTGTTTTGTGTGAGCTTCTTTTAGATTTACCCATTTCACAAGCTTCACAAATTTTATCCTTCTTTGAGGATATGAAAGGTAATTCTTTTACCAGTCCTTTGTTTGCTAATTTGCTTAAATTTTTAAAGTTTAAGTGGGCTAATCTTTTGTGCCACAGCCAACTACTACCTTTGTTAATTTTTGAAAATAAACACAATTTTGGATGTTCATTTTCTTCTTTAAAATCAAAATAGTACATAGACTGTCATATTCTTTTTCCACTTAAATAGATCTTATTATCATCCATACCAATTAGCAAACATTTTTCTGGTAAGAAAGTTACCTGAAAACCTTTGTCACAAAATTGACCACAACTCAGCAGATTGTACTTTAAGCCTTCGACATAGGCTACTTTTCAATGGTCAAACACCCATACTTTATACATCCATATCCCAATATCCTCCCCTTTACTCCATTCCCAAAGTTTACCAATTTTCCCAGTTTTGAAACAAAATTACTGAGCAAGCTCCTATCTCCAGTCATGTGCTTGGAGCTACCAGAATCGTAGTACCAGATCTGCTGCACATGAGATGGTCCTGAAATGGTAAAGTTAGAGGGTTTTTGGTACCCAAACTTGCTTGGGTACTTTTTCTGATGAAGTTCTAATCAGATTGTCTTCTTTTGATGAACTTTCATCAGAATAT
Source organism: Helianthus tuberosus (assembly GCA_030545235.1). Taxonomy (NCBI): domain Eukaryota; kingdom Viridiplantae; phylum Streptophyta; class Magnoliopsida; order Asterales; family Asteraceae; genus Helianthus; species Helianthus tuberosus. The sequence goes on along the minus strand of CM060402.1, from coordinate 61,547,861 downwards.
CTGTTGCATGATGAGCCATGAACAGGTTTTTCAATTTTTGTTTGGAGATGGTGTTGAACCAGCTTCAAAATGTCAACACACATACAAGTTTCTTTATCAGAATTTTCTAATTTCTCTTCTTGTGATGGATTTGTTGGATAATTTTGAAATTTTGAGTGAACCACTTCTGGAGTTTTTAAAAACTTTTGTTTGGATTCACTCCTCTTTGCTTTTAAGTTGAGTTTTGAGATTTCAAAAGAGTTCTCAGAACTTATTGATCTGCATGATTCTGAATCAGATTCTGATGTCAACTTATCAGAAATCTGATGTGTTACCTTCACAAAGGTGGTGGGTTTAATTACATTTGTTTTTACATACCCTAAATCTTCACCTCTATTCTTTGGTGTGGTTTCAATAAAGTTAATGAATTCCTTTGCTTGTTGAAAACCCTTTACAGTTGTTTCTTTATCATGAATTTTCTTGTATAAATCTTTCATTTCTTTTTCATAAAATTCAGTTTTTGCTCTATGATCTAAGCTCTCTTCTATCAGTAACTGGTTTTCAATTATAACTTTATTCAGGGTTCTTTGTAACTCACCAGATTTTTTTACTTTTTGATTTCCGTTTTTCTTGTAGATTTAGAAAATCTGACATAAGTTTGTTTAATTTGTGTTCAAGGTCAAGATTATCTAAATTTACCTTTTGTTCTGATGTTTCAGGTTGTTCACCAGAAAGTGCCATTAGACAGAAATTTGGCATCTCTTCTTCTTCTTCATCATCAGAAGAGTCATCTGATAGCCCTGTATCTGTCCCAGCTATCAAATTGACTTGTTTTTTTTGCTTCTTGGCTTCTTCCAGCTTCTTCTCATAGTATGCAACATCCTTCAGCTTCTTATTTTTGCGCTCTGATGCATAGTGACCCTTTTGTTTACATTTGTAACACACAACTTCTGCTTTTCCTTTATCCCTTGATCTTCTTTCCATCCTCCCTTTATCACTTTTCTGGTACCTTTGACCACCTCCCCTTAACCTCTGCTCAAAAGTTTTGGTGAGCAATGCAATTGCTTCAGCAAAAGCAGAAAAATCTGATGATGTATCAGAATTTTCAATATTCTGGCAGTTTGAGGTTTGTGGATCACAGATGGGTGTTCTTTGTGAGTTTGAGATTAAAGCTAAAGATCCCCCTCTTTGATTTTATTCTTCATAGATCTCTTCTTCTCTTGGGACAAGAATGCTATATAAGTCATGAAGACTCATATTACCTAGTTCTAAGGTGGAGGACAAAGTCATGGTTAGACTTCTCCATTCTCTAGGCAAAGCATCTAGAAATTTTATATTCCTTTCATCATTTGATTTTACAATCCCAAATTTCTTTAGCTCATTTAAAAGTTTTGCAAATCTATAATAGGTTTCACAAAGTTTTTCATTTGGTAAACTTTTAAATCTCTCATAGGAGGAAACACAGTTTGTTCTTTTGTTTCTCTTAATCATTTCCCCTCCTTCACAAAGATTTTCTAACTGATCCCATATCTCTTTAGCTGATGCACATGCGTCAACTTGAGCGAATATGTTATTAGGAAGTGCCATTATCAAAAGTGATTTGGCCCTTTCATCTGCAGCCACCAGTTCCTTGTCTTCTTGGCTCCAAAGACTTTCATTTTTGGGAGCCAAAGAGGCAGGGAATCCTGGTGATTGATTAGTTGCCGGAATAGCTGGTATTTCAGTCGTTGGTACATATGGACCCCTTTCAATGGATTGAAACAGAGTTCGGTCATGTCCATTAAGGAAGTTGACCATCCTGATTTTCCATTGTGGGTATTCCTCTCTGACCATGGTCGGAGGTTTAGACGTTGAACCAATGTTGTAAGTGTTATTTCATGTTTGAAAGTTTGCCAAATTTAGAGAAAAAGAGATGAGCAATTGATCGTTGGAAAATAATTTATTCAATGTGCTCTGATACCAATTGTTGGTCCCAGTTGGACTTAAAAACTTTCTTTTCACGTAATATGGCAAGTGATTTCAACAAATATGAAAATAGTGTGCGGAAATAGAAATAAGACTTTCAAGAAATAAGACCTACAGAATTTTCAAGTTTATATCACTTTGAAACAAAATGGTTTACAAGGTGATTGTGAGGTTATTATCTATTACAAACGAATACTTGTGTAATTCTGAGGTGAAAGGACAATGGAGTTTTTGTTGTATGTATTGAATGCTTGGCTTAACTCATCGTCCTTTGCTTGAAGAGCTTTCTATTTATAGAAAGCCCAGGGGCATGAATAAACATTTGTTTATTCATGCACATGTCCTGCAAAAAGTAGCTTCTTAACATATTCATTGAATCTAATTATCAAGTTGCTTTGGTCATCATGAGATCCAATAATGTCAAGTTACTTTGGTTATTGTGGCAGGGTAGAACTCGTTCAGACAAGTGGTGTTTATCAGAATTTCTGATAACCACTTCATCAGAAATTCTGATGAACAAATCATCAGAAAGTCTGATGATCAGATTTACCAGAAACTAGAAATATCATCAGATCCATCAGAATGGTCTTTTCTGATAATCTTCTCTTGTTCTTGATCAGCTTCTGATTCTTTGATGAATATGTTTGTTCTTTTCAAGTGTCCTATCTGGTTTGTTCTTTTCAAGTGTCCTATATGGTTTCTTCTTATTGTTTGATCTTCAGGACTTTATCTTCTTCTTTAGATCAGGCTGGATACGTTTTTCTTCAATACTTACATAAAAAGTTTCCTAACAGGCTTACCTTAATCGCGAGGATATGTCATGGAATGGGACACATGGGTATTATAGTATAATAATTACCTTAAGCATATCACGAAGTTGAAAAATGAAAGTTGAGCATTGGGTTTAAGTGGACAAACATATTGGCAATCACTTAGACTAGTCTGAATAAGTTCGCATTGAAAAATGTTCCTTGGTCTGACTGAAAACGATTTTGCTTCCATTGCAATTGTAATTGTATATTGTAACTGTTTGAGTTAGTTTCTTCGTTCCAATTTATGTTCTCATTTTTAAAAAATTAAAAAAATAGAAAATTCAAAAATCCAAAAATAGTGTCATGTTTTTCATAAAACCAAAAATCCAAAAATAGAGTATTATATTTGTTTTATTAAAAATTTAACCGTTCTTGAAGATTTGACTTATCATAAAAAACTGAAAGAAATTTGAATTGTGAAATCTTAGTACAAGTACTTGGATGTACTAAGTGTTCATATGGTACTTTCCTCCGTTGCAGAGAATTGTTTGCTTATTAATTTCTGAGCATTTGCAGAATTTGATTTCTATCAAGACAGAGGGGTTGATGAAGAATGAGACGTTGTTAGCTGCTGACAAAGCATGAAGCATCACAACAACAAGATGTACCTGAGTTAGAAGAATCAATTACGATTCATCCTCTGACAGTGATAGTACACTTTAAGAAGTACATGTGAACCTGCTTGAAAGAGAAAGATTAAAAAAGAGCTGTTGAGAGTCCTCCTCTCGCATTCTTTTTAACAATATGTTTCAAGCAATGTTGATCTTGATCCTGATATGGAGCTAACCACAAGAGAAGAAGAAAAAGACCTAGTGCTGAGAGTTCAGAAGTCAAGAACTTCCACAATATCTACAACACAGTGAGTTAGCGACAACCATAGACTTTGTTGAAGACGTTGTTGAATTCATGTTATGAAGAGAATTTGATTCTAGGGGGAGATTGTTAGGCCCTAAAAGTGTGAGACTGATGCATCAAATATACACAACGGACTATGGTTGCGAACTGGATTTAATTGGGTTAGTTTATATTAATGTTTGGACCTATTTAGGTCATTTGGGCCATGTGGGCCAGGCAGGCACATGGGGAGTCCATGTGGGGCATGGGCTTGCTAGAGTATAAAACCTAGTTTGTTTCATAAACTAGGGTTTAGGCCTCATTGTTAAAGAATTTTCTAGAGTTAGAGAGGGTGAGGCGATTTTGTGGCTTATGTACTTATACCAGACGTTTTTGCTAATCAATAGTATTAGAAACGTGTGTGAGTTAAAAATTTTTCGGTGTTCTTGTTTTTCTTTTTTCTTGAATCACACCAAGTTTCGATTCCGCCCATCCTTGGTGTTTGTTTGATATCATTGTTTGATTCGGTTATTCGAGACTTACACAACAAAACATGAAGAGATGATAGAATAAAGTTAATTTTCAATATAAAAAACTTGTTATTAAAGTCATTAATACATACCCAATTAAAAAGTTAACCAGAGCTTGGAAATCAAAAGTAATACATAAAAGATCTGTCTTCACCAAGTGACGTAAGAGATTAGTCAAGCATGGCCTTTGTTTAACAAAAACTCTTACAATCAATCTTGGATCCCGAGACCACTACACACACGCTAAAGAGGGATGATGGAGGAATGTGACGGATGACGGTGGTATTGTGGTGGTGATGGTGGAGTGGTTGCATGTGTGAGAGAAGTGGTTTGCCAAGTAATGGATTGCAATTGAACCAAGCACCCCTATTATAGGTGGAAACATTCCTTTCACACAGCCCCGTGCCTGACGAGCACGACCCCGTGTCTTCTTCTTCTTCTTCTTCTATGTCTTCATTTAATGAGTTGTGACAGTTCGTATGCACACAGGGCCCCGTGTGTTAGAGGCACGACCCCGTGGTCTTATACTTATACTACTATAGGAGATTTTGCATGTATGGGAGTTGACCATGGCCCGTGTCCATGGGACACGGCCCCGTGTCTCTTGTCTGCTTCTATTTGTCTTTTCTTCATGGACTCTTGAGTGGGGCACGGCGCCTTGCCTTGTTGGCACGACCTCGTGCTTGTCTTCAGATTTGTTGTTTTTAGTCTTGGGGTGAAGCTCGGAGGGTCGGTATGATCTGTTAACTTCTCTTCTTTTGCATTTATGTTGGTTTTTGCCGTTAATTTGTTCCTTTTGTACATTTAAGCTCTTTTAATCCTGAAAATCAAAAGTATCGAAGAACACACTTTTTCCAACATTAGTACATAAAATGGTTGATTTTATACGTTATTCTATATAATTTATATGTTGCATTTTACGCCTATCATTGATACGAAGAACAAGACTCACTCCCGAATCGATAGAGATGTTCACTTACATAAAAGATCATTTGGATGCAATGGATCATGTCAGGTACTTTCATAACTAGCTAGGAATCTATTAGAAGCATAAGTTGTCCATTGTTCAATCTAAAATAGTTAAATAATAAGAATAAATAGGGTGGAGTAGTGGTAGAGAAGCCAGAATTGGAATGGAATACGACTTTTTATAAGCAAGCCAGGAATTCGAGGAGTTGATGATGTGAGGGTGTTTAATCATGTTTTAAAGTGTTTAATTATGAGGTTTTACATGATTATATGTATGAAAACAGTTTACTTTGGGTTGATTTTGATTTACAGGTACCCAGAGCATAACAGATTGCTTTTGGAGCTTGACAGAAGGTTTTCGGGAAGCATTATGGATTATTGGAAGCATACACACAAGTTGGAAGGTCAAAATGTGGAGAATGGGAAGTTTGGTAGCAATCGGTGCCACTAGACGCTGATTCGGCGCACCATAGATGGAAAGTACCATTTGATGCACTAGGCGCTGTTTTTGGCGCACTTGGCGCTGAATCCCAGACCTGACTCGCGAATTTCATATTTTTCCACCATATTTAAGCTCAAACATTCCCCAAACGAAATTATCATTAACCCTAGCCGTTTTCCACTTCCTAAGAACGAATTTTGGAGTTCCCAACCTCAATCCAATCATCAATCAAGCAATTCCTCATCAAGATTGAAGATCAAATCAAGATCATGAGCAGCTAAGCCACCCGTGATCATCTCCGGAACTAGGGTTAGTGTTAGGAACCGGGCTGACTTAGTTTTACAAACTTTTGTATTGAAATTTGACTAATCATTCGGTTAGTTTATCTTTATTGTTTATTTGTTTTTGATTAAACATTGTTGGATTATCGTTTGCATACTTATTCATCAGTTATCTGGTTTTGTCATCAACAATTGGGATTAAATTCTAAGTTATCATTGTTCTTCAACCTTTAACCATTGAACTTGTTTGTGTTTATGAAATCTAGGATTGGTAATTAATTAGGTTACTATTTAGTTGCATCAATCTTTCGGTTTCGATCGTGGATCATTGCAATCAAATATATTATCTGTTAATTATTTATCAAAACAAGTAGTTAGCAAATCATGTCTATATGATTTCCAATTGGTAGCAATTAGGTTACCCGTGTTTCTACACAACTCGAAAACCCGGAGATTGGCCCTTTTTCTCACAATTGTTTACAACCACATTAATTACATTTGTTTTTCTAATAACTCTCTTAATCAACAAAACACAATTAGTTTAGAATTAGATAATCATTAAAAGCAATGAACTTTTACACTTTCCACTAATTCCTCATGGATTCGGCACTCTACTTGCTCTTTACTAGTAAACATGACTAGGACACTTTTAGTTATATTTTTGACCAACCTTACGACATCGATCAGTTGACCAGATACGGATCGAAGCGCTGCCTTGAAAAAGTCAGGACTTTTGGGCAGATTCCAGTATTCGACCCATCTCTTTCTTCTGATTCCCCGTTCGGATTGCCGCTCGACACTTTGAACTTTAAAAATGAACAAACAATGTGCAGAGGATCGGATGGTGATCCGATCGAGTCACAGTTAACAAAGTCAAACTTTTAATGAATTGCAATGGATCGGGTGGTGATCCGATCGGGTCGCAATCCGAGACTTGACACTTATGTGCTTAACAAAACAATGTTCAATAGATCGGATGGTCATCCGATCGGATTGCCATCCGATCGGTGAACATCACCAAGAACAATGACGAACATTTTCAGCGAATCGGACAGAAAAATCTTGATTTCTCTCAAATCACTTGGAATTTTGATCTGAAATTTTGTAGGCTTATAGATCAATAATTTTCGCACATAATATCCAAAAATCAGCCAATTTTAACTGTAAAAGCCATGTCAATTTTGCAATTTTCAGTCTAAAAGTGTCGAAAATAGAAAAGTGAAGAAATTCAACAAATCTGGATGAATTTTTTATCTGAAACTGATGAGATCTTATGCGACTCTGTGTGATTGATCTGTGCAATCGAGCTCCTGCTCTGATACCATTTGTAGAATCGGTTTTAGACTCCGAAATGATTGCAAACCGACTCGTGTAACGTGCGGAATCCGTACACGAACGTGACCGAACACACACGACGTAATTATAACTGTGATTCTATTGAATGATCTGAAAACGTACAGCACCTGAATCACGTACGCAACACTTTCTCTCTCTAGCTTCTCTCTCTAACACTATGGCTCTCCAAAGTGCAAAATGGCAAAAGTCCTAAACATAACACCTAAGACTTCTATTTATAAGCCAAGGGGCTTTAATGAGATTTCTCATTAATTACATAAATGCCACCTTGCCTTTTCCCTACTTATTACAATATAAAGTCTAGAATTAATCGGTTTCTGCTACGATCTGGATTGAGGGAGGCGATAGACATAAATGCACTAACAGACTCCCCTTGGATATTGCCGGAGTCAATCTCGTAGCGTCTTGTTTTTCTCTCTCTCTCTCTCTCTCTGAGTCTTCTTGAAGTTTTATCACGTCTTCAGCAACACAGACTCCCTCTTTCTTGAACAGAATCCCCATGGATCTGTCTTTAGCTTCAGCTCCCCCTTTCGTTAGACTCTATCTTCAGGCTCCCCCTTTTGACAAGCTTTCGTGCTTTTGGGATCGACACCTGGCTTTCCGGATACAAACTCCTCCAGGAAAGTTACCTGGCTCCTTGAATGCACGCTCCCCCTTGCGTTGAGCTCGTCTTCAGACTCCCCCTTAGACTCGGCTATCGGGATCGTAGTCTGGCATAGCATCTGCAAATCTCAAACATTTGTAAGTAAAAACATTTTGAACATCCAGGATTGAAAAACCTGGCTCTCTTAGCATAAGCTGAAATATTTCAAATATACGATAGTGAAAGCTTTTCCGATTGTCCAGGAATCGTGGCCTGGCTCTTAAAAACTTTTAATCAAGATCCTGGCTCTAAAATATAATAACATGAATATATCCAGGATTACTTTACTTTCTTCCCCTATCAACAATCTTCATAGATTTGGCAGTATTAAGAATCAAGATCGAAAACTACCTCTTTACAATAGATTTTCACAGTTTAAGAATCCAAATCCATCACAGTTAATCATCCAAGTCCAACTTAATGACCTTGGAGAAATCACATACTGTTTTTGATTTTTTTTTATTTATTTTAAAACTTCAAGTTTCAAGTTAATGAACTTGTTTATTTTCAGATACACAATCAGCATACTTAGATTTTGAAACTCAACTCTCAGACATTGGTTGTCAAAAATAAAGATGAAATCAAAATCTTTTTGTAATTTTCTGAAACATAAAGCATTAAAGAAATATTTACAAACATATTTACAGACAGTATATTTGTTTAAGTTCGCATCAGAGGATCATATCAGTTTATGACAAATCACTAGTACCGTTGAGCTTTAAACACTTTAAGTTCTAAATGATTCACTTAGATTGTCAGTATACTGATCCACTTAAATTTTCACACAAAGTTCAATCAATTCGAGATACGAGATTAGTGTTTTAAGTACTTAACTTATTCGCGCGTCCCACCTCAGAATATACTCCCGTATCAAAATTCCCTAGATTCAGTCTTATAGGTGAGTATACCAATTTGATATCTGTATCTGGGTTAGTGCGAGACCTTGAGAGCTCAAGTATGAACTTCCGTTCAGTCAAAGAGATGAAGGCTCAACTTTAGGTGTGTTCCCTTTAGGTAATCTTTTCTTCAACTGCAATTGATTCATATCTTTCGATATTTTTCATTTTTTGTGCAGAGGGTAAGCTTTTTAAAGCGCGTAAAGTATTATACGAGGTCTAGGCCATTGCTTCCGGAATATCAGAAGACCAGGTATAATACCCCAGATATCAAACAGTATAAAGACCTAGTATCTCAGAATCAGGCAATCTCTCAAACAAGATTTCGGGGTTTGCCCATATATCCGAGAGATGTTCCCCACGAGATAAGTAAGTATTTGATATTTAGTTTTATATCTCGAAAACAATCTACTAAGCGTGTAAAAACCTACCGGCATATCATCAGTGAGACCGTTTATCACATTTAACATTCCATTTCTTTAGCGTACTGTGATTGTCTAACTGATGTACTATCATTTCCTCTTTTTACACAAAACTATTTTTGATTTTATCATGTTTTTGGCCTTTTCAAATTTTCTAATGTTTTTGGATTTTCTGACAATTTCTTACTCCCCCTAAAATTCAAAACCATTTTAAAGAAAATTTGACAACCTGATACTGACAACTTTGTCTCGCCATCCATTTTCTGCTTCACATGTTCTGTTTTGCAGAAAATATACCCCAATGATTTACAACACATTGATATCTTACAGTTTGAAAACCGTTTTTCAATCTTGTGAAATTAATCATGTTTGTTCAGCCGTGAGGGTTTCGGCATATTCATTGAACATATTTTTGTAATTTTTTTTTATTTTTGACTAGATAAAAACATATTTTTATTTTTTTTTGTTTTTAAATTTTTTCAGTTTTTAGGGTTTTGAAATATGGTTTATTTATGTTACAGAAAAACAAACAAACTCCCTGTTTAATAATCGCAGGGACCAGCAGCCTCTTCTTCTCGTGCCAGGCTGCTTCCTCCGTTGGTTTGACTTTCATCTTCTCTCTGAAGCACCTGCACATTAGCACTATTCAATTACTTGAACAAGTTAGCCCAGGTCTGCTTGACCTTAGGCATTTCAACACAATATGATTCATTCAACTTTGGAAAATCTTTGTCATTTTGTACAAAGACTTTTTCAATTTTGACATCATCTTTTTCCTCATTTACCGAAGTCATTTGTTTCTTAACTGTCCATGTTTGACCTTTTGGAGTACCTCTTTTGTAAAAATGTGAATATTTTCGAACATTTTAATTTTGAACAACAACTTTTGATTTCCAAAACTGATTTGGTTTTGTTGCATCAATAGTTGTTTTCCAACCTTGTGTTGTTCTAAATCCGGGTATGTGAGAATTCCAGGTATGACTTGAATCGAACCTATTCGGGTTTGATTTCCAAGTTTGATTCGAAGCAAACTTGTTTGTATTGTACCTCCAAGTTTGTTTTGAATCAAATCTGGTTGACCTTTGATTCACATCCTCAGATTTATGTTTTTCAACATCATCAGACTTTTTTTTCATCTCAACATTAACAGGTTTCAGATTTTGACACTTGCGTGCAAGATGTCCAGTTTGATCACATTTAAAACATGTTCTCTTTGACACATCTTTGACCTGTTGTTGTTGCTTTTTCTGAGCATAGAACTCTTCATTAGACGGACGCCTAAATTGGAGTTCTTTCTCTTCTTCAGAACTTGTTCCGTGAACAAAATTTATTTTCGTCTGATAATTTGGCGTTTCATTTATTTTCCAATTTTGTTTCTTCTTATAACCCAAACCAGCCTTCATGTTTTTCTTTTTGTAACCAGGTTTGTTATAAAAAGTTTTGTGACTCTTTCCAACAAACTTTGGAATTTCGGATTTTTCAATTTCAATCATCTTGAAAACTTTGTCAATCTTTTCTGAAATCACATTCTGAATCGGGACTTAAAGATCTGAGAATAATTTGTCTGATCCAATCATGGTATATACCAATCCTTTTGAATCATTATTCGCATTTTTCTCAGATTTTGAGTTTTTCAGATAACCTTCATGAAAACTACCTTCATTTTCATCATGTGATTCAGATTTACCTGTTTCAACCGACTCTTCTTTCAAAACACTTTCAACGACCTTACCTACCACCTCTGAATCACTAGAATCATCAGATTTGGAATAGGTTATGTCAATGTTATCTGGCAATTGATCGACCATGTTGAAAGCTTTTTGCACCTTCTCGTCATCATAAAACGCGAATTTTTCCTCAAACTGTGGTGGAACCTGATGATACTCTGAGCCAATACCTTTCTTGTTTTGCTCAGAATCTTTACCATCCGATTTTAGTTTGAAAATGCGTTCAAGAACATATGATGAAGCATGATAACTGTGTAACTTGTTATTATCTTGTTCTAAATCAGCTATTTTACGCTTAAGTTTAGCAATATCCTCAATATAAGAGTTTACAACTTGTTGCTTTATTTCATACTGTCGCTTAAGCGTATCAGTTGTTTCAGAACAATATTTCAATCTGGATTGAACAAGTTTTGTTTGACTCTTCACGTCTTCATATGATCCTTTTGTAATATAGTATGCAAGTTTTATTGAATCATACTCCTTTTTCATTTCTTGAAAAGCATTTTCTTTTTGCAAACACTCTTCAGTCATTTTTGAAACCTTTTCTTTCAAAATTTCATTTTATTTTTCTAATTTTTTGCATTTTTGTGTCAATTTTTCATCCTTATCTTTCAAAACTTTTTCGTTTTCTAACATCTCTTTGCATTTATTTTTGAAAACTTCTTCGATTTTAGTGAATTCTAAGTCTCTTGTTCTGAATTTTTCATCATTTTCAGTACAAGCACTGCACATTTCCATGCATTTCTTGCACTGTTCAACAGTTTCATTTAGGACTTTAGTATCGATTTTTACCTCAGTGATTGGCACTTCGGCTTTTGCTTCCGTCTGTGTCTGATCAGCTTCTCTCTTCTGCTGTTCCTCACCAACAACAGCACCATCACCCACTTCAATCGAACTTTCCATCTTCACTTCATCATCACCAACCTGCTGTTCTTCAGTAACAACTTCTTTTTCTTCAACATCTTCTTCTTTCACAATCTCTTCTTCGGCCTTCTTTTCTTCATCAATCTTCTTCTCCTCAGCAACTTTCTTCAGTTCATCCACCAGATTCTCAACATTCTTATTCATTCTTTCTTCATCCCTCTTTTTCAGACTTGTTGTCATAGCATCTCTGATGATTTTATCCAGCCTTTTCTTATAGTGTTTATCTTTTTTCAAAATTTGAATAGTACTCACCGAACAGAGGGATTACTGCAAGAACATCATTAAAAACCACTTCTTTTGGATGAACAACTGGTTCACCATTTCTGTTGACATAACACTCTCGCTTGTTGTCCCATCTTTTATTGCTTCTTGCTTCTTCATACTCTATTTCCATCTCCTCAATTCTGTATCCAACGATACATCTTTCTCTGTAAGTTTTCTCTTTTAGAATCTCTTCTCTCGTTTTCTCTTTTATCTCAGCAACAAATGCACGATGTATGTTTGATGATATAGTTCTGCCATGAGCTGTGAACTGATCATCAACAAGATCATTTTCTGGAAGAAATTCGCTCTAGTCAAACCCTTCATCATCTTGAATCACAACACAATCTCTTGATTTCTCCTTTTCAGGATTATCTTCACTCTGTTTCAACCTTGGTGATTCCTTTCTATTCTTGTGATAGATCGCCTTTTGATAGTAATCTTCTTTAAACGGATTAGCTCTTTCTTAAACAGCAGAGTTTCTGCATTCTCTTTTGAAATGACCCTTTTGCTTGCATTTGAAGCAGGTCACTTTTGATTTATCGAATCCCAGCTTTGTTGATGGTCCACAGATTGATTGTCTACCAGTAATATCCATGAACCGCTGAGCCCTTCGAATGCAGCTTGCTAAACACCATCTTAGATCAATGAGTTCCATCTCTTCTGGATCGATCTGGTCATAATCTTCCTTTGTCAGTTTGGAATTTCCAATTTTCCCAGCTACCAGATCTTCGTAAGATTCTAGAATGGATCCAAGAAGACTCATTTGTTGTTTAGCAGCGTTGATGTTCATTGATGAAGACTTCTTTAGCTTTAAGGCGATGTTGCAGAGAATCTCTTCAGGTTATTCAGAGTTTGATGTTGTTGACGATGAATGATATCCTGGATCGTAACTTGATGAGCTTTTCTGTGGTTCTTTTGACTTTTCAGCACTGAATCCCGTCTTTGGTGATTCACTTACAGTCACCGAAGGTACATTTCCCTTGTAGTAAAGACCGACATTCTGTTGATGCAAAGAGCTACTCATCTTGTTCTGTTTCTGCAATTCAAGCTCATAAGTTTCAATCTTTTCAAGCAACACATCTAGAGTAATTGTTTCATACAATACATCATTTTTTAAAATAAAGACAAACGTTTGCCACTGATCAGCTCGTGGTAACGCTTCAATGATTTTATCAATAATTTTCTCACATGTTTTTACGATTTCAAACCTTTCAAGCTCAATTTTTAAACGACAAAATCTCTCAATCATTTGCCTCACCGACTCTCCTTTTAGACTATCAAACAAATCAAACTCTTTCTTTAACAAAGCAATTTTATTTTTCTTTATTTGTTTACCCCCCTCAGCCTTAATCCTTAAAGCTTTCCAAACCGATTTTGATGACCCGTCATGTTTAAGCAATGCAAAAATGTCATCTCTAATCGATGATTGGATTAGAGCAATCATTCTCTGTTCATATGAATTGTTCTTTTTGTCTTCAACGGATAAGCTTTTGAGTGGGATTTCTTCTCCTTTGTCATCAACAGGTCTATCATATCCAAACTCCATGCAAAACCAGCTTTCATGTGCGTAAGCTTTAGCCCAGTTGATAAAACGTTCTTTCCACCATGTGTAATCTTCAATATGTTCGAGTTTAGGTAGTTTCGAATAAGTCCCATAGAAGTTATCATGTTTAATATTATCATTGATTGCTTTTGTTATAGTTTTTGGCGTAACGGTTGAGGTTTCGGAAGACTCGGACGTGAACGCCTTGTAAAACGTGTTGTAGAATTCTTCACCTATGATATTTCTCGTTTATCACCTTTGAATCACCTGAATCACCAACAAACACGATCAGTTCAAACACTATCAAACAACTGGATTGGGCGGGTATCTGATCGAGTGGGTCAACAAAAGTTAACAGTAACAATGATCGGATGGAAGCGGATCGGATGGTGATCTGATCGAGTGACGATCCGATGCCGAACAATATGCTCTGGATCGGGTGGTGATCCGATCGAGTGACAATGTGCTTTGAATCGGATGGTGATCCGATCGAGTGGGTATCCGACACTTTGACCTGAATCACAAACAAATGAAGTGTTTAGAATCGGATGGCAATCCGTTCGGATTGCTACTCGACACTTTGAACTTTAAAAATGAACAAACAATGTGCAGAGGATCGGATGGTGATCCGATCGAGTCACAGTCAACAAAGTCAAACTTTTAATGAATTGCAATGGATCGGGTGGTGATCTGATCGGGTCGCAATCCGAGACTTGACACTTATGTGCATAACAAAACAATGTTCAATAGATCGGATGGTCATCCGATCGGTGAACATCACCAAGAACAATGGCGAACATTTTCAGCGAATCGGACAGAAAAATCTTGCTTTCTCTCAAATCACTTGGAATTTTGATCTGAAATTTTGTAGGCTTATAGATCAATGATTTTCGCACATAATATCCAAAAATCATACTATTTTAACCATAAAAGCCATGTCAATTTTGCAATTTTCAGTCTAAAAGTGTCAAAAATAGAAAAGTGAAGAAATTCAACAAATCTGGATGAATTTTTTTATCTGAAACTGATGAGATCTTGTGCGACTCTGTGTGATTGATCCGTGCAATCGAGCTCCTGCTCTGATACCACTTGTAGGATCAGTTTTAGACTCCGAAACGATTGCGAACCGACTCGTGTAACGTGCGGAATCCGTACACGAACGTGACCAAACACACACGACGTAATTGTAAATGTGATTCTATTGAATGATCTGAAAACGTACAGCACCTGAATCACGTACACAACACTTTCTCTCTCTAGCTTCTCTCTCTAACACTATAGCTCTCCAAAGTGCAAAATGGCAAAAGTCATAAACATAACACCTAAGACTTCTATCTATAGGCCAAGGGGCTTTAATGAGATTTCTCATTAATTACATAAATTCCACCTTGCCTTTTCCCTACTTATTACAATATAAAGTCTAGAATTAATCTGTTTCTGCTACGATCTGGATTGACGGAGGCGATAGACATAAATGCACTAACAACCCGGTTTTTGGGTAGGAACAAGTCCGGACCCGACCCTAACCGGGTATATGGGGTATCATTTTTATTTACCGAACCCGGGTCCGGTTCCTATCCAGTTCCTTGAATTGCCCGGGTCCAGTTAAACCTGATTGGGCCTTACCCGGTTTCAGGTACGGTACAAAACCTGTTTTGTGCACTTATACCCAAACCGTCATACCCAACAAAAACTATACCAACTCACCATAATTCGGTCCGGTTCTCGGTCCTCAAATCCTTGAAAGTTTGGTCTCAGTGTTGGGCCGGTTCGGACTGGTTTTAAGCCGTTACCCAGTCCTATATTTGTTGAGACACCATGCTGGTGGTAAATTAGCCATATTAGTATGTAGGTTGACTTGGGTGTAGGTCAGAATGTTATTTTGAAGCTATGATTAGAGTTATATCATTGTTTCATGAAGCAACCCATTTTTATTATTTTTCTTTTTCCAAAACGCCCCAAAGTTATTTTGGGCCGCCTTTAATTTTACATGTGTATTTTTTTTAAAAGTATACTTCATAAATAGAAACACCAAGCCGAATCAGGCCGACAAAAACAACAGCAGAACAAACTACGTATTAACAAAAGAGCACCACTCCCCCCACTCTATCCCTTTATATCTTGACCTATTCGAAAACCATAGAAAGCCCAACGCCTTGACCTCACTCAAAATACAATCAATCTTTATCGGTTTATTGGAAAATTTAAGGTTGTTCTTGGCGCGCCATATACTCCAGCAAACAATCATGATAATTCCTTGCACCGCCTCCTTCTTCTTCTCTGACACCCTAAGGTTCGAATGGAAACCGAGGAGATCCTTAAGAGAAAAAGAGAAAATATTTGGGATCTTACACCAGGAACTCACTCCGTTCCCAATAACCGAAGTGAGCAGGCATGAGATGAAGAGATGTTTCGCAGATTCTTCGTCCGAATTGCACAGAGGGCATGTAGTGTCTTCAAGAACGCTTCCCCGGTGGGAATCTTGTCCATTTCCAAACGCCAGGCATGAATATTGCATTTAGCAGGATTCCATCTGCACCATTCCATGATGAAGTTATCACCACCCAGATGATCTGCTAATAACAGCTGTTTAACAGCCTTCACCGAGAAGGAACCAGCTGATCCAGAACACCAGAACCACCGATCCTCCCGGTCCGAGACCTGGACTCCGTTCAACAAACCGATCAGCTGCTGGAGGTTATCCACAGCCTCCGCTGAAGCTGACCCAGATCTCCACTCCCAAACCAATACCGTATCACTGCCTTGTCTCTTACCACGGTCCGCAACCTTACATTTTTTGACTGATTCCAAACTAAAAAGCTCAGGGAATCTCAGTTTAAGAGGCTCACCGATAATCCATGAGTCTAACTGAAAAGAAATCTCCTTTCCGTTACCTACAATGCCTTTGATGAAGTTTTGAAGAGGCAATCCACCGGCTTTAGTGTTAATAAATACCTTAGAAATGTTGCTCCACACGCCGCTCAGCGTTTTCTTAAAAGGAATGCATTCCCACCCCACCCTACTAAAGTGGAGAGCATCAATAACTCTCTTCCAAAGGTTATCCTTTTCCGTTTTGAAACACCATCCCCACTTAGATAATAAAGAGGTGTTCACTTCCTTTAATTTATTCAACCCTGAATCGCCTTCCTTCGTGTGATGCGAAACCCGATCCCATGCCACCCAATGCATTTTTCTTTCCTCACTAGAGCCTCCCCAAAGGATTTTTTTGATCATAGATTCTAATTCCAAGATAACCTTCTTAAGAGCTTTGTAGAGAGAAAAATAGTAAGTCAGTAAACTTTCCAAAACAGAGTTTATGATGACCACTCTACCCCTGATAGATAAAAGATTGGACTTACATTTAGCTAGACGAGATCGAAACGTATCAAATACCGGTTGCCAATTGTTAATCCGGTTCATATTGGCACCCAATTTTAAACCGAGGTATTTGAATGACGAGGAATCTGACTTGCAACCCACCTCATTTGCCATATTACCAATTTCCTCCAAGCCCACTCCGATGCCATACAAGTTAGATTTCTCTATGTTTATTTTAGGCCCGAACAAACGTGAAAACATCAAAGAATTCTTACAATGTTCGCCACGTCTTCTTTAGACCATTCCTCCACTACTAAGGCATCGTCCGCGTACAAGAGGTGAGTTATAACCGGCCCGTTGTTAGGGGTACTAATACCCTTGATCGCCCCTGCCTCTCTAGTGCCATTAATCGTACATGATAAGGCTTCCATAACCACCAAGAAATGGAAAGGATATAGCGGGTCTCCTTGTCTCATACCTTTCTCACACTTGAATAGGAAAGTTGGCGCCCCATTCACCAAGACCGAGGAGCTGGCCGACTTAAGAATGCCCGAAATCCAATTACACCAGATGCTCGAAAATCCCATTTTATGGAGAATATTAACCATGAAGTTCCAACTCACGTTGTCGTACGCCTTCTCGAAATCTAACTTAAGAAAAAAGGCCTTTGACTTCCTTTTTGACCCATGTGATGAGCTCGTTGATGACAAGTGGCCCATCCAAGATGTATCTTCCAGGAGCCGATTGAGAATCCGAAATAACTCCATCCAACACCTTCCTCAACTGATTCGCAATTACCTTTGAGAGCACCTTGCTAATAGCGCCTACTAGGTTAATAGGCCTATAGTTGTTGAGAGAGACTGGGTCATTGACCTTAGGAACGAGCGTAATGAACGAGGACCCACTACCATTACTAATTTCTCCTTTGCTATGAAACCACTCGAAAATTCTAGCAACATCATCTTCGAAAATATTTATAAACCTGAGATTCATACCATCCGGGCTCAGAGCCCAATCGTCCCCACATTCGAAAACGACTTCTTTAATTTCTATGTCAGAGAATGGTTCAACCAACATGATGCTATCAACTTCTGAGATCTTCTTGATGTTCTCACAACACAGAAAAGGCCTGTTCGAGACAGAGTCTTTGAACCTATCCCGAAAAAATGAAAAAAAAATTCTTTCTTAATTCTAGAGGGCTTAAAGCACCAAACTCCGTTTATGTTTAGACCGTGAATCGAGTTAGTAGCTTTCCTGTTGTTGACCATGGCATGGAAGAATTTTGAGTTTTCGTCACCCTCAACCGCCCTTTAGAACAGGCTCTTTGTTTGAGATCCGAGTTTTTTCTGATTTCCACCTCTTTAATGATTCTCCTGTTTTCCGCCATAATCCATTCTTCCTCTTCCGTAAGATCCCTCGTCTCCATATTAGCTTCCAGCTTCTCCAACTCAGATAGAGCCAGAGATTCACTTTCACTCTCCTTAGCTAAGAATTCATCCCTCCATGTATTTAAACCGGTTCTGATCCGAGCAAATTTGGAAGTTAAACTAGTGTCAGGGGGATCGAATGGGACAAAACCCTCCACAGCAGCCTTGACCAACTCCTCGAAACCCGGTTTCCTGATCCAAGAGTTATAAACCCGAAAAGGACGAGGACCATATTTCAAGTCCACCAGCTCAAGAATAATCGGGCAGTGATTGGAATAACGATAAGGCATGACTCTCACACACGCAGAGGGCCACTTGTTGAAAAACTCCGGGCAAACCAAAAAACGGTCCAGCTTACTAAGTTTCCTTTCGTTATCCCTAATGCACGTAAAATTTCTTTCCTGCATCGGATATTCAAGCAAGCTGTTGTTGAAAATAAAAATATTAAAATTGTTGGCGCATACCGGTTTGAACTTGGACTTTTTCCTCTCCTTGGAAGACCGCACCGCATAGAAATCTCTTGCAAGCACCCAAAGCCCGTCTGCCGGGTCGATATAGCTGGAGAGCTAAGACCACAGAAGCAACTTGGCCGACGAGCTTTAGGGAGCATAGACGTTAACCAAGTTAAACGGATCCCCGCTACCAACCACGGAACCCTTAATGATCAGAAACGACCTGTTTTGGATGATGAAATTAATCTTCAGGACCTTAGGATCCCAGATCCAGATTAAGCCCCCTGAAAGACCCACCGAAACAACGTTTGCAGTCTCGAAGTTCTTATTCCCCCAGAGACTAGCTAAATAAGAATTCGAAACCGTCTCCACCTTCGTCGCTTGGAGAGAAATGGCACTGATATTGTTAGATTTCCTGAGCTCCTTCACCCACGAAGCTTTAATACCCCCGAAGATTCCTCTAATATTGATAGACATGAAATTCATTGGTCCACAGCATTAATACCTTCTCTTCTGATTGTATCTCTTATTAGGGAACTGTGGTTGGATAACTTAGCTCCCACAATATTCCCAATGTTAACTGTAGCCGCTACTTCCTCTTCCAGCTGGTTCTTGAAGGAATCCGTGACCATATCGACCGTGTGATCTTCCTGACTGTTGTTACCAGCAATCTCGACCAGATTCTCCATGATGTTTGGGCCATTACCATTGAGATTGGACGAACCAGGTTGATTCTCCAATGTTTCCAAATTTACGGGGATAGGAGCTCCTGGGAACTGTTCAGCTGAGGTTTCAGCTGCCTGCAAGTTTAGGTCGAACATGAATTCTCCATGGTCCCTAGTCCTCTTTCTGGGTCTTTCGTTGGAAATTGGGCTTGAATTACCATTGTGGGCTGATTAGACTCTGTGGGCTTGTGTCTAAACAATCTTTTGTTGGGCCTGGATGTGTTATCGGCTGACATAAAAAAAGAAAACACTTTTTTTCAATAAAACCTTTCATACCGTTGGAATCTTGGGCCCCACATACCTTCCTTGTCGGCGCATGAACTTCCTGGGAAGATGAAACATCTCCTAGGTCACAGTTACAGTCGTTATTAATATTATCAAAGTTGCCGCCACAATTAAAAGTCCCTATCCCTTCGTCTACTTCCTCCGGGTTCCGATTATCCGACCGGTGCGTAACCAGAGATTTTTGTTCCTCCTTCGGGATGATGACGTCACCTATTCCATCCGGCACCCAATCGCTAAATTTGTCCTCTATCCAAACCTGAAATTGCAACTTTTTCCAGCAACGGGTAATATGTTCGTGTATCCTATCACCGTCCCCTACCAATACTCCAATCCAACTAACGGATAGATTCCCATCCTCCGCTGTAACCTGCGATCCGTACCGTACTGACCGGCGATGGAGTTATAGACTTCGTTATCCGCCAAGTGAACCAGAACTCCTTGTACCCTGACCCAAGCTAATCTCTTAAACGGGAAGGATTGACCATTCCAGGGATCCAATGACGAGAACCACGTACTCCAGCATGAGTGATTCAGAAGGAAATTGCCACACACTGCTTCATCTGAAAACTTAATCAGCATGGACAGACCTCCTAGATAACTCAACGAAGCCCTCGGAACTTTGGCTTCTACCAGAAGAGAGTTGAGTCTTCTCAGGGTATCTAAATCCACACATCTTCCCATGAGAGCTTTACCCATTATTTCTTTGAAGGCTAGCGTATCATCTGGAACAGTGATGGAGCTACCCACCACCACTTCCGGTTGGGATTTGACACCTGCAACTCCTGTTGTTTTAGGGAATAAATCACTGAACTTCTTACCTCCACCGTGATTAACGTATGCATGGTTATGAATTTTGAACTCCTGGGCTTGCTTGTTAGGATCCATGTTCTTTTATTTTTCTAAAACCTGATTATCACCGAACAGGTCTGAATTCTCCTTAGTGAACCTGGCGAGATTAGCCTTAAGTTTAGACCCCCCCCCCCCAATCTTGGTTCCGTTAAGGGCTCTCTCCATCTCTTTTACGTCGATCAGATTCTTAAAGCTGATGAAACTGGATTTCCTCCCTTCCTTTTCTTTTTTCCTAGCAATGTATACTCTCGCCACATCTCCGAACACCTTCACGAACTCGGAGACTTCCCACAGATTGCATCCTACAGGGATATTTGTAATGTAGAACTTAGTAACGTTGCTCTTCTTCCTGTTGTTGTCATTGGACGTGCCTTTGTTTCTGTAGTTCCGTTTGTTAGGGACGTCCACCCAGCTGCCTTCGTCTTCTCTCTCCATAACACCACCAGAGAAAAACCTAACTAGAAACCTATCTGCTGAAATCACGGGTCTTTAAGAGGTTAATAGGATTAGTATCAATCAACATGAACTATCAAGATAGCCGCAATCGATCACATACCTACTAAGCAGTCAAGAACCGGATATAGTGAGATAAGGGCCGAAAACTAAAACGGAGAAACCAAAGAACACTCAAACCCCAATCCCGCTAACAATGCTCGTACTGAATAGCTGGAAGAGAGACCAACTGAACAATCACAAGATTGTTACACAGGACCGGAGAAGGAGCGCTTTGGAAGGAGACTGTTCAGCTTCTAGAGAGCATTTTCTTTTAATTTTTTTTTACATGTGTATGAAAGTGTTTTCAAACTATTAATAATCCATCTTACTTTTCATAATATTTCAAATAAATGTGTGTTTCTGTTTGATTCAAAGTTCAAAGTAGGTTTAAGCAAGGCATACTCATATGCATGTCTTTTTGAACGGTGTAAAGCATTTTAACATAAGGTTTTCTGTAAACAAAAGTCTAAACATACAAACAATCAACGAAACAAACAAATGAATTTCAAGTTATGTTAAATTGAAAAATGTGAAAATGATCTAGACATGTTATATACTTGATTCAAAAGTTTAAGTTTTATTTTACCTTATCGTTGAAATATATATATATATAGGGTTAGGATGTAAGGAAAACGGTGAAAAGTGTGACAACAGTGAGAACGGTTATGCATTGTCAGATCAAAACAATCTATGGACTAGATTGATGCGGTGGCATTATCGTAAATAACATCAGTTTTATTACTAGAACATGCTTCATTAAAGGTAAAAAGGTAAAAACATCTTTTCATACGTAAAACGCCATTGAAATATAAAACGCCATGTAAATGCAAAACGCCAATTTTAGTACTGACTCGTTTTTTCTGCGTTTTACTTAAGGTTTTGTCCTACAAAAAAGCCATAAAATATAAAACGTCATAAAATATAAACGCCAAGCCTAAAAGATGGGACAAGTTGAGCAAAACCGGATACTGTTAATTGCATTTATTGTTATAATAATATCCCGCCTAAACTACGCGTCAAAAACATGCAATAAAGAGAAACGTCTCAGCACCTTCCGTTGATCGCACCAAAAACACACAAACAAACAAAAATGGTTCCTAAATACCACTCACTCTAAAACGCCAAAAAGTTAGAAAAATCAACGATGGCAAACATCGTTTCTTGGATACTCAGTAATGTTTCGCATGAAGTTTCGCTAAATGGTTTGTTACGTGAGGGGGGTAAGATTTTGCTGCATGAGATGGACAAATTTCAAGAAAAAGAGACTGATGACACAGATATGTCATTTTGTCTTCTTTTTGAAGAAGGTTTGGATGATGAGAAGAGACCGATTCCAGTGTAAATGCTACTTTGGCCTCGATGATGATAATGAAGATGACGAGCAAATAGCATCCACACACACGTCGTCGATCTATATCTCCAACATCCACAGACACGAACAAGAAAAAAAAAGCACGCCAAACCCAAAATGCCATTTATTTGTGACAGTTCTTGTAGTTTCAAAAAAAGAAAAAGACTGATGACAGTGAAGATTTGGATCATAAATTGCTTCCATTTGTTTTTTTTTCTTTTTCTGTTGTTTGTTATGTAATTTACAGCTACGAACAAAAATATACATTAATTCTCTAAAAAATATAATAAAACGCCAAACGGACAAATGCTTGTGAAACGCCATCATGCCATAAAACGCCGAAACAACCAAACTATAAATAAAATTACTTCGGACAAGTACTATTATAATAAATCTAAAAAAAGTATAAAACAACGTGCAAGAGAATACAACAAAGTGTCATCTTTATCTAAATGCCATTGGAAATAAAAAAAACGACATAATTACAGCCGTAAAGATAGGACGTGTTACAGCCACAAACAGATGAAACTGAAACAAAACACAGTAACTGCAAACAATAAAATGAAGAGACGAAAACATAATTACTAACATTTATTATATTAAAAGCCAATACATGGGGAATTGAATTTATTTATCTTTTCAAAACGCCATAATTACATGTCATGTACAGGAAAAAAAGTCATTATAAAAGTAGAATATGAGAACACAACTTAACACGCCACACATTGTCTAAAACGCCACATATTGTTCAAAACGCCAAAAACTTAAAAAATGGCTAAGGTTATTGCATAGAAGTTTGAAAGGTCCGAGAGACGTTTCATCCTAAAGTTCTTTGCTAGGAGAAGGGTGAAGATCAGGACAATCAAAGCCATACTTGGTATGTCTGAAGGGGTTCAGAGGGATATTTTGGCCCTTGGGGTTCCAATGGCCAACGATTGTGAAAGAACTCGAACGGTAATAAGAAGACTGGAGATAAAATTTCAGGCAAAAGATGATGATGATGATGATATTGACGATGCTCCTCTACCAACAGTTAGCAGTTGGGTTGTGCATGAAGAAGCAGGAACGGTTGAAGTGACTTATCAACACGGGGTGAAATATTCATTGCCGATGGAGAAAATGTTGAAGACAGAGAGGCTATATCTCCTTGAACAACTCTGTGATTTAGTACCTTCGAACGATGCAAGATCCAGGGTTGCAATGATATTCAAGTATAGGCTGCGACAACGAAGAGACGAGATAATGGCGTTATACGCCAATCTAAAATATGATAATGATGAATCTGAAGAAAGTGAGGAACAAAGTGATGTGTACAATTCTGATGTAATCCCATCCACAGAAGACTATTAGTTTCTTTTGATTTCGTATTAATGTAATCTTATGAAATATTAATGAATGGTAATGAATTATTAACAACGCCACGAACGCCAAAAAATTGACTTGGGAAACGCCATAATGCCAAAAAATTATCTATATTACACAAAAACAATTAATTCTACGAGGCAGATAAAAAAACAATAAAACGCCAATTAGGTTAATGAATCTAATTAACGCCAAAATAATCTTAGGCGCCAAAAATGAAGCAGCATGTCACACACGAAATTAGGAAAAAGAAGATTGAAAAGACAAAAAAACCCCTCACACCCTGATTATATCCTGCGCCACGTGTTCAATCAGGATGCGTTCTCATCGTACTCACACTTTAGGGTGTTTTCTCCTGATCCCGTTTCTCTCTCTCTCTCTCTCTATATATATATATATATACACATATACAGGAGAATGATCCATTAGGAACCACCCTTTATTGCGAGAACCAATGTGAACATAACCAAAAATACTTAAAAAAAAGATTAAAAACACACAAAAATATTTAAAAAAACGCTAAATTTCGTCACTAAAAAAACTGAACAACAGTATCGATGCACATGTGCATGGTATGCACATTGTGGTTCTCGCAATAAGAGCGGTTCTCAAATGAACCCTACACTATATATATATATATATAGGGAGAAGATCATGCGAGAACCACCTCTTATTGCGAGAACCGCGAGAACCAATATGAACACAACAAAAAATGCCTAAAAATAGCTAAAAATCACACAAAATTTTTTTTTTAATATTTTTATAAAAAAATCGCTACTTTTCGAAGCAAAAAAAAAAAAAATTTAAATTTTTTTTTTTTTTTTTTGCTTCTAAAAGTAGCGATTTTAACATAAAAATATTTAAAAAAAAAAATTTAGATTTTTTTTTTGATTTTTTTAGGTTTTTTGGGGGTTTAGTTTTTAGCATTTTAGCTTGGGGGGGGGGGGGGGGTTTAGGTTTTTGGGGGGTGGGGGAGGGGGGTTTAGGTTTTTTTGGAGGGGGGTGGGGGGGGTTAGGTTTTTTGGGGGTTTTAGTTTTTAGCATTTAGCTTGGGGGGTTAGGTTTTTTTTTTAGGGGGGGGGGGGGTTTAGGTTTTTTTGAGGGGGGGGGGGGGGTGGGGGTTAGGTTTTTTTAGCTATTTTAAGTTGTGTTCACATTGGTTCTCGCGGTTCTCACAATAAAGGTGGTTCTCGCATGAGCTCCTCCCTATATATATATATATATAGTGTAGGTATATAGTGTAGGGTTCATTTGGGAACAATAAAAAAATGGGAAACCAGATAACACTCTTAAAAATTTAACTTAACATGTTAAAAATCATTTTTTTTTAAATTCGACATTTTTTCTTATAAATACTTGTAGAAGCATTTTTTTTTTAAATCAAAAGCTAAAAATATAAAAAAAACAGTTAAAAAAGGCTTAAATTTTATTTTTTTTAACAAAAATGATTTTTTTATTTAAATAGTTTCTACCCATTTTTTATAAAGAAAAGCGCTGAAAAACAAAATTTAAAAAACTGATTTTTAACATGTTAAGTTAATTTTATAACATATATTTTTAACTGTTTTTTAATAATTTATTTTATATTTTTTAGTTTTTGATTTTTTTATTAAAAATGTTTCTACATGTATTTATAAGGAAAGGCGTCGAAAAAAAATTTAGAAAAAAATAATTTTTAACATGTTAAGTTGAATTTATAAGAGTGTTCCTTGCTCCCCACTTTTTTGGTGTTCCCCAATGAACTCTCCCCTATATATATTAAACCCATGTTTAAAGTATGAAAAAATATTTAACTGAAAGCTTATGAAAACAATTTTGGATTTTTGTTTGAGTGATTAAATCATGTCCATATATATACTTATATATATCAATTTTTTATAATTATACATGATGTTTAGTTTAAGCTTAAAATAATATTCATGTGCATACAACATATATATGGACCGTGTGGGCATATGGCATTTCTAATCATGTTCCCGTAAGTATAATAGACATATTATTATGCTTGAAAAATTTGTACATCAATGTCCTTTTTAAACATTTTAGAAAATTATATATATGGGGTTGGAACTAAAACTCTTTCACATCACACTCAGTTTGCTACTTTCATCAAACACAACTTTCTCTCTCTCTCTCTTTTTTTTCTTATTAGTGAGACATGTTAGCGAGGAAGATGGAGAAAACGAACGGTGGAAGATATACGAGGAAAGGATGCAAGTCATCGGGTGGCCGGAAATGGTGCCGATTGGTGAAGGAGCACCGAGCAAGATTCTACATTCTCCGAAGATGTATCACCATGCTTCTATGCTGGCAAGACTCAACATGAATATCACAAGGAAGGTTTTGTTTTATATATAGGCTTAAGAATGAAATATTCAATATCAGTTTGTAACTATACTCTTTATTCTTCAGGAGTTATATCATATATACTAAAAAGTGTTAGTTCTGTTGTTGCTGATATGAATACGGTAACAGTGAACCGGGCTTGTGTTTGACAAAATTCTTTTAAACAGATTCGCGGTCACGGGTAGGACTTGTGATAAAGCATGTCATAAAGCTATAATAGTTTGGTAAAGGTTTTACCTTAGAAACAACCATTAACTTTGTTCTCACACCAATGTGAGACTTTCATTCGCACACCCAACCAAAACTTCCAACAAAAAGTTATAAGATATGAAGAGACCTTCAAACTTTCTCTTTATCTTGTTTTTCTCTGTTCTTGATTATTGTGCTATTTGGGATAAGAATGATTTATAACAAATTATCTGCTATATCAAACATAAAAGACTAGTTTTATCCAAAAAGGTTAGCTAGATTTAGCATATACTTGGCAAATTATAAACTGATTTTTAATATATGATGTGAATTAAGTTTATAGTTTAGGGAAAACTGCTAACAAATAACTTAAAATATTCTTGTAATATAAACGTATGTTAATAATATTTTTCATAAAAAGGATAAACATTAAGTGGTTTTCAGTTCTCAAATTTTGGGAGTTACTTGAGGTGATTAATAAACTCTTTGTTGAGTTGAGGTGAATAAAAATGGTGACATGAGTTATATGTTATATTTTTAGTAATATAGTTCACTTGTACGTATACCTAAATAATAATAAGGTAGCGAGAGAGAAAATGTGACACTTACGTAACTGCTACATCATGCGTAATTCAATATGTATACGCGTATTATGTAGTTCTTAGTTCTTACAACTCTTAACATATTATTGTTCTATAAAACGTCCATATATGTGTGCTCGCTTGTCTAGTGACCCCATCCCACCTACACACAATTTATACCTCCACACTTACCACTTCGCGGACCACCTGACCTCCCATTCAGCTCATTACGCATCTTCCATCTTCCTGGAATCATTCAGCTCATCATATAGCTAGCTGGAAAAAAAGGAGGAATTAGTGGTTGTAATTACGTTTATTATTATTATTATTATTATTATTATTATTATTATTATTTTATGTTAACATTACTATATATTATTACTATATATTACTAAACGAATTGAAATGAATAGTGATTTTAATATTATAATAATATATAGTTTTTTTTAACTTTTATTATTTTAATATTATAATAATAGTTTTTTTTTACTTTTTAACTTTAATCATTTTTTTTAATATCAGTGGTTGGGATAAGCTTGGTGTCAACCGGTATCGAACCAGTACTGGTATCGAAAATAACGGTACGGTCTGGTACAGCTACCTGGTACCATTTGCTCATCCCTAATCACGGTTACCGTATGAACAACGGTATTGTACAACTTTTTTTGTTGATTTTCTTCAACTTTTAATTTTTTTTCTTTTTTAGTTTCAAAGGTAGGGATGAGCTCAGTGCCAACCAATACAGAATCGGCACTGATACCGAAAATACCGGTTACAGTACCGGTACATGAAGGTAAAAAACGGTAGTGGACCGGTATCAGGAACCCCAAAAGTCGGTACCGAATTGGTACTTAAGATCTTTCGGTTCGGTAAATTTGGTACCGGTACCCAGAACAATTTGCTCATCTTTGACCACGGGTTTCATACGAACAAGATCGTTACCATACAACTTTTTTGGTTGATTTTCTTTTGGTTATCTTTTAGTGTTTTTTTCTACATTTTCTTTTTATTCTTGTCAGCAGTTCTGTTCGCAACACACTCGTAGTGATTTTAAAACACATGTAAACACAGACTAAATAACAAAAGAAATTCGCTATAACACGGGAAACTTCTTTAAACCTAGTTAATGATAATTAATAAAGAATGAATTTGTTATAATAATGTCTTTTATACAAAAATGATTTATTTAAATAAGAAATGTAATTTGCTTAGATTGTGACATGACACTTGTGTAGATGCTAATTGACACTTGTGTAGATGCTACATGAAGTCCATGTATCCAACCACCTATACTCACCAAAGTGACCAAACACATAGATTTACTTTTTAATTACTATTTTTCTTAAACTATAGTAAATTGGATTTTTCAGTCATCTAATATTAGGGAAAAAGGGTAAGATCATACGTAGCGGTAATGCCTCTACCTTTGGGGCTCTACCCTTAGGCGTTCTGCGTAATGTGACAGTTCAGTCAGCAATGGGGTATTATGGGGCGTTTTCTAAAATGGGTGTAGTGGAGATGTGGTCATTATGTTAAAAGAAGTGTAAAAAATTAAAATTAAAAAAAAAACATCAAAAAAGGGTATTGGCCAACCAAAAAGAAGAAAACCTGTGATTGGCCAAAGATCTTGAACATGAGAGTGAAAAAAAGGACGCCATTTGCATTTTTTTCTAAAAAAAACATCCCCAGGGGTGGTAAATGGGCGTTTTGAGGCGTTTTTTAGAGGAAAAATGCCCAAAAACCCCTCACTACGCATGGTCTAATACCCTTTCAAGAGTATGCAAACATTTAAAGTGGATACTCTTTAACTTATTTCGCTTTTCAACTGTTGTTGCCTAGAGTAGCTTACATCAACCAATGGGACTTTCATGAAGATACACGATGACAAAGCACATTTTCACATATCTCATGACTGTATTCGAGCTCATATTATGCAAACATGTGAGTATAAAGTAGATGGATTAGGATCAAATACAAAGGATCCTAATTGTAAGAAGTGTAAAAAGGATTTATAGAGTGACAAGTGTCCAATAACCTAAAAAAACTCACTACACAAAAACACCCCACTACAAAAAAAAAAAAAAAACCCTTAAACATCCACCACCACCAAAAACCTAAACCCCCACCCCCCCCCCCCCCCCTCCCCCCACATCACCCACCCAAAAAAAAATTTTTCGCCGAGGGGGTGGGGGTTTAGGTTTTTGGGTGGTGGTGGGGGTGGGTGTTTAGTTTTTTTTAGCTTTTTGGGGGTGGGGGTAGGTTTTTTTAGGTTTTTGGGGGGTGGGGGGGTTAGGTTTTTTTTTGGGGGGGGGGGGGTTAGGTTTTTTGGGGGTTGGTTTTTTTAGTGAGGTATAGTTTTTTTTTTTGTTTTTTTTGCGGGGGGGAGGTTTTTGGGTGGTGGGTGGTGGGGTTAGCTTTTTGGGTGGTGGTGGGGGTGGGTGTTTAGGTTTTTGGTGGTGATATAGTGGGTTTAGTTTTAGGTTGTTGGACACTTGTCACTCTATAAATCCTTCTTACACTTCTTACAATTAGAAGCCTTTGTAAAATAACTTGACCCTAAAGTAGATATCCGAAACTATTATTTCGACAAACTTATTTGGGTATTAGATCTAATGAAAAAGGTTTATTTACGTATGTATAAATTGGTGGATTATAAAGAAGGGTGAAAGGTGACAAGAGAGATGGTTAAAAACTTAAAGTAGAGGAGACATAGTACACCAAACAATAAGCAAGTACAGGTCCACGTGCGGGCCTTAGCTCTTTCATCCTATCAACAATGTTTGTGGGTCTCACTCTTGACACTCCCATGATTAACGGACACAAGCAATAACAACAAAATGTTAGGAAGATATGCTACATCTTTATAATGAACATTTGATAATAATTGGATTAGGAGGGTGTTGTTCTTTCTACATAGATTGATTATTAACATCATATGTCACCACACCTACCACTATGAATCTATCAGAATCTTATCTTAAATATTACTTTTCTAACTTTTTTTTGTCTCAAACTATTTACTCTAAAAACTTCAACTTTAACATCTTTATACCAAATTAATTAGTATTTAATTATACAATATATACTTTATTACATAAAGGAATACTAGAAGGCATATGCCTCAAGAATGAGTTGATAAACACGTTGGCTAACACCCAAGGCTTTATTATCAAGAAAGTCATAAGACTATATTAAGGACTATGGAATAGGAAAAATATAAAATTTATATCCTAATAACCTAGCTAACTTGCATAGATGTAATAGTTATCCCTATTGTTTCGGGTTGTGCCTTGCACACTAAGTATTGAAAAATTCACCAACATTCACCCCCTGAATTTCTGAGTCGTATAAGGGAGTTCTTCTACACCAAGTAAATCCTGCATCCTTTTGAACTCGGTCTTCGCGAGTGCCTTTGTTAAGATATCGGCACTTTGCTCTTTGTTGCTTATGTGTTCAACCGTTACTTAACTACCTTCAACAAATTCTCGGATATAATAAATATGGACTTGATATGCTTCCTATGGATGTGAAACACCAAGTTTTCCACGAGCGTAATTACGGAGGTGTTATCAACTTTTAGCACCACGTTTTGAGAATCTCTCCAAATTATTTCGCTTATCGATTTCCTCAACCACACCGCTTGGCATGCTACAGAACTAGTTACTCTGCTTCATATGAGGATAGAGCTACAGTACTTTGCTTTGTGAACACTAGGTACTTGGCGAAGTACCAAAATAATATATACATCGTGTTGTGCTTCTACCATCATCATGATCGATATTGTGGCTACCATCACTGTAGCCCACAAGTTTGTTTCTTTCACCTCGAGTATACTTTATGCCATAGCTCATCGCTCATTTCACATACCCGAGAATTTGTTAATTTAATGTTGTGTGGGATTGGTTCGGTCTCTACATATACCGGCTAACCATATCCACTCACTGAATAAGCAAGATTAGTTCTGGTTTTTAACAAGTATCAAAATATCCCAACTTGTGATATTAGTGTGAACATCAGTTTTGTCTTTAGTTTTCTACATTTCCAAGTTTGGATCCAATGGAACAAGAGTTAGGTTACATGATTGCATTCATGCTTCTTTTAGAATTTTCCTTGCATGTGCCTCCTGTTTTATGTTGATTTCGGTTTGACTTTGTGACACCTTGATACCTAGGTAATAAGTGAGCTTACCCAGTCCACATGTCAAAGATGAAGGCCATTTTCTTCTTGAACTACTTTATTACAGCCATACATGAATTTTTTCATGAATAAGTCATCCACATACACATAAATAATTAACAAAGAATTTACCAATTTTCCTTCAATATACCACATGCTCTTTCATGTACAGATGAAACTGCAATTTATTCAACACACTATCAAGCCTGATATTTCAAGCTCTCGGGGCTTGCCTTAGATATAAGGCTTTCGACAATTTAAAGACCTTATGCCTCACATTAGGTTTTTCAAATCCCACTAATCGGTAAACATAAAAGTCATTTTCTTAATTTCCATTTGGAACGTTGTTTTCGCATCTAAATGGTGAATATCCTAACCCTCCACAGCTGCAAGAGCAATAAGAAAACGAATCGTCTCAATCTAAACTACTTGTGCGAATACTTCATCAAAATCGGTAAACATAAAAGTCATTTTCTTAATCTCCATTTAGAACGTTGTTTTCGCATCTAAATGATGAATATCCCAACCCTCCACAGCTGCAAGAGCAATAAGAAAACGAATCGTCTCAATCTGAACTACTTGTGCGAATACTTCATCAAAATCGACTTCAGTTTTTTATACGTAACCCTTAGCCACGAGTTGTGCTTTGTGCATGTTTATGGTTTCATCAGAATTTTATTTGATTTTGTATACCCACTCTTAGACTGCGGGGTATGGGGCGGGGGTTTGGGCGTGGCCCCTTTGGCGTGGGATTCAGCCCGGGCGTGGGGCGGGCTAGTAAGTGACATGGCAGGCTCTCAATGGCCAAACCAAATTCATGCCTCCCAACCCAAGCCCCCAACCCAAGCCCCACCATACCCCATGGGCGTGGGTTTTGGTGGTGGGTTTTTTCCCATTCCACGTGTCAACATATGCCCCAACCCAAGCCCCCCATACCCCACAGTCTTACCAACAAGCTTGATTACTTTAGCTCATAATCATTCAATTTTGCTGGTAACAATGATACTCGAGTTGACCATCTGACAGCGATCGACCACTATTCACTTTTATGACAATCGTTACTAAACCAGGTTTGATTTTGACCCAACCTTTGACTTTATTTGAAATATGTGCGCTCTTTGACTTGTTTATATCCTAGACTAGGTTAGAACCCCGTGTATTACACGGATTGAATAAATGTAATTTTATATATTAAATAATAAAAACTTATATCTTTATGAATCGTGTATATTGCACGGGTTAAATACATGTGATTTTATATATCAAATAATAAAAAAGTTATATCTTTAAAAACCATGTGTATTACACAGATTAAATAAATGTAATTTTGTATACTAAATACTAAAAACGTCACATCTTTAAAAAAACCCGTGTATAATCGGGTTGAATAAATCTACCAAATAATAAAAAAATACATTCTTAAAACCCCCGTATATTACAGGTATTGAATAGATATAAAAAGAGTTATATCTTTAAAAACCATGTGTATTACACAGATTAAATAATTGTATTTTTGTATATTAAATACTAAAAACGTTGTATCTTTAAAAAACCCGAGTATAGTCGAGTTGAAAAAGCTACCAAATAATAAAAAAATTATATCATAAATAAATGTAATTTTGTATATTAAATACTAAAAACGTCGTATCTTTAAAAAACCCCGTGTATAGTCGGGTTGAAAAATCTACCAAATAATAAAAAAATTATATCCTTAAAAACCTCACGTTTTACTCGAGTTGAATAAACATAATTTTGTATACCAAATAATAAAAAAGTTATGTTTTTAAATAATTAGGATAATATTTAATATTAATTTATTATTTATATATTTAATATAAGATAAGTAGAGAAGAGAGATATTTGTTTTAAAAATATATTAAATTAACAATTTACATTTGAGGATAATATTTTATTAAAGTATGATAAGATTTAATATTAATTTATTATTTATTTATTTAGATAAATATAATGAGGACACCTTCAATGAATGACACGTGTACAAAAATTGGTTTCTTTTATTATAGTAGTTAGATGTATTTAATATTAGACATGACGTAGGAACTTACATGTTATATTGATAGAACATCCTAAAAAGCTTCAAAACAATTCCCAAAATATACGACATTAACTGTAAGTTTTGGCTACTTAAATCAATTGGTGATATCTTAATATAAAATGCCACTAATAGTCACTACTAGAAATTTGCCATTTTTTAACAAGCTTTTCCGTCACAAATGCGTAGCAAATCTGAATTTGCTACGCATTTGTAACAAAACCTTGATGTTGGAAAAAGCCCCATCGGAAACTATTTGCTACGCATCTACTACACAATTTATAACACATTTCCAACAAAAATATGGCGTTGGAAATTTGTGACGCATTTCCTACGCCATCCTAATTATCCAATTTAAAGTTTTGCAACGCAATTGTAACGTAAAATTAAAATAAATTGTAACGCATTTGTGACGGAATAATTAAAAGAAATAAAAAAAAATAAAAATAAAACCAAGAAATCCAGTTTTCTATCTAAAAGATTACCAAAAAAATATCAAAAAATTACAAAAATTGTTTTAAATTCATCATACTTCAAATATGTTTAAACCACATACTAAAAACATTTAACAAACTTCAAAAATCACCAATCTTTGTTTGGATCATCATTATCATTTGCTCCCGCATCAGCATTCAACCTCTCAATAAGCTTTTGCTTCCTCTCTTCGCAAGTTAGCTTCTTAAGGTTGTACCTAAATCGATAAAGAAAACATAAATCAATATAAACACAACAGCAGAGAGAACATGCCATATAAGAACATAAGACACCAAAACCCAAACCAAGCCTAAATTAGAACAGGACAAGTAAATGTATCCCGCGCTTCGCCATGAACCAACTGTTTACAAACCATGTAGCTACAAAAGAGGAGACCCATGAAAGCCAAGATATAACCAAATATCAATCAACTAAAATCGAGTTTATCAGATATAGATTTACCTTCAATCGCGCCAATTTATCTCGTCTTCTTTTACACTAGTTTCTCTTTCAAGGGGTTTCTCTCAAATTTCATACTTAAAGAAAACTGGTCACTTGTTTAAAAAATGTCTTAAATCAAAAAGCGGTTTGGCTTTATGCCTCTCCACAATCGACTTGGCTTTATACGGCTTCTCCACAATTTTTTTTTGTACACTACAGCAAGTATTAAGTTTCAAATCAATTAATTAATATCAATCACATATAACAAAAAAAAAACCAACACATATACAAAGTATGTATCATGTATTTTACCTTTATGGTTACTCCAAAGTGTTGCTGATTTCAAATAGCATAATGAACCTTTCGATCTACGCAGCCTATTTATCCGTAACACCACGAAACCCGCATCAAAGAATATTAGAAAATGTACCTGATTTACCATTGATATATCATTGTGTATCAACCTCTCCAATCCTAAGTTTGTTTCATCCTACACACATGTCAATTTAACTATTTGAGCAAAGCATATAACAAATTTGACATCATTTTGTATATTTAATGCTACAAAAATATTACCTACTTCAAATCAAACGTACTCAACCTACTCTCCTCTTGTAACAAAAAAAAATATTAAAACTTAACAAAACATAAATAAGTAGAAACCATCTTTTAAGGACGCACCTCGTGGCATTTCCTCCAACAAAAAATAGGCTACTGGAACCAACATGCAGGGATGCAAACGAGCCGAGCAACTCACGAGCTACTCGAGCTCGGCTCGAAAAAGCTCGAACAAGCCGAGCTTAAACGAGCTCGAGCTCGAGCTCGAGCCCGAGCCTAAAAACAAGCTCATTTAGTAAACGAGCCCGAGCTCGAGCCGGCTCGCGAGCCTAAACGAGCTTTCTGTTTATATATATTTTTTATTAATATATTAAACATATATTTATATAATAACAATAATTACCATTTATATAAATATAAAAAATAACTAAATTATATGTATTATAATATAATAATTATCATCAAAATAAATTAATTAACAAATACTAAACGAGTCGAGCCCGATCCGAGCTCGAGCTTGAAAAATTACCTTCGAGCCGAGCTCGGCTCGGCTCGTTTGCACCCCTACCAACATGCAATGAATCTTCCTCTTGTAAGCCCGAGTTGTGAACTCTAAAAAAATCAAAATATTTGTTAGCTGGACATAAAAATGCACTTAAAACCAAGAGAAAAATCTAGTGCTCGAGTCATACTTAACCAAAATTCAGCTCATAACCTCTAAACTAGATCATTCATGACATTTATTTATCTTAAGTAATAAGTAGAACCACGCGGACAAGAGAGATTGTTCATTTTTTAAAGTTGATTCACTATATCCGCCAAAAATCATGTTATAAATGTCTTAGAACTTACCTGTGTGGTTATGGTCTTGCTCCCATTGATTCTCAAAAAACATAAAGCTGGTAATATGAGGGACTGCATCAAAATAAAAAGGACCAAACGCGTTAAGTTTAAGCATTAGGAATGTACGATATTCAATTCTCACTCCTAAATGAGAGACCATGAGGTATCAGTTATCTGTGACCTACTGACCCCTACGCACACAACATTGTCACTTGGGTAAGCACCCTAAAGGTTATAATATTTACATCCAATTCTACAAGTATGATCAGTATTTAAATCTAATTGATGAAAAACTTGCTGTTTTCATAATTCACACATCATAATAAGGTATGTTGAAACTTGCAAGCAGTATAGCTCCATTTACAAAACCTTCCATGAATTATAGCCTTCTCTCATCATCTCATGTTTTTTAACCTACACCATTATTCTATATGTAGTCTTTCACTTCCTATAAATCCAAATACTATAATCAAGATCAAGCTACATACATAACCTTTAAACTTGCAAAATCTGTAACCTCATGTATATCAAGATCACCAACACACAATTTTCACCATCTTCCAAAATATATTGATCAGTTCCTTAACCTATTAGCTCTATCATCACAGTAAGCATATAACTCCCTCTAAACCTAGGTAGCACAAACCACACACACTTCCTATAAATCTCAATACAACTCAATTGCCAAACCTAAATGCAACAAAGATCAATACAATAAGATCATAAACCTAAATCGCGTTCAACAACAAAATTCTAATCAGATCTGAAGCAATTTAACCTAATCAATCAACTACTCAACGATCTACAACAAATCAAACACAAAATCACATTAAAAACACTCAGATCCAGAGACCTAAAAGTCAAAAACCTCACCTCCTCCATTTGCGAAGAGCAAAACCTTCTTCTCGCAGTTCACTAGGCGGAAACTGATCCTTCAAAGAAACTGATCAACAGTATTCACCAAATCCTCCAACACACCACCAGACGACGACCTCACTGAAGATAACAAATCCAAATTAATCTCCGACGAAGAACCAGTAGTCAAATTAGGCGATGAATTGTTGCTTTCGCGCTTCGAAGAGAGCATTAACCTGCTCACGGCGGCGTCTACGTCGGCAACCTCCCATGAATCCGGCGGAGCTCCGTCTACTGAGTCCGCCATTACTGCGGAAGCAGTGGTTGCGGTGGTGGCGGTTTTTTAGGGTTTGAGTTAACCGAAATTCGAAATTATCAACAAACTGATCTATAGGTGATCTGAAATAGAGCATAGAACATGATGATTTTGAGAAATTTGATGCAGAAAACGATTGTGATTTGAGAGATTGATTGGAGAAGACGCTTACACTGTGTTCCAGAGTTTACTAACGGAAGGAAAGGAAACAGAAAGAAAGTAAAAATATTTTGTGTTCCAGAGTTTCATTTAAGGAAGGAAAAGAAAGGAAAATAAAACATGTCGTGTTCCCAAGTTTCATTTAAGGAAGGAAAAGAAAAGAAATGACAGGAAAACTAGGCTAAATTCTTTAATTTTTCTTTCCTTCCGATTTGGGAGGAAACGGTGGGAAAGTCATCTTTTTTTTTTCCTTTCTCGTCCTTTCATTTCTCACTTTTGCTTTCTTTTCTTGTCCCTCGTTAAGTTAACTCGGGAACAGAGCGTTAGGGTTTGGGTGCGTGTAAGGGTTACCGTGTGTATCGTATCTGGTGATGATGAAAAGGAAATGGCAAAGTTATAATTTTACCCCTATACTCTTTGTTTTATTGTGAGCCCCGCTTGCGGTCTGCTCATATAATGTAATATATGTGTGGGCGCTCGGGGGGGCAAAAGCAAAAGTGCACTAATTTTTAACGTTATTTTACTAATTTCGTGAAAATAACGTTAAAAAGAGGGGATCGTTAATCAGGCATCATGTGGTGGCGTTGATAGCCGAAAGACAAGGGGGTACATGCACCAATTGGCGTTTGTCTCAATTGCTGAGTGTTATGTGCCTTATGTCCAAGGCTTGATGCAAAACCACAATCGAGCCGGGGGTCTCATTGGAAGCAGCCTCTCTATTCCTACGGGGTAGAGGTAAGGCTGTCTACATCCCACCCTCCTCAGACCCTACCTTAGCTTTGCTATAGGTGGGATATACTGAGTACGATGATGATGATGATGATGACTCTTTGTTTTATTGTGTGGTGTTTATAAGACGAGATGAAGGTTAGTGACAGACGTAATCAGGTTCAATTTATCAATTATGTGCCACGTCGAATAAAAAACAAACTCAGTTAGTGAAGATTTAACTGAGTGGTGCCAGCACAAATAAAAAGTCAAGTTGGGTGTGCCGGATGTCAAAGTGTTAGTTGGGTGTGCCGGATGTCAAAGTGTTAGTTAATCTACCATTTTAAATACATAATACATAATACTAAAATGTAAGTTTTGATTTAATTGACTGATTAGCAAATTTATGGGGAGTCAAACCGAAGATAAGCAACTAGAAATAGTGACAAATATATCTCGAGAGTAACATGCTGAAAATGATGTAAAATTAACGGTAATGCAAGAACTATCAGGTACAAAAACAACACCTATTTGATTAATCATACCGCATGAAGACGTGCAATCGTGATATTCTTCTCCACGACATCAATTCCTGTCACTGAAGCTCCCATGCGAGCCAAAGGCTGGACGGTCAACCAAAAAGATGTTAGAATTCTACTAGAAAATTGTACGCTAATCATTAATATTCATTATTCTATGACTACACATTGAGTATACCTCAGATAAAATACCTCCTCCACAACCAACATCTACAAATTTTAGTCCTTCAAATGGTCTTGCAGAAAATGGATCCTTGCTGAAAACAGACCAACTTTGATACAATGTATGTATATTGTATAATACAATATAAGTGGTATGTTGATGTATAAAGTGGATTAAAAAGATGATGCAGAAACATTATAATTGCATATGATTATTTGCAAGTGCTAGAACATTTTCTCTATGTGGTGATCATGTCATTATGGATTCTGAATGCTAAACATGTATCATAATATAAGCAATTAATAACCGATGGATGAAAGGAAACGATACCCAAAATGTCTGCAAAGAGTCGACCGAATAAAAGTTAGCCTTGCAGGATTCATGGCATGTAATGGCTTAAAAGGCCCTTCCAGATCCCACCTGTCCACAGACAATATCTTCTCTATTAAACACTTGACAATGTCAAGTGTATCGCCACTGGCCTTAGGGGACTGGGGGTGGTGAAAATTTTCCCCGTGATAAACTTTATTCACGCCTGATCAAGTCAAACAAAACACCGCCACAACAAACTTTAACGCGTGATGATTAAGGTTCCGTGAAAAAATTCACGCGTGATGGAAGGAACCATGTGAGGGGGTGTGAGGGTTTATTGTTGGGTGTTGTGAGTGATGACCATTGCCACTAAAAAGGTTGTGAGTGATGGAATAATGGTTGATGACATGGCGGAACTTGTCCAATCAAATTCTGTCATGTCATCAACCATTATTCCATCACTCATAACCTTTTTTAGTGGCAATGCCCATCACTCACAACACCCAAAAATAAATCCTCACACCCCCTCACATCCTTTCCTCATCACGCGTTGATTTTATCACGGAAAAATTGAAGTATGTTAGTTCGGTTTGTACCTGATAGTTCTTGCATTACCGTTAATTTTACATCATTTTCAGCATGTTACTCTCGAGATATATTTGTCACTATTTCTAGTTGCTTATCTTCGGTTTGACTCCCCATAAATTTGCTAATCAGTCAATTAAATCAAAACTTACATTTTAGTATTATGTATTATGTATTTAAAGTTGGATTTTTGTAGGAAATACGTCACAAAGTAGTAATATGTATTTAAAATGGTAGATTAACTAATTAGTCGATATATATTAAAAAAAATATCCGACAAATTTACAACAAAACTGTGACAAAATTAGATGTTTATGGTTTTTGTCACTATTGTGTAGCAAATTTGTTACAAATATTTGGGTTTTTTTTGTCGTCATAAATGCATCACAAATTTGTCACAATTTGTGACACTTTTTTTTCGTAGCAAAATTCCGTAGTAAAATGGACATT
Organism: Helianthus tuberosus; assembly: GCA_030545235.1. Taxonomy (NCBI): domain Eukaryota; kingdom Viridiplantae; phylum Streptophyta; class Magnoliopsida; order Asterales; family Asteraceae; genus Helianthus; species Helianthus tuberosus. The sequence goes on along the minus strand of CM060402.1, from coordinate 61,508,262 downwards.
TTTCTAGTAGTGAGTTAAATACGAGAAATCGCATTGGTAAGTTAGTCATATAAATTAGTCCAAGAAATCATTAGAACTTATAAGTTTAGATAACAATTAAAATTACCATAAATAACATGCTACACATGTAACCCATTCAAAAGTTCTTACAACATGTCACACATATGTACTTAGGTTAATTTTTTAATCAAGAGTGATGCCCCCACCCCCTTGTTTTTATTGTTTTCATTTCAAATGGATTTTAATTACATATTTTAATCATTAAACTTATAACTCCTACTCCTTCATTTCCTAATTCGTTCTCGTTCAAGCTTTCCATTCTCTCTCAAGCTTCCCCCTTATCTTTCTCCCTCTTCAATGCCGTGAACCACCACCATCATACCTCTTTTTCAAGTTATTTAGTTAAGAACTCAAGGCTTTCAAGTGTGTTGTTATCTCTAATTTCATCATCTTGTGTTTTGGTATGTGTCTTCATTTAGATTTTTTTATTTTCTCTTTTAATTATATATTAGAATTCATGTTAAGAAACTTTAAATGATCATGACAAAATGGATTGTGTATGTTTTTAAAACAACAAGCTTTCACACAGAAAGCATATTACTTTCTTAAACTTTCTTGAAACTATATTTTTAAACAATCTTTCAAATGGATTCCCGATGTCCTTAAAATGAATTCTAGTACATGGACAATCTTATAGAAATATACATATGGATGTTTTGTAGAATCCAAAATCACCGTTATCCTAATCATCCATGATTCACGAAAAATCAATCTAAAATAACCATTTACATAATCATTTATCTCATGTGATTTTTGTTTATTAATTCTCATCAAATCAAATACATATGATTAATATATAATGTCTTAATAATATATATTAATGGTAAGGATATCCTACATGTGGGGTTTTATGTAACTAGTGTGTAAGTGTAGTAACATGCATGTAACTATGTGTTATGCAATTTTGGTCAACATAAGTCAATCAGAGTTTTGATCAAACTTTGAATGCTATAAGAGTTTATCAAGCTTCAGGGTTTCGAAGAGTTCTCAAAAGAATTTTCAATGTTGACCGGAATTGATAGCAACAATTAAGGGGGAGTCTACAAGTTCAGTAACCTGCATGTAACTGTGTGTTATACAATTCTGGTCAACATAAGTCAATCAGAGTTTAGATCAGAGTTTAGCTAAACTTTGAATGCTATTGGAGTTTAGCATGCTACTAGAGTGTAGCAAGCTTTAGGTGTAAGATTAAATGTATTATGTATTAATATTTAATCTAGTAGCCATTATAATCATTTACATTATATAGATCAAAATATATAACAATCCTATTAAATAATTAGTTGGTAATTGTTGATGGACCATATTACCCTTATTAACTAATTAGGGTTTCCTCCTGGGTGCTTATATAAGGAGAATTATGTGGAGGTTAAGGGGTTACTCAGTTACACAATTAGACACACCCCATTAGCCATAACATCATCATCGACCTCTATCTCTAAGCCGATACCCCTTTTCGGTTTTCTTAGCCACCATCATCAGTCAGCACCCTAAGGAGAAACCAGACCAAGATGACAATCATGTCAAACCTTAATTACTGCGTCTCCATCTGGATTCTCTGCTAGCCTGTGCTGATGCAATCAAAGGTATGTTTACATGTTTTCCATTATGTTTAGAACAGAACTGAACCAACATGTGGTATCAGAGCATATGTTGATAAATCAGTTCTGTTTTCGTATCCATTATTCTGGGATTGAAATCTGGAAAACAGAACTTTTTGAAACTTAATAAAAATCACAGCCTGTTTTCGAGTTCCTTAATGTCACCGAAATCACTATTAATTCGGAAAAAGGACGGTAAATCATGTAACTCGAAACCAATAAGGGTATATTAATGTCCGAAATCTGTATATAAAATCTTAAAATCCAGTTTTCGGAACCCAGAATTATGTTTTATGTTTTTAGGGTTCATCATGTTCTTAGTTAAATTCGAAATTTCCCTTATGTTTTGGAATGTATTTTGAATTGTGTAATGTTTTTCCTAATTTGATCTTATTTTATCTAATAAGTTTTTTCGAAATCTGTTAATAGGATAAACAGATTATGATTTTCGAAATTTTCTGATAAAATTAGATCAATGTTATAATAGGAAACTCTATCACAATTCTTAATTTTTGAATTTTCAGTTATGTTATCACAATAAACAGCTATCAGCAGTGGGCTCGAGACCATCAGATTACGACTCGAGACCATCAGTCTCGACTCGAGACCATAAGGTCTCGACTCGAAATCATCAGGTCCTTAAACCTTCACAACTCGAGACCAACAGATCTCGACTCAAGACCATAAGGTCTCGACTCGAAATCATAAGGGCTCAAAAGGTCATAACTCGAGACCGTGGTTGCGACTCGAGACCTCATCATTAGTCGAGATCTCATAAGATATAGTAGTCGAGACCATGGTTCCGACTCGAGACAACAAGGTTGCGACTCGAGACCTCATAACTGACTCGAGATCTCATAACTCAGTTCGATCCGCGCTAACGGGTGGTTTGCTATTAAATAATTGGTTTTGTAATTACTTAGTTAATTAATAAGGATCAAATAATCTTTTACAAAACCAAAATGGCTTTACTTGAATGAGCTTTTGATATATCATTTCTGGCCAAAGCTGGCTTGATACATCTACTTATCATTCAAGTATTACGAAAGCTATGTTGTGTGTGCATCATAAGCATGAATGTCTTAATTTCTGGCCAAAGCTGATTTAATTCATTCATAGATGGCATACTCAACAAGTGCATAACTAAAGTGATTGTCTCAATTTCTGGCCAAAGCTGATTTGTTACAACCACTTTGCACATATGCTTAGATGATTACACTTCTGGCCAAAGCTGTTTTGTCTTCGTTTAAGTAGAACTTTAAATAGTCTATTATTTTGATGTTAGTAATAGACATATCACAATCTCTTCACATAATGATCCTTAGATTAATGATCCTTAATTAATTTTTTTATGATCATTTCGTCTGCCTTATTTCTAAGTACCCATAATTTTACTCACTATAATTTTCTTCTATATATATCTCATCCACTCTAATTCCTAAACCTAAAATGTTTGCTTTATTTAAAGTTTCTATTAGAATTTGCTCTTAAATTAAATCCTTGATTATTTCTTAAGACACGATAATCCTATTGCTCTCCTCTGATAAAGATTATAAAGAAGAAAATTAGAGCATGATGAATATGAAAAATCGAACATGATGTCTCTTATGATATTCAAGAACTCTCTAACGTAAATGCTATTGCTAAAAGGTTATTCCAGATTAAGTCTTTCCTAAGACTAATCTATAATTGGGGAATAATCATACGAATTCCTAAGATGCATGCCTTCTTTTAAAATTCTAAACTATAAAGTTAAGTGGTATATGTGAATACATAATAATGTACAATACCATGACCCATAAAGTTAAGGGCTTACGCATGGAAATAAGTACATTTTTTCCAGTACATTACATACTAAGATTTTCACTTGTACAATTTGATGTATTATAAATCAACTACAACACTCAAAAGTACCAAAGTATAATGAGTGTGTTGATAAGCAACATATGTACAAAGAAATAAATGTTTAAAGCTGGAAAATAAGTTGTTATTCACCTTACAACCACTAATACTTTAAAAGAGGATTGTTCTAAGGTCCATAGACAAATTACAAGTGCTAATTCCAACTTTAAGGTTCTTCAAGGGAAAATCTCACTGCATAATTATGTCATTAGACTAGACATAAGTAATGAGACTATCCATTATTCTAAAGAACAGTTGGATAAATTAATTAAATAGAGTCACTTACTAATGATATTTAAGTCTGGTAATTTCAATATTCCAATTAACACATGATTAGTTGACTCTAGTTCCATACGTTTCCTTACCAGAACTTGACAAATAATTAACATGAGAGTTAGTGACAAAATTAAATGTTAAGACTATAAGAACCATAATGAGCAGTCTTCTAACAAAGCTTTTCGATACCTTACATATTCTGATAATTAATCAGAATACAGTATCATTACTTAGGCTATGTCATGAAGGTTATGAGGTTTGCATAGTCAACATAAAGTCACACTTATCTTAAACTTTCATCTTATTTGTTCTAAATATCTGGATTGAAACATTACTAAGATGAAATTAGATGATACCTTACACTTTTACAACTTTTGTCATCATGCAAATGAGAATTTGACAAAAGGAAAATGAGACTTATAAATTTCATCCATTATAACCAAAATTCATGAGAAATCATGACATGGTTAATGAGGATGATTATTCAACTAATCTCATTCTAAGTGATTTCAAATCATGACGTTAAAGCCCTAAAATATAACTTGGCTTAAGGAATAAGTATGGGTCCATCATAAGTCATTTATTGACATTCGTGGAACTTATTCAAAATGGAATATTCAGACATAATTCATTTATCATTTAAAAGACTATCAACTTGTATCTAAATTTTGTCACATATGGCCCACGTTCTTAGAAGAAGTCTATTCATGTATGTACTTAACAAGATTTCTATTAAATATGTCCCTAAAGTTTCTTATGATATTTGGACATTAAAGAAATCAAATAAAGTCTAACGTATATGTGATAGGTTCCCATGTCACGTAGCTCATTGAAACTTTTCTTGTAGCATTCTAGAGATATTAAAGATCAGTGGGAGCATTAAGTGTCTTAATAATAACTTGCAATAGTTGCAAGAGGTGGGGGAGTGAAAATTTTACATTACCTCAATTTGCACTTCTTGTACAAGACACCGCTCCATCACGACACTGTTCTATCAAAACTTATCTCCTTAAATCTAATGCTACTCTTACAAAAGTTTCATTGTTTCCTTAATTGTGGGCACACTTAGATTTCTTACCTAAACTAACATAATCCTCAACGAGAGAAACTTCAACGACTGACGTCATTAATTTGTTTTTCTCTATTAGAATTAGTTGGTCATTAAGTATTGACCATAAGCATGCTGAGTTCCTAACGATTTCTAAGGTCAGTGGGAGCAGTCAAAGTCCTTATTATGATTTGCAAGGAATACAAGAGGCGGGGGGAAGAGTGTCATTAAATTTCACTCCAAATTTAACTCCGATTACACCTCTTGTACACCATACTGCACCAACTCTTACAAACTTAGAATCCTGAAAATGATAGCAACCTAACCAAGAGCTAATCCATAAAACTGAAACTTCTAATGAACCTAATAATCAACTCAGGAGGTCATCTAGGTTTAAAAGCCTACTAATTTTGATGATTACATAACCTCCCTAACTGAAGTTGAAATGGATTTTGGAAATGTTTACGGATCCTATCTCTTCAAATTAAGCCATTAGTGTCAATCAATATTCTTAATGGAATAAAACAGTTTTCTAGTAAAACTGATTTTATGTGTTCGTATAACGTTTGAGATTTGATTGAATTACCTAAGAGTGTTCATAACTAAATCAAATCCTAATATAAGCGTTAAGACACGAAGAAACATGATTGATTGTCAAAGGTTGTACTTAGGAAGAGATAAATTATCAAAGATCTCTTTGAGGATCATCACTGTTCTAGTAGCTTATAATAGTTTAAAGCTACATTAGATGAACATTAAAAGCAATTTTCCCTAATAACTGGCTGACATATTTACATGTTCATAAAACAACCTGAAAGTTCTAAACTGAAGGTTAAAGAACACTTTATTTGTAAGCCAATAAAATCCATGTATGGGTTAATGCAAACATCTTAATGTGATGAAATCTTAACGTAATTATTTTCATCAATAATCAAGTGGATTAATGTACCTACCTCAAAATGAGTGGGAGCAACTAAGATAAACTTGTCTATAGAGATGATATTCTTTTGACAAGTATATGTTACATAAGTCAAAGCATTGTTAACACAAACTGTGATATAATAGATCTCAGAGATGTCTCTTATGTAATAGATATCATAACATACCGAGATAGACCCAATGGGACATTAGTTTTGTTCCATAAGTTTAACTTTATATGGGTCCTTACATATGTAACGAATAATACTGCTCTCCTTTAGAGGATAATAGGATAAGTGAGATCATTTATTTACGCTTCATTAATTGGAAGCCTTATGTAAGTTTAAGTCTATACTCGTTTAGATATTACTCACATTGCAACACACTAGATATGTTTAGATTAGTGTGAAGCATCTAATGGAGTATTACAATATCTTTAAAGAAACGAGAGGCTATAATTTGAAGAAGAAGTGAGAATAAAAACCGGTTTATTACTATAACTTTGTGATATTCAAAGATGATAAAATGTAATTTTGGGTATATCCTTATGTCAGCAGACAAAACATATCTCATGGAGGAGTCATAATGCACTGATATTAACAACCTAAGTTATAACGACATAATATAGTCACTAAATGTTGTTGGAAATTTATCAGTGGACTCATAAGCTTATTAACTCCAGATAATTAATGTTTTGAAGACTTAGTGTGATAAAGTCAGCTACCATGACTCCTTGAACAGTAACAGTTCAAGAGGTGCTGCATTAAATTTCGATACGCAATTAATTATTCGTTTATGAACGAATTGAGGAAACTAAGTTTTGTATCGAATACATTCATGATATGCTTAAGGATCCTATAACTGAAGGGCTATTACCCATAAGTCTTATTAAGAGAGCTCATAGACGGGTATTAATTAATGGCAATGCGCAATTGCATATCGTACTATGAATGACTAAGTATTAGTTAATTTTCCTCATCAGTTTGATTTTGTATGTCTCTAAGAATATGTCAAGCCGGCATAATGGCATATAAGACAAATAAAGTTACAAATCAAACAAAGGGCTTACACGTATTTTGATCATGACGATTAGGTTTTAAATTAAGGCTATATTATGATTAATGGGGGTCCTGAGTCGCATAATGATTCAACGGCTGTATTTCTCTGCTATAGTACTTGTTTAAGGCTAAAATGAGTGTTAACTCCTGATCAGGCTTATCTAATACTCATAGTAAATGATTACTCGGCTAAGTGGGAGAATGTAAGATTAAATGTATTATGTATTAATATTTAATCTAGTTGCCATTATAATCATTTACATTATATAGATCAAAATATATAACAATCCTATTAAATAATTAGTTGGTAATTGTTGATGGACCATATTACCCTTATTAACTAATTAGGGTTTCCTCCTGGGTGCTTATATAAGGAGAATTATGTGGGGGTTAAGGGGTTACTCAGTTACACAATTAGACACACCCCATTAGCCATAACATCATCATCGACCTCTATCTCTAAGCCGATACCCTTTTTCGGTTTTCTTAGCCGCCATCATCAGTCAGCACCCTAAGGAGGAACCAGACCAAGATGACAATCATGTCAAACCTTAATTACTGCGTCTCCATCTGGATTCTCTGCTAGCCTGTGCTGATGCAATCAAAGGTATGTTTACATGTTTTCCATTATGTTTAGAACAGAACTGAACCAACATTAGGGTTTAGAAGACTTGTCAGAGTTTAAGTGGGATGATGGATCAGAGTTTAACATGTGTCTATATATATATATATATATAATATATATGTTATGTTAGGCATTTGTAATTAGTATTTTTTATTGATTTCTAGAGAGAGAAAGCTTGTAGAGAGAGAAAGTGTGGGTTTAGACTTTTATAGCCAGTTTGTCTAGGTGACAAGATGTGTACGCTTTCGGTTGTAATCTGTGATGAATATAATGAAAGAGTTTCAGTTCTTCTACTATCTCTCTTATTTTTATGTTTACCTCTTGATCAATGTTAGTTCTGTTTGTTCCAGGGGGGTCCCGGGGACTTTCAAAGTGTTTTAGACCATTAGATCTAGATTTTAATGGCTAAAATCAATAATGGCAAATTTACTAATTCTGTCTTATTTTTTAATGACTAATTTGACTTGATATGGGTAACATTGTCCTATCATCATTATTTAAAATTAGAAACCGTATAATTCATTTAAAAACCTACGATCTTCACTCCTTAAATCTGTTTGTCTTTCCTTTTTTATAGGAGATCATGGTTCAAGATAAGAAGTTTGGTTTATTTTACAAAAGTAATCATCATTTCTTCATCGTCATTGTGTTTTAATAACAGTTCCCAGAAGATAATTTGAAAAAAAAATAAAACACAATTATAATGCAGCATGATAAATGCAGGTGCGAAAAGACCATGTGTTACACATGTGTTTTAAGTTATGGTGTTTTAAACATCTAGAAACATTGTGTTTTGATTCAAAGTCATAGAGTTTTATCTCGAATAAGTGTATTACAATTCAAGTCATGATGTTTTAAAACGTTGTATTACGATTTAAAAATCATGGTGTTTTAACATCTGAAATGATTGTTTACTATTCAAGTCATGGTGTTTAACATCTAGAAGGACTGTATTTGATTCAAGTCATGGTGTTATCATCCTGAAGGAATGTATACATTCTAGAAATGCAGGTTTAGAACACCTTGTGTTAACGCATGTATAAAAGACTAGGTTATAAAACACCATGAATTGAACTAAGACTTTATTAAGACACCATGTTATGTTATTTGATATGAGAGTGTGTGTTTTTCTAATAAGACAGTTGAACAAATTAGAAATTCAATCGAGCCGTTATAAAAAATACATCAATCTAACACAACTGGATTTGGGAATGATTGCAAAATGATTTCATATTGAATTCAATTGATGTAATACAATCATAAGATACAAAGCACTTCCCCTCACCAGGTGCACTCTCTCACTTAGTTCTTATGCACAAAAGCTCTAAATGTTGACTATTACAATAAGAATGAAGAACTATATATAGGAGGAGAGAACTGCTGGTGACATCAGCATGAAAGCGACCACTAACAACTCATTAAATGATATAACTGCCAACAGTTAGTAGAACTGCTGGATGGTTACACTGTTACATTGAACTACTGCTTCTAAATAAAGATCCTTTATGTAAATATGGGTTTAAGCAAACTAAGTATTGTGATAATACTTAAACTTAGAATGGTTCTTTGATAATAATCTCTCCCGAACGGATTGATGCTACTATTTGCCACCTCTCTATTTGTGCATTCTCTTTTAAAATGACCCTTATCTTTACACTTAAAATATGTGACCTTTGATTTGTCAAATCTAAGTTTCGTCTCCGGTCCTCCCAAGCAGTTTTTACCAGTAATCTCCATGTAGCTGGTGTGCGTCGAGTGTGATATTATTTTATTGACATTTTAAGCCCATTTTACGCATTAGTCAAGTTTTAAATTTATAAAACATGATATTATACTAACACTAAACACACACTTGGGCAAGTGCACCCATCGTGAGCGTAGTATAGTGTTGGTAAGATACCGAGGTCGTCCAAGGACACAAGAGCTTTTAATACCGGTTTATTCTCAACGTCTAATCAATCTAACTTTTTGAGAAAAGTTTTGAAACATGAAAATAAAACTAAAAATGCAAAGATAAATAAAAATAAAAACAGATAGACAAGATAGAATCACTTGGATCCAACTCGTCTTTAATGTATCCTTTGATGATTTTCGCACTTTCGGACTTTTTAAGAAATTATCTTAGTTATAGTAGTAGGCCCCTCTTTTGAAGGTGACGTTACCCTCAACCTAGTGGTTTGAGTCAGCAGGGATACAATCCCAAAGGGTCGGAATATTGAAAGACAATTAAGTTAGTTATTAGTGCGAAAAGTGGTAGGCCCCTCTTTTGAAGGTGACATTACCCTCGGCTAAGTGGTTTGAGTCATCAAGGATACAATCCCAAGAAGCCGGTTTAAAATATTAATAGTAGTTTACATATGAGGGGTTCAAGCTATTCGCACCCCCGCCATCCAACACCATTGGGTATTGAAGGAGGTCCTAGTAAGCTTGAACCAGTTCCTTACAGGATCTATACACTGAACGAGACAAGCACTTTACCAAACCATCCCCCTAACCCCCCAACCAGGTAGTCAACGCGCTTTATATAGACCGTAAAGACACGAATGATGACATCATTTACTTTATATAGACAGTAAAGTAACCTTAAGACACCATGAGAAAATGATAAAGAAAATTCACCTTCAACATAAGAAACTAGTTATTAAAATCATTAATACAAACCCAAATAAAAAGTGCCGAAAGATTAAAAATCAAAAGTAACACATAAAATACTTGTCTTCACCAAGTGATGTAAGAGGCTTAACCAAACATGGCTTTTGATTGGCAAGAACTCTTACAATCAATCTTGGATCCCGAGACTACTACACACTCTAAATATGATGATGGATGATGGTTGTGGGTGTTGGTGTTGTAGTGGTGGTGGAGTGGTGGCAAAGTGGGAGAGCAGTGGTTTGCCAAAGGATGTCTTTCAAGTGAACCAAGCACCCTATTTTATAGCCAGAATAGAGCCCTGGCCATGGCCCTGTGTTGAGCGGGCACGCCCCGTGGCCATCCTTTTCTCTTCCTTTATTAATTCCAAGTGTCAGCAGAGGGCCCCACACGACCCCGTGTCTCCTGGGCACGGCCCTGTGGTCAACTATTTGCTGTACTATCAAGATTTTGCGTATCTTAGCGTTGACCACGCCCTGTGTTGAGTTGGGCATGCCCCCGTGGTGGGTGTAGAAGCTTCTACAGGTTTGTCTTTTGTGCAGGCTCCTGACCACGCCCCATGCCCAGCTGGGCATGGCCCCGTGGTCCGGCTCTGTTGCCTTGTTTTTGCTTTGGGGATGCTGCCGAGGGGTCGGGCATGTCACGTTTATTCCTTCTTTTTGTATATATGTTGGTTTTGGCTGCTTATTTGCTCCTTTTGTTGTTTTCAGCGCGTTTGGTCCTGTAAATTCAAAAGGAAGAAAGAAACACGCTTTTTCCAACATTAGTACTAAAAAGGGTTAGTTTTATGCCTCATTTGATGTAATTTATATGTTGCATTTTGCACACATCAAATACCCCCACACTTGAATCTTTGCTTGTCCTCAAGCAAAACTCTTTAATATGTGGCTTACACACCCAATTAGAAGAGGTAGAGGAGAAGTTTTGGGCTTATCTTGAGTGTCGGGAATCCAAGATCTTTATTAAGTTTTATTTTTATTTTTATTTTATTTACAATCCTATTCGTCATGATTTATTTAGAACATTTTATAAGAAAAAATATTTATTTTTGCGTAACATGCCTCTTTAAAATTCCATTTATATACAAGTTCACATACCTCACGGAAGATCACTCAACACTCGGCCAAAGATGTATTTTTGTGAAACACTCGAGACCGGCGTGAAACTTACTTTTACCATATGCTTGCCAAGCGATCAAACCTCCTCCTTTTTAACTATAAACCTTCGTAAATATCAAGAGGACTTGGGGAAGGGTTAGGCTTGGGCTAAGGGTAGGTGGTTTTTGGTTAGTGGTTAGTAAAAATGACGAAAAACGTAAAAAGCGCCGGTCGTCATAAAACTTTTTGTTTTTGTGACTTTTATTCAAACTAAGCATATTCAAACAAGATTTCTTTGAGGAACTTGTTTGTTTATTGCAAGACTTTCATTTTTTTATGTCACAAGATAACCGAGTTTTTTACTAAAACAAAGGGGTTTGAAAAGAAAAAGGTTTTGGTGGGTAATGGGTGTTTGTTTTGTGGGTTTTGAAATGAAAAGCTTTAGGCTCAAAGGGGTTAACTAGGGGGATTTTGGGTAGGTGATAAAAAAATGAAAAATAATGGTTTTGAAAGGAAAATGGGTTTGTCCTAATGACTCCATCATTTACTTACTTGGGTTCAAGTTGGTAAGGACCAGGAATGTATCGTCTTGGCAAGTTCTAGAGTCGTAAGAACCAAGCGGCTATTCACACAAGAAACGAAAAATGAGCATTTAGTTTAAGGATATATGCATGTAGTGGAGGGTTCAAATGAGAAGAATTTTTTTTGTAAGAAGAAAAAAGAAGAAGTTTCAACCAATAAGAATGCTTCATTTTACATCATTTAATATTTGCATTTAATTTTAATATAAGGGTATATTGGTAAACTTACATAAATCATTAATTTCTATTCTTCTCCTTTAATAACTAACTAAATTAAATTTGTAACTCATTTTCAAAATATATATTTTTTCCAAATTAAAAAAAAACCACTTAATTTAAAGTGTAGAATAAATTACTAGTTGTGTAGGATAAATTACGAGTTGTGTAGGATATATTTCGAGGTGTGTAGGATAAATTTCGACTGTGTAGGATAAAATTCTATAATGTGTAGGTATATGTAGAAAAATTTTGATATGTGTAGTTTTGTAGATTATATGTAGGATAATTAATGATTAGTTAACTAATTAATTAAAGAGAGAAAAATTAATAATATGAGTTATAAATGAAATAGTATTTTACTAATATTCTATTTCTTCTTTTCTTCTCACATTAAATTTCTTCTCAAATGAACCTTCCCCTATGCATGTATGCTCAATAAAGGCTCAAAACTCACTTGTTATGGGAATGGGTTTATAATGTGATCAAATATATAATAAAATTTTAAATAGATTTGTCATGTCTTTTTAAAATTTTCTTATTTGTTTCTTTTTATCACGACGCTATCGGTTGTAAATTTGTAAAAATATAACCTTTTTAGAACTTGTTATTCCTGAATCAAACCAAGATTCAAGGTTTTAGCATCCCCCCATACATAAATTACACATTGTCCTCAATGAGTCCCAAAAATAAGTTTTTAGGTTGACTTGAATGTGTAAAAAGTGTTTAAAAAACAAGATTTTCTGTTACTGGGCGTCTGGCCACGGCCCCGTGGTCAGATCGCCAGTATCAAATTTTTAACAGAAGGCTGGCCATGGGGCGTGTTCAGCGAGCACGGCCCGTGGCCAGTTGTAACAACTGTGCTTGTAATCATTGTGAACAGTTCAATTATCAATAAAACAATGTTATTTGATCTCAATGTTTGTTTGGTTATGTTTTACATTTTTCATGTTTTGACATTTATTCAATTTCAAACTCTATATCGCTTTCTGGAGAGTTATACGCAAACTGGTGCGTAAACGTAACCAGTTTAATGCGATAAATACTCCGGAACATCAACATATACTTAACAAACCATAAATAACCTTTAAATAACTTAGAAATAAGTTTTGAAGGCTTTGGTATGGCAAAAACAAGTTAATTCGCCTACAAGGACTAAATTTGACAAACTGCGAAAGTATGCCAATTTGAACTGTAACGAACATTCCGGAACATGACCATAAGTTAAACACACCTTAAATATCCTTTACATAGCTTAGAAATAGGCTTTGAGGGGTTCGGTGTGCTAAAATAAACTTTTGGGTCATTCAGGGACTAAAAATGTCAAAAAGTGCACAAGTTTGCACTTTCGCGCATATCTTACGTTCTGAATACATCCGGACATCCAAAAATTTATGTAAGCACTAAAACATTTTATTTTAGTGTTTGGCATAAGAAAAATCCATTCGTTACGCCATTTGGATCGTTTTTCGCGCTTATGCGCATTCCGTCGTAATTAACCGAACATCGCGATCGTACGGCCAAATGAACCGACATCCGGCATATTTTTGAGCCTGTTTCATGTTCCCTATACTTTAACATCCTTATAAAGCTTAACAATGGGTTTCACGGGTGTTAGAAGTGCCAAAACACGACGATACGCGCACAGGGGCCTGTTCTGCCATTTTTGAAAGTTTCAGAGCTGCAAGGTCCTTACGGACCTCAACATTGTGAGTGTTGAGGTCCGTAAGCAGGGGCCAGATGCAGCAAAACGTTTTTTCTCAGCTGTTAACAGCCTTTAACCCCTCCAAAAGGCCAAGGCCAAGTGTCAAAACCCTATGGTGAGTGCCAATTTAGTTACCACAACCTTCCAACAAGTGTACGGCTTAGATCGTGCCCCCTTTTCCAAGAAACGATCCTAACGGTGAACCAAAAACTATAAATACCCAACCCATTTCCACTCATTCCTCACAAGAATCTGATCTAATGTGCTCTAAGTTGAAACCTTTGTTTCATACCTGAGCTATTTTGATCTAGATTAGCATTCGGGGACCCTTTGTAAGTGTTCCTTCGTTCTTTTATTGCTTTTCGAGTCCGAAAGTCAAACTTTGTTTGACTTTCTTCATTGACCAGTTTATGGTCAATGCGAAGTTCGTTTGAACTTCGCAACGTGATTGTAATCACGATGGTTATAGTCCCTTGTGACTATGCCTACTGATTACCACGTTGTCTAGGGTCGTAAGGTAAGCGATCTAAACAATCGCTTATACTTTCGAACACCGACCCATTTGGTCGATCATTAGGATCCGACCAAACACATTAGGTGACTATAGTATATAGGGAATAACCTTCCGAGGTTATACCTTATGGTCGCTTCGTTTAAGTAGTTGTATGATAGGTAGTTTATATGCCTTAGGTAAATTACCAAAATACCCCTTTGATGCCAAAATTCATTTTAAACATATGTAACATAACTTTTGACATCTAAACTGATTTGACAACAATATTAGACATGTTAAGGCATATGTTACTTGTCATAGGACTAGTTAAGCGGTCCGAACGCGTTTCACGCGAACGACGCGTTAAAGTAGCATAAGCTACCTAAACGGGTCGTAATGGGTCGTAAGAACTTAGGTTTGGTTTCATTTAGAATGTAGGCTTTGTTAAGCCATATTACATGAGTTCCTACACTCATTTGGTTTACAAACCCTCATACTACCCGATCTTCCGATATAGGTCCGGTTTATTAACATAGTTACCTATATTAGGTACCGTTTGATTCCGTGATCTCTAGCATTGCTTGGTGGTTATCTTAGGACTTCTGAGCAATCTCAAGTGAGTACATAGAACCCCTCTTTTACTGTTTTCCAAACATTTTGGGGTGGAACACATGTGCCTACTTGTTACTTTCATGCTTTCCATGTTTTCATATCATATGCTTGTTATGTTCATTAGTACATTATAGTACATGATTTCATTTCATTTTATGCTATGTATGTCCATTGTGTGCATACTTAGTACATCGCTTTACATTACATTTCATGCTATGTATGTCCATTGTGTGCATACTTAGTACATTGTTTTACATTACATTTCATGCTATGTATGCCCATTGTGTGCGTACTTAGTACATTGTTTTACATTACATTTCACGCTAGGTATGTTCATTTGATTACACACTTAGTGCAATATTTTCACATGCTTACATTTTGGTATGACATTTGGTTTGTTCAAATGGGACAATACATTCATTAACATTAGCTACGCCGTTCGTTAGTAGGTAGTGGGACCATAGGAGTTGACAACTCCCGTTCCTGAAATCCTGGGTTTGTTTGGATTGGAAGGAATGACTGAATTCGATATACATAACTTCGATAAACCTTTAATTTGTTTAAGGGTTTATCGCCACAGTCTCAAGGCTTGGATGTATGCATTTTCACAATACCGCATAAATGTTTGTATCAGTATAGCATGCATTTGTTCCACAAAAACATAACTTTGATTTAAACCATGTTTTACTTCAATACCTTGTTTTTGTGCATTTTACATATGGTTTAGTTGATATATTTCACTTACCATACATGATATTTTTGGGTACACATTACATGATCTACATTAAACATAAACATTTTAACGCTGATATACACATTTAGTGGTTTTCATTGGACATAGACATTTCGATATGGTTTACACATTAACACATGACAAGTCATTTATACATAAACAATTTACATTGGTGGTTGGTTCGAGTAAGTGATTTGAGTAACGAGGCGTGTGTAATATGATACAAGCATGGTGGATACGCCGCTGGTACTTCCTATATATAAGTGTTTGTATGACATTACATGTCGTAGCGTTACTTAAATCATTTCAATATTTGACATATTACGTTTTACATAAACAACTTATTTTCACAAGACATTGATTTACAAAACAACTTATCTTATACAAACTCATTTTACATGGTTATTCATTTAACCTTACATTTACTTATACATATCATCTGATCTTATCGTTTTTCAAATGATTTACAAAACAAAGCAAATTACAGGGTTCATGACTAAACATTTTCTTAAATACAAGTCATGAATCCTATTTTCACAAAACCTATGTATCTCACGGGCATTTTTATGCTGACGTACCTATTTTCACATGTGTTTTCAGGAGTTTTTGCGTAGGATGATGATCGTGACACTAGGGCGGACCTGTGCCTTAGAGAATAAAAATGAAGATAGACTAGTTTAATTATGTTATGAACTCTTTGTTTCCTATTTAAGACAATGTAACACTCTTGTTTAATAAATAAAATATAACTTTGTATGCCATGGTTGTGAAACAATAATTCTGTTACAACACTCCCCGACGTTTTCCGCTGCGGTTGCATGTTATACGCGGTAGGGGTGTGACACCAGTTACCTAACCGGGACTTTTTTCTGCAGAGCCTGGGCACGGGGCGTGTTGGGCTGAGCACTGCCCCATGTTGCACATGCTGTAATGCTGGAAAAGTTGACGGAAGGCTCTGTTTTCGTGCATGGGGTGTGGTTTTAACGTCCCTTTGGCAATCTTCACTTCTTCTCGTTTGTTAAACCATTACAAAACATCCAAACACCACAAAATAACTTAAACCATCCTTCATTTAGAGTGCAAAATACATAGGTCCTAAAAATTAAAAATCATAAAGTCCTAAAAATGAAAAACTACAAAAGTCCTAAGATAGATAGGTCATAAAATGCAGGAAATTTAAATCACGATGAAGTTCTACCCTAGATGTTTACGTAATAAGGATGATAAAAACCCGGAAATGATTTTCCGGTGTCTAAGGGCTTCTAGAACTCCAAACCAGAGGATGCCCCTCACATGTCGTTGAGCCATTCCTCAATCTCCCTAGGGAGAAAGAATGCGGGCTCATTTTCCACAACATCTTGTGGAGGAGGTGCAACGGCTACCAGAACTCCGTTTAATACGGCTATAGGAGGTTCCGGAGGAAGGTCATCCCATCCAGTTGGGATAATGATTTCCGGCACGAGATTCCAACCTCCTTGCGGGATGATTGGCACCATGGGAGGCATTGCAAGAATATTCAACCTTTGGTGCAAAAGGTTGACTTCTTGGAGGCAATTCTCCAATCCCACCGCCAAATGATTAATACGGTCAATGAGGGCTTCTTCTACGGATATCATCTCATCAATGGCTTCTCGTAAAGCATACACATAGTTGACTAAGGAGGCTTCCATCGATGGTCTTCTCCCCCCTTCGATTGTTTCTCGAGTGAGCTGAAGACGTTCCACTGTTTTGGCTCGACATTCTGAGAAACAAGGCGAAATTTTCAAAAAGGATGAAACTGAGACCCCGGCCACGGCCCCGTGCCCGCTGGGCACGGCCCCGTGGTCACACCTCTGCAGGTTTTTTAAATCAAGGAGTATCATTGTTTTAAATTATTTTTCTGTATTTTGAAACATTTCTGAACATAAATAACTTAAAACAGTGTTGTAAAAGTTATGTTTAACAAGACTCCTTGGTTAAAAACCTTGCAAGTACTACAATAAAGCTTGAAGTTATGAATGTTTCAAGCTTTAATGGAGGTTGGAGTATTTTAGAGAAGAAGGTAGGTGACAAAAGTGGCAAAGACAAGATGGTTGGTGAGAAACCTTCTTTAGAATATACCTTTTAAGGTATGTGTGAAGATCCCAGCAAATCTTTGTCTTTGGAATGGATCCAAATGTGCAGGAACAAGGCTGACTTTATAGAAAATGACAGCACATTGACCACGGCCCCGTGTCGGCTGGACACGGCCGCGTGGTCAGATAAGGTTCTGACATATTTTGTCCGTATTATGAGCACAGGGCATGTTGGCTTGGACACGACCCCGTGGTCAGATTTAAGGTGGGAACGGGGCGTGTTGACCTGAGCACGGCCCCGTGGGTAAAGTATTATGAAGTGGCGTCTTATTTTAAGGTTTTGTTTATTCGGATTGGGCGGTTCCTTACCGGAAGGAACAACACCGAAGTGCCTAAGGTACCTTAATTGCTTTGATTTAAACAAGAACGCAAGAGGTTATCGAAAAGGGTAAAACCTAAACTAAATACCGGTGGGCAAAACCAACCTTTATTCCGCTTATCTGGGATCTTGTTAACGAAGTTATATGTCGAATTGCTCAGGTCTATGAGTGCATAGGTGGGGGCCGATGGAGAGTTCTTCACGACACAATCGACACAGGGACGACTATCGCTCATGTTTTCACAAGAGGTTGAGGTACTTTTTGTATCGTCGATGTTGGTAGAATCCGAATACGATCCCAACAATTCTCCTTGATCGTTGTCTTGTGATGAATACCTCGCGTTCATCTCAAGCTCTATTTTTTAATTATAGGAGAATTCTTTCTTTGAGTCGACATAATTCTTCGGAGGTTATGTCGGTTGAAAGAGATGGTTGAGGGCATTCGAGCAGGAGATAGTGATCATTTTTACTTTCGCCCATCTTAAGGTGATTACAGGAAAACGATGGGTCTAAATAGTGGGGTTCATAGTTTAGAAAGAAACATTCTAAATCTCGATAGAATCCACCACATATTTGACACCACTCACCGTAAGAGTGGCGAAAGTAAAAATAATCAATATCACTCATATTTTTGTCAGAATTTACCAACCGTCGGGATCTTACGGTTCTGTTTTCAGCAACTAGGGGGTGAACACGGGGGCGTGTCGAGTGGGCACAACCCCGGGGTCAGCTACTGTCTGACTTAAAACAGGATTCCCAGTAATGATGATGGACACGGCCCCGTGTCTGGATGAGCACCACCCGTGCTGAGTTCTGCAGAAACTAAAAAATTAAGAAAAAATCCTAAAAAAATGGAAAAATAAATAAAAATAATTAGGCCGTTGATTATAAATTTTCTTAAAATCCTTGTGTCCCCGGCAACGGTGCCAAAAACTTGGTGTGCGTCGAGTGTGATGTGGTTTTATTGATATTTTAAGCCCATTTACGCATTAGTCAAGTTTTAAATGTATAAAACACGATATTATACTAACACTAAACACACACTTGGGCAAGTGCACCCATCGTGAGCGTAGTAAAGTGTTGGTAAGATACCGAGGTCGTCCAAGGACACAAGAGCTTTTAATACCGGTTTATCCTCAACGTCTAATCAATCTAAATTTTTGAGAAAAGTTTTGAAACATGAAAATAAAACGAAAAATGCAAAGATAAATAAAAATAAAAACAAATAGACAAGATAGTATCACTTGGATCCAACTCGTCTTTAATGTATCCTTTGATGATTTTCGCACTTTCGGACTTTTTAAGAGATTATCATAGTTATAGAAGTAGGCCCCTCTTTTGAAGGTGATGCTACCCTCAACCCAGTGGTTTGAGTCAGCAGGGATACACAATCCCAAAGGGTCAGAATATTGAAAGACAATTAAGTTAGTTATTAATGCGAAAAGTGGTAGGCCCCTCTTTTGAAGATGACGTTACCCTCGGCTAAGTGGTTTGAGTCAACAAGGATACAATCCCAAGAAGTCGGTTTAAAATATTAATAGTAGTTTACATATGAGGGGTTCAAGCTATTCGCACCCCCGCCATCCAACACCATTGGGTATTGAAGGAGGTCCTAGTAAGCTTGAACCAGGTCCTCGCAGGATCTATACACTGAACGAGACAAGAACTTTACCAACCCATCCCCCTAACCCCCGACCAGGTAGTCAACGCGGTTTATATAGACCGTAAAGACACGAATGATGACATCATTTACTTTATATAGACAGTAAAGTAACCTCAAGACACCATGGGAAAATGATAAAGAAAATTCACCTTCAACATAAGTAACTAGCTATTAAAGCCATTAATACAACCCAAATAAAAAGTGCCGAAAGATTAAAAATCAAAAGTAATATATAAAAGACTTGTCTTCACCAAGTGATGTAAGAGGCTTAACCAAACATGGCCTTTGATTGGCAAGAACTCTTACAATCAATCTTGGATCCCGAGACTACTACACACTCTAAAGATGGATGATGTATGATGGTGGTGGGTGTTGGTGTTGTAGTGGTGGTGGAGTGGTGGCAAAGTGGGAGAGTAGTGGTTTGCTAAGGGATGCCTTTCAAGTGAACCAAGCACCCCATTTTATAGCCAGAACAGAGCCCTAGTCACGACCCCGTGTTCAGCGGGCACGCCCCGCGGCCATCCTTTTCTCTTCCTTCATTAATTTCAAGTGTCAACAGAGGGCCCGACACGACCCCGTGTCTCCTAGGCACGGTCTCGTGGTCAACTCTTTGTTGTACTATCAAGATTCTGCGTATCTTAGCGTTGACCACGTCCCGTGTTGAGCTGGGCACGCCCCTGTGGTGGGCGTAGAAGCTTCTACAGGTTTGTCTTTTGTGCAGGCTCCTGACCACGCCCCATGCCCAGCTAGGCACGGCCCCGTGGTCAGACTCTATTGCCTTGTTTTTGCTTTGGGGATGCTGCCGAGGGGTCGGGCATGTCACGTTTATTCCTTCTTTTTGTATTTATGTTGGTTTTGGCTGCTTATTTGCTCCTTTTGTTGTTTTAAGCTCGTTTGGTCCTGTAAATTCAAAAGGAAGAAAGAAACATGCTTTTTCCAACATTAGTACTAAAAAGGGGTTAGTTTTATGCCTCATGTGATGTAATTTATATGTTGCATTTTGCATACATCAGTAGCTCTGTGCTCTTCTTATGAAGCTCGCTATGCACCATCTTATGTCGATCAATTCCATTTCCTCAGGGTCTATCTGATCATAGTCTTCTTTAGTCATATTGTAATTACCAATGCGACCCGCAACCAGACCTTCGTATGATCCTAGAATAGATGCCAAAAATGACATGTGCTCTTTGGTGCTTGACACAAATAATCCTTGAACATTTTGAAGATTTACTACTATGTTGCACTCTAGAAACTTGGTTGACTGACTTGAATTTTGACTGAATAGATTTGGTGAATGTTGTGGTGTCTGCTGAGATGTAGAATTAGATCTAACACTGCTGTAAAATGTCTGTGGAGTTTGTGATACCCAGAACTATTTCTTCCAAAATCATTACCACTTGCTCCTGTAGATTCAACACTAAAAGTTGTCTGGATTTTTTGACTCACCGCAACAACCGATTCTTGTCCCTTGTAGTACAAATCGATATCTTGTGGTATTGCAATAGATTTCATCTTAGCTTTCTTTCGGAGTCCTAACTCGTGGGATTCAAGCTTTTGAATAAGCTTTGCTAGATTAAATCTTGCATATTCTATCGGATTTGACTTTAGAATCAACAAGTATGTACCTAAATCACCTTCGGGTAGTTCATCTGCCAATTTATCCATTAACTCCGTATCTTACTTTTCAATTCCAATCCTATTCATTTCAGCAACTAAATATAGAAATCTTTCAATCAACTATTTCAATGTTTCTCCTTTGATCGCTGTGAAGATATCAAATTCCTTTTTAGTAATGATTCTTTTACTTTTCCTCATGTCACTGTTACCTCGATTCTTGTTATACAAGGCTCACCAGATTGACTGGAATGATCTAGTATGCTGTAATAGTTCTAGAATTTCCTATTTAATCGACTGTTGTAGCAGATTCGTCATCTTTTTCTCTCTGATGTGTTTCTCTCGTTCATTCTCAGGAATGTGTTACCTTGATGTTTTACCCATTCTCATTCTTCTTAATCACATATTCGTCTTCTATTGCCATCCATGCATCAAAATTATTTGCTTGAACATAGTTTTCATATCTGCCTGCCCACCTTGAATAATTTTCCATTCTTAGCAGTTTAGGTGGTTTATTAGTAGTTCCCATTTCATTGTCTAAATTAATGTTCTGGACCACTGTAGTGGGTGTTGTTTCAAATGCATTCATGGTATCGAAATCCATTGTTTAGCAAAAATCACAAAACCCTTATTCCGTTAAGCGTATGAACCAAACGGATGAACACCTCTTGCGTATGGGCAAACCAAACGGATAACCACTTCAGGCGAATGAACAACAGAAAAGATGACTATCTAAAGCGTATGAGAGATTAGTAGCGAATGACTGTTCTAATGTAGGAACACTTTGTTAGTACATATTTTGTGTGTCCGCCACTATACGAATAGGCTAGATAGAGCGTGAGTTGAATATTGTATAGATGAGAGTTAGATTCGATCACATGAGATTTGGAGCTTGGGAGTGGTCTGTACAGATGAGACTCATCCGCATGGATGAATCATGCCTATAAATAGGTTCATGTTTTAAAATTTGTTAAGTTTTGGACTTTAGAGGGGAAATGCTAGAGAGATTGCATGATGCTCTCTCCAGCTTGTAAATGATGTATACTCTTTCGGTGTGAAATGGAACCTTCTACTTATGACTATTATGATGAGACTTCTACCGAATAAGTTCTATCATATTCAAACTTTCGTCTAAACTCACCCGATCTGGATCTTTCAATTGGTATCAGAGCTACGGTACCGATTCAATCGATCTAACAGTTGATTGAATCACCTACGCTCATGATTTATGGGTTTTTAGACGAAAAACATCAAATTGAATGTCAATTCATGGATAAAAGGTAAAATTGAAACCATAGGATTGATTAGTTATGATTTTCGACCTAGTATGTGAATGAATCATCATAAAATTCGTTCCAATTCTATAAATTCATCCGCATGAAGGAGATATTCGCACGAATGAACATTTCTCATCCACGCGAATGAGTCAAAATGTCTAAAACATAATTTGGTGATTGAAATTTTTTTCGAGATTTGAGCATCAAATACGGGATGTTCGGGGACATTTCTTGATCATGGTAATGATAAGAGTGTCCAGAAAAATTTGGTGATTGAAAATTTTTTCAGGATTTTAGCGTCAAATATGGGATGTTCGGGGACATCGTCGGAGGCTTCGGAGAATAGATATGATGATGATTTTACAAAGTGTTGAAGTTAATGGGGTAGTCACGAATACCTATGCAGAATGTTTATCATTTGGAGTAGTGACTATTAATGGGCCAAATTGTAATATCCACATTTGATGAAAAACGGATTTTTGTGGAACAGAATGTCATATTTGAGTTTTTCAGAGAAAGATAGGACTGAATTTGCTTATTTTGAGGGGGAAATTTAGTGATAAGTTTTAGAGAAGTCAGAATTTGCCAAAAATGAGAGGGGATAATTTTTTTCAAATATTTGACATTTTTGGAAATTCAGACAACGTGCAACAGTATTCAGGTGGTTCCGACTTTAGATTGTCTTGGGATGCATAGAAAATGGATTCGTTAGTTCGTGAGCATAGGAAGTTTAGATTCTTGAGTTCGTGATTAGATTGATGTCTTAGGATTTGAGTCCTGAGTCTTCGTAAAAGTCGGATAGCAGGATTAGCGTCAGGAGATGCATTAGTAATGTCGATATTTAAAAAATATAATAGCTTTGTGATAGTCTAAAGTGTCAGAATGGTTAATCTTCGAGCAGATTAGTTGTTTTCTGGACTAATAGCCGGGGAATAAGGATGTTTGTAGATTAAGTTGCTATCGGGACTAACGAAGAATAGTATACATCTGTTATCATGACTGAAGAGGAAGAATGTGAATTTGACCGTAGAAGAATGTTTCTTAGATCAGAGTGTGATACTAGATGATTTGTTATCCGATGAAGATTTACTGATTGTAGAGATTACCGTTTACACTGATCAATCATTCAGCAGTATGCATAAAGGTGATACAGAAGACGGGATTTCAGATTTTCATGGGTATTCATAGACTTGATGTTTAAAAGTGTGGTGTTCAAAATTTCTGTCAATCACCGGTTGGATTTTTGAAGATTAAGAGTTTGAGCTTTGAGAGGTTATTAAAAAACCAAACGCGGATGCGATTAACGTTGAAATGGAGAAGTTGCATTGATTAGTTTCAAGTTGTTGATTATTCGTGAAGATTGCAGTTAAGCAAATCAGAGGAGGTCAGGAACCGTGCAAACGAAGAACTGAAGATTCATTTAAGGGGGAACTTATTGGAGATATTTCAAACCCGAATCATCAATCAAGTTTTCAAGACGCTGGAAGATTGATCAAGATTGTAGATCAAGACAGCGGCAACATCCAAGGGGGAGACTGTTAATGCATATATATGTTACCTACGTCTTGATGTAATAGGGTTATATAATTGTTAGATTTGAGTTTGTATGTAAAACAGGTTCATCCGTACAGATGAGTACATCCGCACGTTAGAAGCCCATCCGCACGGATGAGCTGGTCCGCTCGAATATGTTCATCCGTCCCAATACTACCTCCTATGTCTATAAATAGGAGTGTTGGGATGTGATACGAGAATGATTTGGCCGACTGAGAGGCGAAGCGCTGTCAAAATCGTACCAGGACTGTGAATAGAAAACGTAAAAAATTATAAAATCTTGTGTTTCTACCTATTTTTGATGGATTCCGCACATCTAACTTAGGACTAGATATCTCAAGAAATGTTAACGTCGATCATAAAATGAACCTACACACTTTTAGCGTATGAGATCTTTATCAAACGGATGACAACAAGCGGAAGAGTAGTCCGCGCGTATGACACTCCTATGCACTAGTCTTGCATTCAAAATCTCGTTCCTGCGCTGATCTTAACCTCCTGTACTCCAGACCAAATTTGATGAATTTTCAACTTTTGATGATGAAAATGGTTGCAAACACCTCTATCCTTTTGGCATGTTTTTTGTAGATGGTTTTTGAAGATACTCTGAGATTTTGAAGAAAAATGAACCATGAAATTGTGAGAAAACTTGAAAAGAATGGTAAAGATGAACTTTAATGCTCCAAAACTTGAAATCCAAGTGATCTTGTAGTAGATATCAGCTCTCCTGATCTGATACCACTTGTAGGATCATTCTTGTGTCGGCCAAATGTCTTGAATAACACGTATTGATATCTCCATGACCATGAAAAGTGCGGAATCTAATTCAAAGCATAAGAACACTCGAGATTTCATAATATATCCACTTTGTATTCATTTTGGCAGCATAACAGTAGGACATGCAAAATTTGACAAAAGCTCTCTAAGTCCAAAACACAAGTTATGAAGTCATGCGCCCCAACACACACACATATATATAGGCAATGCATGACTCATCTCGCGCATGACTCCTGCACCGGATGACTCCTATGCACACAAAACTCCTGCGTGCGTATGAGTACTTTACAATATCAAAGCTCACACACAAACTATCCTGTTACACTGTCATATAATCTAAATATACCCAAGACTTAGACGTAGGAATTAGACATATGCATCAACAACAGTTACCTTTTGGGTGATGTGACAATCCTTAATTTCTTTGTGCGAAACTGTGTTCAGAGACTGGGTCCCTTTGAGAAAACCCTTCGGTAATGGAATATAAGGTCTGTTTAGCAAAAGTCTGTTTTGAAACTTTTGTTGGTTATTGACAGACGTTTGGATGTATAAAACAGTGATTGATACATCTGTTTGACTTTTGGTCAACAGATGGATGGAAACACATGTTTGTAACCTATGTTGGGTTAGAAAGTGACTACTAATTTCCTGGCCCTTTTCAGTTAGTCTTGTTTTATAATCCTTTTTTAATGTTTCAAGAACTATTTCACTAACTTAGACCTTCTCCCTAAGGTTCTCATTCACCTCTTTAATGTTTTCAAATACTATGATGCATTTGTCTGAACAGAACTCTTTGAGATTGTGAGGTGATGCTTTGGAAGCAGCAGTTTACACCAGATCAACATTGATGCATTCGGTGGAACTTTTGGGATAGTTTTCTTCAATCCTTTATGCATGCCCTTTGTTACAAACAGATGTTTGTTCTGAGCTCTCATCAGTTTCCCCAACAAAGCTTTCACCAACAGTTATTTTCTTTTCTTGATCTTCCTCTCC
This sequence comes from Helianthus tuberosus, assembly GCA_030545235.1. Classification (NCBI taxonomy): domain Eukaryota; kingdom Viridiplantae; phylum Streptophyta; class Magnoliopsida; order Asterales; family Asteraceae; genus Helianthus; species Helianthus tuberosus. Next base: position 61,482,377 of record CM060402.1, on the reverse strand, counting down.
TGAGATACATTCAGCTGCCAAAAAACAGAAATTTGCATGTTTGTCATTTGCCATGAATGCAAAATTAATATCAGTTAATTTTTTTAGCAAGTTGCTTCAATCAACATAGCCTTGTGTGAAAAGTCTTAGTTTATTAGGCTCTACAGATGCAGATGGAGCAACTTGTGGTGCTTGAACTTGTGCAACATGCACTTGAACATATTGAACCTAAGGAGCAGGAGTTGTTTGAACATTAATGCACATGCACATGGTTTATGCTTTGTGCAAAATGGGCAGTGTTTTGTACACTTGGTCTCAGGGTAGTTTGGGTATTTTAATAAAACTGTTGTTTTGTATTAGATTGAGGTGTTTGGTAGGATATGGATCAATGGTGCAGAGTTATTTGATTAACTCCTGCACTCTCTTGCAAAGTGACCTAATCTATTACAGTTGAAACATTTCATTTTAGATTTATCTAACCCCACCTTTGACCTCCCATTTATCCCTAGATATGTCTTACCAGTCCTTTTGTAATATTTTTTGCTCTAAGACTTAATAGTGCCACTTGGTGCAATATATCCATTTCCTCAAGGTCAGTTGGGTCTATATGCTTCAGATCATCAAAGACAAACGACAAACTATCAGGACCATGACCATCATTTTTAGTTTTGAATGCATAGTTTGAGGAATATTAATCAAAGTTAATTCCAGATGATATATCAATATAGTGATCAACACTCTGAAGCTTGTTCCATTTTGGTCCATAACCTGTCGAGGTAAGATGGAGGGAAAATGAATATAGGTGAGAGAGACAGAGGAAAACAGAAAGCTGAGTCTAGTTTTAGGTAATTCTTAACCCTGTTTCGACGACAACAGGGTCCAATGCAAATGAAGACATTTTGATTTTAGTATATTCAAACACACAATTTTTTTTGTTACTATAGCACGACGACCCGTCATCTTAACAAGGTTAACGCAAAATTCATTGTTTTTTTTTTAATTTTAGTTTATATAGACACCATGAAAAAAGTATTTGTTATATCGTGATGATACGCCGTTGCAATAGAGTTACATCATGGCATAATTTTTTTGTGAATCCCGCCAGATATTTTGCGACAAGATTTCGGTGTTATAGAGTTCCAAAAAAATTTTGAGCAACCCTTTCGCGACGATGTGTCATCGCTAAAACTGAAGCAATGCCTTATGATGTAAAAACACACCTTCTATTATGCTGTCAAAAATTCAAAATATATTTAGTATATGATTAGCTCAAAATCGTAGCTCAGCTAGCTATTATTGTCAAAGATGATTAACTATAAATAAAGACATGAGAAGGGCTTTTATATCGGGTCCTTGCATAGTTTGAACTAGCGGTCACCGGCTTCCATCAATATGTGTTTTACAACAAAATAGTGTAATTGCCTGACGTAACCCATAAGGATGTCATAAACCTCACCGGTTTAATATTTGATATAACAACTAGAAAGTAATATTATTTGTATCTTAACATCACATGAACACTTTTCTTTCAACAAAATGATCATTTATATAAGTTAAAATGATTGATGTAAAAAGTAGAATGTTTTGAAATGGGCATCTCATAATCTACTGGAGGGTATCAAAATAACAATCCACGTAAATAATATTGGCAAAATATCTTTAAAAGATGAGGGGCCAATAAATATATGGCAAAGCGTGAGTGTGTAATTGGATAATATATCACATCAATGCTAGAGATCTAACGTGGATTCTTCCTATTGCTTTACAATCCAATATAATATCTTCTTTTTTTTTCTAGATTCAGTGGATATTTTTATGATTTCAATAAGTTGAAAGTCTCTTTGTTAAGTCATGTGGAATTGTTTGTTTAAAACTTATTGAAGATATATCTACTTGATTTGTAAGTCATTAAGATTTTGTTTTTTTCAGTATTAAACAAATTTTAACTTTTGTCTACACATATTCGTTGATCATGTTGTGTGACTGATTGGTGTCATTTTTTTATGGAAATAGTCGAAGATATATAAATGACCCAACTAACGAAATTATACAAGGAAAAAAACCAAACAATTACAAAAACATGTGTAAATTTTGCAACCACTCGACTCAAGTAACGTTTGTATAATTGTATTGAGTTTCCTATTAGATACCCACATAAAAAGAGACATTAAACACGAAATCAAAAATATATTCTTTCTTCGAACTGCTATTTTTTTATCAAAAAGTACTTCGTTAGGGAACCTCCAGTGCATCCACCACCCTGATATTTAATAGCCTCAAGAAACTTTTACTTGGATTTAATCGATACAATTGATCAAACCAATAGATTAACACATTTGACCCCGAATAGCTTGGAAATCAACATTTAACCATCTTCTAACTACTTGCCAAGTTCTCGTAGCACCAAAAAACCTCCAAACATATTATCCACTGTTTCAACATAAGAACAAATAGGACATAAATAAGAAGGAATATTAATACCCTTATCTACCAGATTTTTCCCGGTAGATAGACAATCTAACAACACCCTCCACGACAAAATATTGACTTTTCTAGAAATAAATTTATTTCATCTTGTATGCATGATACCAATAGAAGAATTATCATATCAATACAATATCTCATCGCTTTAACCATAAAATTATAGTAAGACTCCAAGTGCCACACCCATTTATATGTAGAATACTATAGCATTACATTAAATATCAACTCCGTGAGATTAGAAAATTGCTAAAACTCAACCCCACATCTCAACTCATGATGCCACTCACTTAACCAAGACCCATTGCGACACCAATTGCTAACAAGCAACCTTTATGAACCTCCATATTGTTTATTCTAGGAAATCTAGAAGCAAAAAATATACTACCCCTCCATCAATCTTTCCAAAATTTGTAGAAGCTTGATGTGCGTGAATAATATATATTTTTATGAAGATATTCATTCACACAAATTTAGTTTTAAAAATAGTTTTTACCCCATAACTAAATGACACACACGAAAGGCAAGTGTACCCGTCGAATAGTAATATAATTTTGGGGCAAGAACCTGATATCAATCTGTGGACGAGGTTTTTCGATACTTAACTTTTGTTACTCTAAAGCCTTTTCAAATAAATAATGTTCATGTAAATAATAAAAAGACTAAGTTAACGAAATTCAACACGATCTATCAAGAGGTTACCTAAACTGAGTATCCACTAATGTTCATGTAACGATCTAAGGGAAGCACCAATGATGACACAAACTCTCAAGTAACTAAGTCCCAATCAAGGTCACCTAGTTTTCTAATTTCTTTGGAAAATTAAAATGACAAAACACTCTAATCACCTAGAAATCACTCTTTTTATATCTATTTATAAAGTTAATACTAATCTTTAAACAAGTGTTACTTGTTTGTCAAAACTCCTAACTCGTCAATCTATGGAAAATTAAAATGAAGAACATACTAATAACCTAAAATTGCTTTTAATTAGATAGCTACCTAATGTTGCTCTTGATATGGCCCATGAGCATGATCATGCTAGATAACAATTTTGGCCTAAATCATCAATCTTACACGATTTATCATACTCTAGAGTCCACATTAATACTATCATGATCTTATCAAATCTAGGTGCTAGATTACATACACATGCTCAAATCTTCATCCATTTCGTGCTAACAATTACCATTCCTAGTTTCATGCCTTGAATCCTACCGACTAGAAACAAGATTCAACAATCATCATCCACACATGGGTTTTCAACATATCATGAGCAAACAATAATCAGACATTCGTGATTTCTAACTTGAAGCATGCTAACATAGTCCAAGAACAATACTAGAACATTATCATGAAGATTAACATTAAATTGTCATCATAATTTGTTCCCAATCATTACATTAACAAAAGTTCAACATAGTTTAGACAACTAACAATGTTTAGCCCATAGGGCTTACAAGAACTACAAACATGCTTGCCAAAGTACCACAATTCATGGTTAAGATCTAAGAAATTTCAAACCATAAGCAAGGAGGTAGTAGGATGGTTGATGAATGATGTTCTTCTTGATGTTGGAAGCCCTCTTGATGCTTGAAAATGGATGGAATACCCAATTTTAGAGTTTAGGATGGTGGGTGAAACCTACATGGCCCCCCTTCTAATGTGTCTGATGCTTGGTTTTTATCAAGAAACACAAACATGGTCATGTTGTAGAAAAGACATGGTTGTGTTTGAGTAAAACAAGATCCGGCCTCTTCATTCATTGGCTCTTCGATCTCCTTGGAGCAAAAATACCTTCATGGATTGGGTTTAAGGTTGATTCTAGGAACAAAGGTGGAACATGGTTATATATATTATGACTCCAACCCACACCGCATCTCAATTATTAATGAACCTCCACACCATTTATTAAGAAGAGCAAAATTAAAACCTTCAAAACTACCAATGACCAAGCCTCCATTATATATTTCCACTAACACCAACTCACATTTAATCCACGCCAATTATCACTGTCCTTAGAAAATTTTTGATCAAATAGCCTCTAATTTCTTTTTTACTATAAAAGGCATAACAAGATAATAGATACCAATATAGTCTAGAACAAAAGAATTAAGCATAGACCTCCCCTCAGCTTTCTATTTGGAAAGCTTTGGAAGGAATGATCAAAATTAACTTGTCAACCCAAAACTCTCATCGTATTAGCTCCAATATGAAGACCCAAATAAGAAACATTGCTGTCACACCCCGATTTCCACGTGTCACCGGTGGGCCCGGTAGGGGAGTATCGTGACATGGTTGGCAACATAATAGTCAAACAACACAATATATAAATATGCACAGCGGAAGCAAATGAAAAATATAATTCAACTTTAATAATGTTTGTAATATCGTGTATCACAACAGTTGAAGGTTTGTCCACAGAAGGATCAAAAATAAATGATAGTTCAACAGACGGTAGGCATCTTAAGCTTGCGAGACTTCTAGTGATGCTAAGGAGAAATCCCAGCCAATTACGCTTAGTACCTGCATTTAATCTTTTTGGGAAAATACGTCAGTTTACACTGGTAAATACTATCAACTGACTCATTTTAGAAAATGATTGAAAATTGATTTGGATGCACGTGGCATAAACATTTTATTTAACTTGGGAGAATTATTTAAATATATAATCTTGTGAACGAATTACATGTTCCTTATGCGTTCAGTAGCCCGGACGTACCGGGTTAAAGATCAATAGACACACCACATTAACTATTTATGCACTGACGAGTGTACGCCTACACTCCGCGCTTAGGTCGTGGCCATTTCGTAAAATGATGCCAAGGATATCCGGGACATGGTCATTAACCCCCCAAAGGCTTTAAGTAACAAGACTGTTTAAACGAGCCGATCAAATTATTCAATTAACCACCCAATGATGGAAGATTTGATGCCCGATCAAGCGGTATTCTATATACCGTAACCCAAGCCCGTATAGGGAAATAAGTTAAAAGTATTTACCTGAGAAATGTATAAATCACAATAAGCAAACGCAAGTAGCTTTTACTGGTACTCCTAATCTGGAACGAAGGTTTATAATAACCTATTAGAATCCTAACGGGTCTTTAATTAAGCTTAAGCTTAGACCGGTTAGTTTCAAAGATACGGTTCGTACGCACGATTAAGCGAAGACCGGATAGAATGTGATTTAGACCCGAAAAGTTCGGAGACTTGTTTAATATGGGTAATTCATACACATTCTGGATTTTTAGATAAAACCGATAAGGTTTGACCCGTTTAGGCTAGTTTATGTAAACTAGTTACATAAACCGAACCGAACGCGTAAATAAGCGTAACGGGTAATAATGAGAGCCATTTACAGGTTTCCTAAGTTAATATGCTCCAAATTTGTTGTGACATCAGTAAGGTATCATTTATTATGCCCGAAATGAATTTAAACACAAACTATGCCCCGTAGGGGTAGTTTGGTCATTTATAAGGTGATAAAAGAGTTTAAGTAATATTCTGAGTTACAGGTCTGATGTAATCAGCAAAGATAATTAATTTGCTAAGTTATATCAGTAGGTTATTGTATATATGTGAAATTTATCAATTATAACCAAACTATGCACCGTAGGGGCATTTTGGTAATTTCACATAAGCCGAAAAGCTCAAAACTGAAGTCTGAGTTTAAGGACTTTTGCTTACTGTTAAAATATTATAATTTGCCTCAAATATCAGTAAGTATCACCCTTGGTATGTTTAAAATAGTTTTAGTACATACTAGGCGCTTAAACCGCTTAATTAGGTGATTAGAAGCCGTTTCCGGGTTCTATATAGAAATCTGATATTTTTATTATTCCAGGAGGTTTAAAATAATTTATTTATCATATGTAATCAGTAGCAAAAGGTTTGGAGTCAATTAGCTATGTAAAACTCATTTTATAGCCCGTAAGGGCAAAACCGACAATTACCGGATTAAGCCTACGACTCTTAGTTATGCTCATCCTAAAATCAATTAAAAATCTTTAAAAATCCCAAAATAATATATTACATCAGTGGGTATTAAGTTTGATACCAAAAAGTAGGCTTAACTAGGCTATATGCTAATTACGCCGTTTTGTTAACATAAAGCTTTCATTTTACGCTAACGAGCATAACTCTTAACCTACACCTCAAACTGATGTCAAATTTTGTATGCAAGTTTAAATATCAGTAAGTAAGGTTTCTACTCTTTTACATTTCCAAAAATCACGTTTTAAAGTGAAAAGGGCATAATGGTCAACATACGAGCAATTAACGGAATCATGCATATTAATTGGATAACTAATGATCCGAGGTGTATAATCACAGAGGGTTATACTAGCATGTAACCTGGTCCAAATAAAGCTCTAAGGCATTTCTAAAATATACCATAACGGGTCAGAACTGAAAGTCAAAGCGAAAGTCAAACTATGCGACTTTCAGTCCCGAACCGGGTTTCTACTGAAAATTGTCGGGTTGAACATGTTTAGACATGTTCTTACATTCATTACCAAGTTATATCAATGATCAAACAGGTTATAAGTGTTCTACACTGCTAATTATGCATAAATTGTAATTTAAACATTCTGTTGACTTTTTATTAGTAAGTTTGACCCGACATTTGACCTATTTAGAGTGGGAATCAGGGGGAACCCTTTTGAGGGTTTATTACCCACATAATTACCTACTTAGAGGTACTTTCAATTCGAGATTTGACTGAGCCATTATTAATTAATCTCGAAGTCAAACCGTAATTACGACGGTTTGACTTTTAGCTAAATAACTAAGCTAAACTCAATTAAAGAAGGTTAAGCAAACTTACAAGAGTCCTATGAACGATTTGTGATCACTTGAGAGGGGTCTTGAGCTCCAGAAATGATCAGGAAGTGCAAGAGAAGATGTGAAGAACTTGTTGCAAACTAAGGGCTTTATATAGTGATTTAATCACCATAAGAAGTTGACACACAAGTCTACACCTCACCACAACTGATCAACAAGTGTTCCAAGTGCTTAGGGGGTGCCTAGGGGTCGCCCTTTATGTGGAAAATCGGATAAAATCGATCAGAATGAAAAAGGCAGACAAGAAACAAAATTTTCGGAGCTGGTAGTCCCTCGCGTGGCGCGAAGGACCCCCCCCCCCCCCCCGGGCTTCGCGTGGCGCGAGGCCTCCTCTGCACAAAATCAGAATTTTTGATTTATTTCATTTTGATCCTTGGCTCTTCAAACTTTGTTTAGACTTTTGTTTCTTGCATCTTGAACCCTCATAATTGATTTATAAAGGCTTTAAAACATATATCCACTTTGTTTAGCCCTCGGTTAACTTTATTGTCTCCCGAAAAGTCCTAAACTTATCGTTGACGCTTTGAACCCCTCGCATACGAATTTGATCACAACTTTCTCATACGATAACGAAACTTTACGAAATTTATATCGTGCATTCTAGTGAGCATAATTAACAGTTACAAAGCTTCGGGTTTGTCAAAAGGTCACTCAGAGGTATAATTTAAACATGTTGACACATTTAACCCCTGTAGTTTGTAATCTCTCACTTTTAGCTTCGTATGATCCATGATTTATTCGTTTGAAGGTATGAGCATCATGTAGGGTTAATGTACAATATATTTATTCACTGTTGACATTTAGAACTCGTATATTCACATACTTTCCATGATTGTCAACTTTAGTCCTTCCAGAACATTCTTTCACACGTTCAATCATATGACACGTGTCAACACTTTATAGGACGTGAATTTTCGAGGTGTTACAATTGCACCTATCATGTTTGCACCCAAAATTCGAGTATTACTCGATCTCAAATCGTGGTTTTATAGATGTAGATCATCATTAATATCCTAAATTTGTATTATATTGAGGTTTAGTTGGTCTAAAGTGAAAAAGAACTAATATGATATAGTTATTGTAATGGGTTTAAATGTAATGAGAGAAGCCAAATAGTAATCCAACTTTCGAAGTGTGGGGGTTGAGCGAGAACACTGCCGCAAGCCCCTTCAACCCATGAACAAGTGTTGGAAGGATATTAGGTGTTACAATATGACTGATTTATGGTAGCGGATGGAACAGATTGGGGAGTGACCACACCGTCCACCCTTAGAACCAATTAGAATCACCAACTCAAGCACTCGTCAATAGTGTATCATAAATTCCTGCAAACTAGTGGGGACCCCCCCCCCCCCCTCCGCGTTGCGACAGGAATTCAATTGGTATCAATTCTATTTTTATGGTATCGATATTCACTATATCAACTGAATAGTGCATCGTAAATTCCTTCAAACTAGTAGGATTCCCCCCGCGTTGCAGCGGGAATTCGATTGGCATCGGTTCGTTTTTTTATGATATCGATGTTCGCTATATCAACTGAAAGAGAAAACCCAAAAAAGAAAAATCGTGATATGGTTCGATTAGTCATGGTGCTCGTACAATTTCGGCACTCGTATAGCTTACAATTGTGATATGTCTTTAAAAATTATAAACACATGTTTTATGCGCACTAATATATTATGATGAACCAGTAGTATTCTTTTACAACAAAATTATATGGATTTCCTATATACTTTATTTTGTAAAGTTCTTTACCCTTGCATAAATGCTCCTCTCAAGATGAAATTGTAAATTGCCCATCTCAAATTAAAAAGATAAAACTGTAACTCAGGTACTCTTCATAATGAAGTATTTTGTATAGTATATAACTACTGGGATATCACCCGCCCTTCACGACAGGTTCGAAACATAGATAAAAATAATTGAATCACGAATGTGACGATACAAAAACCACGTGGCGACGGTATATTCGAATGTCACGGAAAAGTTACACCATTGTATACGAAAGCCAAGTTAGTTGAACATAATTTACACCAAAATGTCTATACAGATAAACATGGCGGTCGCACATTACAGCGGGTCGGTTTAAACATTGTGTATTTAGAGATGAGCGTAAGGTGGTTTAAAAAAAACAAACAGTTTAAATATGTTTAAAACAACAGGTCGATTTAAAAACAACTTTACAAAAATTCTCATCAAAACGTAGATAAAAATAACCCACGTAACATAAACTTGTTAAAAACTCAAAATGATGATCTTATTAAAGTTCGATGATTGTTGTGTAAATTAGTTAACAAAAAAGGGCAAAATTAACCAAAGGAGTGTAAATAAAGTTATCCACTAAAAATGAGTGTAGCTAAGAGAACTTGAATTTTTATATACAAGTGAGATTGGTGTTCAAAAAACATAAAACATTTCTTGTCAAAACAAAAAATAAAAAAGTTAATTGTAGCAAATGAGTTGTTATATTATATATATAATAATAATAAGTTAATTGTAGCTAATGAGTTATTGTATTATATATATAACAACAACAATAATAATAATAATAATTAGATACTAAGTTTATTCACCACACCCCGCAAACACCGTGGGGACTCAGGTTCGAATCCGGCTGCTAACCATTCGTTCCTGATGTCCACTCGGCTGGGGGACTCACCGCAAGGCAGCTATGTGGTGTGCTAGCTTGTGGAGCTGTAATGCTCCAGCGGCCGGGAGGTCCGTGCAAATTCCCCTCCCCTCCCACCCCCCCCCCCCCCCCCAAGTTTATTCACTATCAACTATAGCAAATAGTTGTCCATGGCATTATAGCCTAGTGGCATCTTGGGGGTGGGATAAGGCTTTGGGACCATTAGGTCCTGGGTTCGACTCTCAAAGATCGTTACATGGCTTATACGTGAATCTAAATACTCGTGTACTTTGAATCTTTATCATCTTTATTCTCTGGACTTCACAGATCTAAATGATGAAGTTTAAAGGAGATATGTATTGCTACAATTCTGAATGGCTGAGTAAAAGTACTTGCCTAGTGGTGTGCTTTATGAAATGTTTATAATTCTATATAATGGCCTCGGATTTCTTCGTTAGTAGTTCATTTTCTCATGTTTATGGAATATAGACTTGCAAATCAAATGCGAATCATTTAAGTATCTAGTCAACGTTTTCATCCGTAAAAACTTCGTTAATTGTTCGTTTTTCTCATGTTTAGGTAATATAGACTTCCAAATCAAATACAAATCGTTTAGGTATTTGTTCAATGTTTTCTTCCGTAAAAACGATAGAGTTACAAGTACATCAGTTTAGAAAAATAAGTATTATTTAACACACATTACGGCCTACAATAGGAACATGGTCAGGGTCCAGGTAACATGTTGGTTGTGGCACTTACCAAACACAGTACACCTTAGATGTTGAGGATCAACGAAACTATATGACAGATGGGTTTTTTTTGTCTAAATGATAGACGGGAGAAGAAATATAGCCGTTAGCAAGTGCTATTTACCCATTGTCCCCTATAAAAATGGTGTGTTCAATTTTTATTTTATTTTTTTTAAATTGAAGGTTAGGTCATATTTAGGTGTAAAATGTTGTTTAAAAATAGCAACTGCTAATTGTGGTGTGGACGATAGATCAACTAGCTTTTTATATAGTATTGTTGTGATGCTATATAGTTTTAAACAAGTATTAAGCACCCTCGCGTTGCGGCGGGGCCATCAACACTGAACTTGTGACGTGTTAATGCAAATAATTTAGACCGAAACATAAAACATAGAAAAGAATAACTAAGTTGACCTAGGAGTCGTGTGTTGCAACGAACCTATCAAACTGGAAAAAATAGACAATGTAAAAATGTTGAACCGTACACACGTTGTTAACTCGTAGAATTTAAAATGGAACGTAAAATAAAAAATTTGCGTAAGATTGAAAATATAAGGAACCAAAGTTGAAAGTAAAAATAATTTGAGGTTAAATTGCGAAAGACGAAAACTTTTGGGTTAAAAGTAAATAAATCAAATATGTTTGGGTTAAAAGTGAAAAATCAAGTTTTTTTTTTTTTTTTTGTCTGAAAATCTCCCTAAGCATTGGGTATATCCACTCTATTCACACAATTGTTGAAAATTTATAGTATTGAAATTGAAATATCAGGGCGCTTTTTCAGACTATTGATGGTATAAATTAAAATAAGTATTTAATAAATATTCATACTTGCTATAAATTAAAATAAGTATTTAATAAATATTCATACTTAAAACCTATGAAAATATTACAAATAAATAAATGCTTAAGTTATTTATAAACAAACTTTCGGCTTTACTTGATATCTTTTTCAAATCTCATCTTGATTCTCTACCCCTGGTGATTTTAGCCAACTTTTAAAAGAAGTAGCTTTCTGATGGTGACTAACTACAGTTTAAAGATTGGGTTGGATTGAAGTTAAATTTTTTTTTTTGAAAGGCTGATTGAAGTTAAATAATGCAATAACAAAAAGTTTTAGACTTTAAAACCATGACATGACTCAAATGGCCATTCTAGTGCAAACTTCATGTGGGTTTGTCCCACTGCAAGAGAAGTTTGTTAAGTCCAATCAATTAAACCAAATCCAACTTAAGTGTGTCGGTATTCCCAAATGCAATATCCTATCCGCATTCGTATCTTTATAATATTTTTAAATTCATAAAATATTTACAAGTTTTACATTATATATATTCAAACAATCTACTAAAAAAACTAAGGGATTTAAACATTTATCATTCATCGATCAATTGTTTATAGGGCTGCAAACGAACCGAACGAACACTTATCGAACGAGATTTTATGTTCGTGTTTGTTTGTTAATTTTAGGCAACGAACATTGACGAACACAAATGAGCACAAACTAATGTTCATGAACACAAATGGAAACAAACAAACACAAACAATGAAATATGTAATACACTGACACTTATTAGATATTTAATTTGTCAAAATTTTAAAGTATTTAAATATATATAAAAACTAAAAACACTAATGAACTATCGAACACAAACGAACACGTTACCGAACGTTCAATTGTAAATAAACATGTTAAAGTTTTTATTATATGTACATAACATTCAAGAATAAAATTAATAATTTTTACTAGAATGGGTTAAACACTTAAACAATTTAAACTTAAACATAAAAATACATGGACTAGGCCTACTATTATAACTTATTGGTTCGATTTTCTTCGTTTACTTAAAACGGTTATCCGATAACCAAACCTAAATTTTCGGTTATTAAAAATCTGAAAATCGAACCGTCGGTTTTTGTTTCTGTTCGATTTTTTTTATTATTTCGGTTACGATTCGGTTATTTCGGTTTCCTTCTCACCCTCTAATCAACCCTAGCAAATATTGTTAGCTCCAAAAAAGTCAAAAGGTGGAGAACTTGTTGATAGAATAGTAACAGTTGATACACAAATTTGATCTTAGATCATCCATTCCAAGTTCAGTCAAAAGTTTTGCGCCTCAAATAGTAAACTTACATGCAACTATTTATATGTAAACTAGTTTCAACTCAAATAGGGAATTTATTCTATGAACAAAATCATCTCCACCAAATAAACATAACAGAATACAAAATCATTAATAAATCGTTACAATACTATAAAATTTCTCACAATGTTATCCATCTCAATCTTACCTTTTATTCCAGCTAATTGTGGGTTCACAAACAGGATAAAGAAGCCTATAAATGATCCGCTTTAGGTGGCAAGCAAACATTTTGAACTAAAACTAGTGGGGTTTTGCAAGACCATATGCTGTTTCGATGGCCCAAATCTGCCTCAGAAATCGAAGCTTCGTAGAGCTCCACGTTATGGAGAGGAATATATTAAATCTTAAATTGTATATTTTTTAATCTATTTTTAGATATTAATTAAAAAGCCAACGATCGAGAGCATGAATAGAAGAAAATATAACGACTGATATAGATATAAGTATATATCATTATATCGATATGATATGCTACATCAACTCTTTATTAGTTAAGTGTGCGTAATTTGAAATAGCATCTTGGCCTAGTGGACGCGCACACGTAAAAGATAAATTCTTAACTTTACAATCTTACAAAAAAAAACTAAAGATGAAATAAAAGAATATATTTGAGGGTACTTTTGTCTTCGACGAGGAAAATTGAATTCAGCTATAAAGGGCGTGAACGATGTATTAACGTTCGGTTTAAAAGTTTGATACAGTTCTTCTATTTTCACTAGCTTCACTTGGGAAGATGGGGTAGTAGTGTTAGGAGGAATACAAGATGTGGCCGGATTTGAGAATATCGGTGCCTATGGTTTTGGCGTCAAGCATAGATCCAACAGAGTAATGAAGAATAACGAAAGAAGTGAAAGTACGAATGCATGGAATACAAGTTCAAGGTATGAAATCTAGCAAGGGGCCAATTATATTAGGTGATGATAGGGCCATTGTCATGTTGGATGACTAAGACGCAAGTGTTCTTTGCTCGCCAATCAAAGTAAGGGTGTTGTTGGAAATCGAAGGGTCTGACGTGCTGTCGTAGTACACGCGCAAATTTAATCCAAATTACAACTAGTAGATAGCAGTAAATGGGTATCGAAAACATGGAGTTTGTGGAATATGTGTTATTTAGAAGTATATCTAAGTTAACTAAGATTAAACTAATTGCAGTAAAAGTAAATTTTAAGAGTTGGTTTGATTAATTTGATTTGTAAAACTAAGATTACTATTCTAATTGCAAAATGAAAGTGTTGGTTGTAAACAAATTAGAGACAAATGACCATCTTTAGTTTCCAGTTTGCTTCAACATTTGTGCTATCATTCACTAGAAAGAACTACATAGACATAGTTCATGTGTAATTACTCGTTGTAATAAAAGGGAACTAAGTACTCAGATTCCTAGAACGTGAGGTTGTTACCCGATGACCAATTAACCCTTACCCAATCCTAATTCTACCCATGATATCTCGATTGCCAACGGCACCAAGAACGTACGGTTTCAAAATAGAATAATCATAAGAATCAACAATTTACAAGCAAATAAGAACACATCATAATAAACAAAACATAAATTAAGTTAATCATTCTAGAAATATGAAATCAAAGCACAATTGTCTTAAACAAACCTTCAACTAAAGATGACCACAAAGTGTTTAGCCACTCATGGCTTGAATCATCATCACATCCATATCAATGTTCATAGGAATTAAAAACACTAACAAGATTTTTAGAAATTGTTTCAAGCTCTCAAGAACACCCAAAAATCGCCCCTAGACTCCTGGTAACCGAATGGGAATGATTGGATTTGAAAAGACACAATAAAACATCATAAAATAGAGCAGTTACACATTTCTCGTTGGCCTCCACCGTAAGCTACGGTGGCCACCGTAGCTTACGGTGGCTTGGAATGGCTTACGGTGGGTCTCTACTGCCTTACGGTGGAAGAAAAATGCTGGGGGCTACCGTAATTTACGGTAGCTACCGTAAGCTACGGTAGCCTTCAGCATGCAATTTTGTTTTCTTCATAACTTTTTCGTTTCAACTCCGTTTTCTTCACCGTTTTCGCCTACGTTCTCGTAATTTCGTCCTCTATCATGTTATATTCTTAATTCTTCAATTTCAAAATTTTATTTTTTACATTTATTCTCCGTCTTTCAATCTCCAATCTAGTCGCGTCTATTCGAAGCTTTATTTCCATACTTTTAAGCTCCAAATGTACATGAAACACAAGCAACCGTAGTTATCTAATTCAAGACAATTACATGATCAAATGAGGGATTAACTCATCTTTTAACACACTTAAGGGTTGTCCCATGGACCACCCGTCACATCCCCACACTTAACCGTTGCTTGCCCCAAGCAACCCATTACAAATCATTTCCAAGTGCACAAGCGATCAACACAAATCAAGCATAAACATGTTATCCTTTTACTAACCCTTTCCTAACACCCAAACAACACACCCCTCACTATATCTCTCTTCTCGGCAACAAGTAAGCACTAGCAAATAAAAGCTAGACACACAAAAGGTAAACATGTGATTGCACAACTATATGATTGTACCTAAATCGGTCCTCCTCCTAACAAGTGCCAAACATGAATGCAAATCAAAGGGACCTTAAGGTTGTAACGTGGCTAGGTGTACGGTAGGAAATGGAATATATATGTAGTAGCGAAGGACTTAACCCGGTCTTTTATTACACAATGAAACAAACAATAAAAATGACATAACTTCTATATACAAGACAACTCAACATCACTTCTTTTTTCTTTTTCATTGCTTTTTCACTTTTTTTTTCTTTTTTTTTTTCATTTCTTTTTTTTCTTTTTTTCGCATAGAGAAACATTCAACAAAACATATCTAAACACAACTATAACAACTACTAACACTATAAGACCGGGTCAAGTCGGGTAAATTTTTTGGGAACTAGGTAAGGGGTAACAAATGATTGGCTTTAGGCACAAAATGGGCAACTAAATGTCCAAACCCCCGCCCCTCTCACTACCAAGCTCATATATATAATTTATGAGGTCCAACCCCCCAAAACCCACACTCGCACACACTATGACGAGGCTACCTAAATGCCCTTATCCTATCCACATTCATGTTTCACTAAGGCCTCGAACCGTATTCAAGCACAAGTTCTATTGCACCCCCACCCATTGCCACTCTCATCAAAGATATAATTATTTATTTACATTTGTGGCTTCAACTCTCACCAAGAAAAATGGTAAATAAGGGTTGCCGGTGTGCCACTCGGGGTTAGTCCAAGGTGTTCAAATTCCAACAATGTTTAGCTTGATTTAAAATTTTCAAAAACCTCAAAATTTTCCCCCCATCCCCACACTTGGGATACATTGACCCCAATGTATGGTTTTGGAAGGAATTGATCACTAAAACCCATTCAACATCAACAAAAGCTTAAACACTCAAACCCCAAATTTCTTTTTTTTTTTTATCAAAAAGCAAACAAACTAACTACCAATATTTCAAAGCTAAAGAACATAACAAGACTAAGGAAAGAGTACATTGACCTGGTGAAGTTTGCCACAACAGATGTTGTAGATAATCCGACTTCCTATCACCACCTTCACCCAAATATCCGCACATCTTCCCCACACTTGAATGTCGCCATGGCCCTGAAACATAGAAAGATAAAAACAGCAAGATCAATATAAAATCCCGGGTTGCCTCCCGAGCAGCGCTAAGTTTCGAGTCTTCAGCCAGACCGTGCCACCCCCATTTAGGGTGGCTCAAAGAATCGGTTCTTGTCACTTCCATCACTACATCGTGCCATTGCATAAAATGCATCCGTCCTGCTTCGATTCGGTGGGTAATCGAATACACTCCTACTTGATCCCGTATACGTTTCTTCACGATTCGGTGGGTGATTTATTTTCATTCTTTGACACACATTTTTCATACAATCACTAGACTCACCACCCTTCCCCTCAATGGACTCATAACTAATCACTCCAGTTTGAACATCAAAGGACAACTTACGGTTCTTTTCGGTCATGGTAATAATCTCATCTCTACAATTAATTTGAGCATTTGCTGTGTATAGAAACGGTCGACCTAAGATTACCCTTTGTTGTGCTGCCATTTTGGTAGAAGCATAGTCTAGAACTAGAAAATCCACCGGGTATTCAAACTCTCCCAACTGAATCTTAACATTCCTAACCATTCCCCGTGGACGCCTCCAACTTTCATCCGCCAAGCTCACCATGGTGTCTACATCTTGCAGCGGGCCAAAGTCATACATGTCATACAACTCGCCTGATAGCATGCTCATGCCCGCCCCATAGTCCAACAATGCATGAGGAATTTTTAGTTTTCCCACTCGGATAGGCACGAGTGGTGCTCCATGTTCTTTGTCATTTTCAACCTCGGCATCTTTCCCATACCTGCACTCACTTGACAAGAAGAAGTTAGAAATGTTTCATTAAATTCACTATTAGGAACGATACTTACTACATTGATATTAACACTTTTAATGTTTTTGGAATTTGTCACCGCGTCACTTTGTAGTTGACCTTTTCCTTTCTTCAAGATTGCCACTTCACTTGCAAGTTGACCCATTTGAGTGGTCAACGATTGAATAGCTTTGTCAGGGATTTCATATTTTTGCATACGAACCTCATCAAGTTGATTTCTTCGTTGCATCTCCATTTGCATTGCTTTCAACATCTCCATGACCTCATTTCCACCCGAGGAACCTTGATTGTATTGTTGGCGAGGTGCAAAATTACTTTGAGCTCCTTGGAAATTTGGGTTAGCTTGGTTCGCCGGGTTCCCATAACGGAAGTTGGGATGATTTCTCAACCCGGGATGGTATGTTCGAATTCATGTTAAAGTTTCGACCACCCCCTTGAATAGCATTTACCTCTTCCACTTGCTCCTCCGCCACTCCTACTAAACAAATTTTCGCCGTGTGGCCTATCTCATTGCAATTAGTGCACACGTTGTACACTTGATTCGTGACTTGCACACCTACATTCTCTACCCCATTCACTTGTGGCCTTGCTATCACATGTTTTGCCCGTCTTGAAGATTGAGCCTTTCTTTTTGAAGTAACCGCCATTTGCTCTAAAAATGCCCAATCATCATGCTCAAAGTTGGTACCAAAAGTACCGTTAGTGATTGACATTAAATCACGAGCATCCTCCGAACTCAACCCCTCGTAAAACGCGTTCAACAATTCCCAAAGTTGTATACCTGGTGGGGGCAATTTTTCAACATCATGTTGAATCTTTCGAAAGCTTCATGAAACATCTCCCCCGATTGTTGTTGAAAGCTCCTCAAACTCCTCCTTGCATCATTAGTCTTTTGAGAAGTGTAGAACTCCTCCAAGAAAATTTGTTGCATATCGGCCCACGTATAAATCGATGCAGAGGGCAAAGTGTGAAACCATC
This sequence comes from Helianthus tuberosus, assembly GCA_030545235.1. Taxonomy (NCBI): domain Eukaryota; kingdom Viridiplantae; phylum Streptophyta; class Magnoliopsida; order Asterales; family Asteraceae; genus Helianthus; species Helianthus tuberosus. Next base: position 61,464,159 of record CM060402.1, on the reverse strand, counting down.
TTTTTGCCTTATCTTCCAAAGAGAATTGAAATAGAACCAACTTGACATCGTCCGACGAAAAACCTTGATCTCCAATAGTGTTGCAAATGGAGTCGTATGTTTCCAAATGAAAGTAAGGTTCTTCCGTTGCTAACCCCTTAAACTTTGGCAAACTTTGGAGTGCAGTTGTTCTAACTTCAAAGGTCCTTCCATCCGGGTGATGAGGAATCACTACCGTGGAAGGATTGTTAGTGATAACGGGTCGGAAATGAGCTTCAATTCCCCGCACTACCTCCCGGTGATGTCTTCGTGGGGCACCCAATGGTGCTCTTGGTTGACCCATTTGTCCTTGCATAGGCCCTTGAGGTGCAAATGGTGGCTGAAATTGGTATTGTTGCATTGGTGGTTGTTGCACCGACCTTTGGAATTGGTGATGTTGATATTGCGTACGAACTTGTTGTAGAGGTGTTGGTCTTTGGATTTGTGGCCCATGTTGCCGAATTTGTTGTATCCCCGTTGGAAGCCTACCCACATCTTGAATTTGTTGCAATGGTTGACTTTGTTGACCCACTCCTCCTTGAGGTCCCAAATTACCTCCATCACCCCCATAGTAAAATCCTTCTTCTTCTTATCCTCTAAAGTCTTCTTCATACCCATCATCATAACCATCTCCTCCTATACCAAAATATTGCACAAATGGAAAAGATGAATAGTGGAACCCAATGGATTCGGTGGTCGATATGAATAACGGTTGAGCTTTGTGGTAGTGGATAGGTAGAAGATGATTGACCCGTAGTTGGGAAAAATGTGAAACTAGTGGAATTGTGGTAGAAGGGCTAAAGGTAAGGGTAGGTTCAACTTGGGTAGTAATCGGTTATGTAGTAGTGTTGGTTGGTGTAACATTATGTGGTGAAGTAATGTTGGTAGTAGAACTAGGCATGGTGGTATTTGGTGAAGGTTGTGTGGATGTAGGAATGAATGATGAGGTCGTTTGACCTGTTGTGGGTGGGATTTGTGAATCGGTCATTATATTTCTTGGTGTAACGGGTGAAGTAGGTGAACCAACGACCTTGTTTTCTCTTAACAAAACTCGGTTTTGCCTTAGCGTTCTTTCAATTTCCGGATCAAACGATAGCGGTGATGACTTGTGAGAGCCCCTAGTATGCATACACTTGAAGTACCTGCACACTAAACATAACCAGCGTAAACCCGAAAATAACAAAACAAAACTACTAAATTAACACATGTTGCACACTACTCCCCGGCAACGGCGCCAAAATTTGACGTGCTGTCGTAGTACACGCGCAAATTTAATCCAAATTACAACTAGTAGATAGCAGTAAATGGGTATCGAACACAGGGAGTTTGTGGAATATGTGTTATTTAGAAGTATATCTAAGTTAACTAAGATTAAACTAATTGCAGTAAAAGTAAATTTTAAGAGTTGGTTTGATTAATTTGATTTGTAAAACTAAGATTACTATTCTAATTGCAAAATGAAAGTGTTGGTTGTAAACAAATTAGAGACAAATGGCCATCTTTAGTTTCCAGTTTGCTTCAACATTTGTTCTATCATTCACTAGAAAGAACTACATAGACATAGTTCATGTGTAATTACTCGTTGTGATAAAAGGGAACTAAGTACTCAGATTCCTAGAACGTGAGGTTGTTACCCGATGACCAATTAACCCTTACCCAATCCTAATTCTACCCATGATATCTCGATTGCCAACGGCACCAAGAACGTATGGTTTCAAAATAGAATAATCATAAGAATAAACAATTTACAAGCAAATAAGAACATATCATAATAAACAAAACATAAATTAAGTTTATCATTCTAGAAATATGAAATCAAAGCACAATTGTCTTAAACAAACCTTCAACTAAAGATGACCACAAAGTGTTTAGCCACTCATGGCTTGAATCATCATCACATACATATCAATGTTCATAGGAATTAAAAACACTAACAAGATTTTTAGAAATTGTTTCAAGCTCTCAAGAACACCCAAAAATCGCCCCTAGACTCCTGGTAACCGAATGGGAATGATTGGATTTGAAAAGACACAATAAAACATCATAAAATAGGGCAGTTACACATTTCTCGCTGGCCTCCACCGTAAGCTACGGTGGCTTGGAATGGCTTACGGTGGGTCTCTACTGCCTTACGGTGGAAGAAAAACGCTGGGGGCTACCGTAATTTACGGTAGCTACCGTAAGCTACGGTAGCCTTCAGCATGCAATTTTGTTTTCTTCATAACTTTTTCGTTTCAACTCCGTTTTCTTCACCGTTTTCGCCTACGTTCTCGTAATTTCGTCCTCTATCATGTTATCTTCTTAATTCTTCAATTCCAAAATTTTATTTTTTTCATTTATTCTCCGTCTTTCAATCTCCAATCTAGTCACGTCTATTCGAAGCTTTATTTCCATACTTTTAAGCTCCAAATGTACCTGAAACACAAGCAACCGTAGTTATCTAATTCAAGACAATTACATGATCAAATGAGGGATTAAATCGTCTTTTAACACACTTAAGGGTTGTCCCATGGACCACCCGTCAGGGTCCCACAAAGGGCGTGAAATGTTGAATCTCTCTAGACTATGAGTCTCTGAACATGGATACGCCGTCTACAAGAAAAAGGACACCATCAAGCTCATTCGGGTTTTGAGTTCCCTAACTACCAACCTTTAGACATGAAATGAGTAATTGGTATGTGACGATGTATGACCTAGTTTACCCAAGTCAAACCAGTCAACACCCATTAAACCAGGTTGCCCCACAACCGACATATTAAAATGTGGTAAATAATTTTATTAATAAATAATAGAATCTCCAAAGAATGTGAAGATTCTCATTGATTAACTAAATCTCCTATTTTATGGAAGAATATCCTAATTCGAATATAATTCTTAAAGGGTAAACCCTAATCATCACCAACTATAAATAGGGGACTCTTACCCAATATTATACAAGTTGTTTTCTACCCACAAACTCTCTCTACATACTACGATCTATTGAATCCAATACTGACTTGAGTATTGGAGCGTGGTCCGGAGACTCCGGTCTTTGACCCCTTCTAACGTGTTCCTTGATTTTGTAGACCTGAAATGAGACGAAGAAGACAAAGTGTGGCCATGTTCATTTATATCATCGCTAGTAGATACCCACTCAGGTAGCTGCTTCATCATTGGCGCCATCCATGGGACCGAAAACGAATTGCACTTCATCTTCTTCATGCAATCTCAAGATCTAGGATTTTTATATACCGCACCATAATCTGTGGTGCGTGGTTCAAAGAGGGTGCTTGGGAGATCCATCTCCCTCGTCATCAACAACCCTCACATATGAGTCCTCTTCAGTCTTATCCATACTTTGTGGACCATCGATCTTTAAATTCGGTTTCCTCAAGCTGAATACACACTTTCAGATCTACCATGATCAGATCTACACTTCTTCAGGGTTGGTAAATGATCTTTTCTCTTTCAGTGAATATTAGAAGTGCATAGCTTACTTATGATTGATTATATATCTATTACATCTTTCCATAACAGTTGATACCATTGAAGCATAAGGCACCTATTTATAGTTGAGGAAGATGTTTGGAGGTTGCAACAGGTGTTATGGGGAGTCCTCAGGAGCCTACAAGTGTCCTAAGACGTGGCACAATTGACAAACAAGCCCATGGTTTCGAGTTACATGAGTTTTGGTTGTTTTTGTGCCTGCCAACCAAAGAAAACGCACAACGACCTCTGTCGCAACCCGCGACGGGTTTAACCGGGTCCTCCATGGCCCGTGGCCTCCAAAACTTTTATAAGTTTGGCAGTTTTAGCCCCTTAGCTCCTAAACTCTCAAATACTTTCATAACTTGCACTTTTAACCCCTTAAAGCCAAAGTTAGGTATATCCGAGAGTATAACCGAACATCGAAAGCTCCTGGTTCGTTAAAAGGTCACTCATAGGTATAAATTAACATGTTGACGCTTTTAATCCTCCAAATTACAAACTTTCAATTAATTTCACAAACGGTTTCATTCGTCCAACAAGTGGCTCGTTTAGAGAATACAAACACCGTAGAGGGTCACTCAGAGGCGTAGTTTAAGCATGTTGACACTTTTAGTCCCTCCACATTCATACTTTCATCGTTTAGTAAAAATAGTCCCTCCTAACCAATATTAGGCATCATTAGGAATAGGGACACGTGTCAGTACATTATTGGACACGATTTTACAAGGTGTTACATCAGGACTGTCCTTCTGTTGCATCCAGATTATATGCAGACCTAGGCACAGTCAAGATATCTTAAAAGAGCCGAAAAAGGGCCAAAAACCTTAAAAGGAAGAAAATCTTACAACAAGAGAATTTTGTGTGCTTTAAAGCCAAATTCGTACCAATAAGGTATTTGCCTAGCCCTCGTCAGACTTTACTTGTCACTCTGTTGTACGAAAGTACTGACCTGTTCACTAGAAAGTCTGGCATTGTAAAAACGAAATGATGGACTCAGTATACTCACCTGCTACGATGAATCGTTGTGCTTACCTTGATCGCGGGGGTATGTCTTGGTATGGGACACACAGATGTCACGGTATAAATCTACCCTAAGTGTATCACGAGGTTGAAAGTTGAAGGTTGAGTGTTAAATTAAGAGGACAAATAGTAGCAATCGCGTGGACCAGTCCAAGTAAGCACGAATTGAAAAGTGTTCCATAATCAGTTCGAGAACGATTTGATCCCATGGTAGTTTCCCAAATTTTACCCCTTTGTTATTATTTTATTATTTTTCTGATTAAAAGGTTGCTCGGTTGGTTGGTTCGTTGACTTTGAGAAAGATGTTTTCTGTCTTGAAAAGGTAAAACATTAAAATAATAATTTGGTCCACTGGCCCACTATTTCGGATGGAGCCCACTGGTTCGGATAAGTCATCTTAGACCAGGCCCACCATCTCGGATTGTGTCTCGGACCACGGTTCCGAGATGGGCCTAGCCCATGAACCGAAGGCCCAATCTGAGATGGATGTAAACAGTGTGATTTTGATTCGAGACATACATCTCACACCATTTGCATACATAAGCATCTCGGATAAACAATCAGAATTCTCTCTTAGACTACATCTCGGACAATCATCTCATATAAAGGTTTCTATGCATCTCGGGTGGATCTCGGATGAACTTCAGAACAATGTCTAACATCTCGGATGCATCTCGAATCAAAATATGCATCTCGGATAAATATTCGAGATCCGAGATCAGTGAACCCTGATTTTGACCCTTTTGACCTTGACCCTTCATTTGACCCCCTGATTGACCTATTAACTTGGTTTGAATTATTGACTCATTGACTTTTATTGACTCGTCAACTTTTCGAACCAAAGTTAATCTTCGTCAATATGCTTAACATATTAAATGTTGTGTAGAAAATGGCGCAAGCTATGATGATCGATCAGCGTCCGCTAGAAGTTGAACTATTCCACCATCAAGCCGGATATCTTTCAGACCCTCCCTGCGGAATAGATTGAGCTCTTCAACTCTTTAATTGTCAGTCTAAACAACTGCAAAATCTCACACGCACTTAAGACAAATCCAGCTATTTGTCACGACTGTGTTAAGGCATTCTGGAATTCAGCGAAAGTAAAGAGAAGAGATGCCAATGGTGCAGGAGTAATCGGAGCTAAAGTAAAGAAGAAGAAGATAGTGATTACAGAAGCTACAATTCGTGAAGTATTAAAGTTCGGAGATCAGCCAGATCATCATACTTCATACGAACAGGATAGAGTTCTGCCAGCACTGCGAAGAATGAGCTATGAAGGAAATTACCCAACTGTTCTCAAGAAGTTGTTCCCACTGTACTGGAGATTACCCAACCGTTCTCAAGAAGTTGTTCCCATTGGTTGGGTGGGAAACAAGGGTAATGGTTAGGGTGCTATAAGTTGCTCCAAGTTAGGGTCTGCAGCTGTAGTTGCTAGAATATGAAAGTTTGCTAGACTCCTATTGAGCATATCTTGGGTGTGGGCATCTATTTCTCTCTTTGCGGCTGCTAAAACTCGCTGTTGTTATAACTTTTTCATCCTCTTCCTATGTTCATGCCCTCCCCAACTGAACCATCCTCTCTTTTTAGGAGGGAATGGCTCTTCAGGCTAAACCTTAAACACGAATATCCCATCTTCATTGTCAGCTGAATACCCTGAGAGGGTAGGATGTGAAGAGGTACCTTCGCTCCTAGGTGAGCTGGACAACTGACGATAGGCGTCGGAGGGTCCTTGATCGCTCATACTGTAAACTAACAAATAGTCAAATAACACACAACAATAAAATACAAATATGTACGTAGTTCCGCGGAAAATTTCCTAACATATTGAATAATATCTTGGTGTCAGCAGAACACTTCTGTGGCTGAATCAGTGGCTTAGCTCTGATACCACCTTCTATCGCAACCCTCGTCCCCTAATTACCCGGGAACGGGTGGTCGCGGCCAGTTTCAGTGGTATCGGTGTTTATCATTTTGGCAGCGGAAATTACATCAGGGCCTTAGTTAGGAAATATTTTATCAGAGTAAAACACCACGCTTTTAATATATTAAACACATGGGAAAATCCCAAGTTTCAAGTACACACATTTTTCATAGAGATAAACCCTATTTTATTTAAATGAAACATCTCTTTATTTTAGGTAACTTTATAGCCACTTTTCCAAGCCTTCAGTGCTGTCCAGCTGGCTTCTATTTGGCTTTCACATTTTGTTACCTGAAACGCGTTTAAAAACATTTTGTCAGTGGGAAATACTGGTGAGCAAATCCCAGTTTAATCAAGTTAAGCAAAACCATTGTACAGTATTGAGTGCGGTCGCGCAATACATTTGTTTCCATCTACTTTAATTACCACCCACGGTACTGTCAACCCGACTTGTGGTCATGTTACTACTCACAATGTAGTAACAAATTTTGTATACAAAACCCCAACATACCTACGATAATTGTAGAATACAAATACTCAATCACTGTTTAATATAATGTTAATCATATGAGGTTTTGTAAAAATAATTTGCAAAAAGGAGATTACTAACATTGCTGTCTTAGGGTTTTCCTAAAGTATTTCCTGGTGATTATCTATTAATTACACAAATGTACACGCGTTAGTATAACAAACCAATATTTACATTAGAAATACCTTTCCCGATACGGCATTCCAACGACTACGTCGGGCAGAAACACGACAGCCGTTACGGAACCCTGGATCAATCGGCCAGCGTATCTAATACGTAATCGGGGCTATGATACTTACAACGGGGCAGAACTTTGTTAATTATGGGGTATAATACCCGAAAATTATGTTTGCTATGTAGAAATTCGAGAGAGAGAAAGATTGTGAGCGAATTCGACTGAACAGCCGATGCCCTCAATTTATAGGGCCTGATTTCAGGTCCCTCGCGACCCGTGAAGGATGTAGCCAAAGGCTACGTGGCCCATGATGTAGGTCGCCTAGGGTTTAGCCTTGGCTAGTCACGAGCATAGGTCGTCCGTGTGTCTCGCCACGTGGCGGCCCGGGGTTGTGCCACCAGTCACTCGCTCGCGGTCCGCGTAAGACCAGGGCAAGGTCTTCGCGGCCCGCCACAGCCATTAAAAAATTGATTTTTAATTTAGTTAAATAAAATAAAGGTATTCGGAGGTTGTTTGCGTATACGGGGTGTATTTTAGGATATATTGGGGCACTCTAAATATTTTTAGGGTGTCAGATTGTGTAGGAGGGTTGTTATATCCTCCCCACCTTGTTTTAGAGCTCGTCCTCGAGATCTACTGGAATAGGTGTGGATATTTCTTTTGCATTTCTGATTCAAGCTCCCATGTGTACTCTGGTCCTCTTTTGGAGTCCCATTTCACTTTGACCAGAACTAATCTCTTGTGTTTGAGATTCTTGACTTTCCTGTCTTCAATTTGTAGAGGTCTTTCTACAAATTTTAGCTGCTCATTTACCTCTATGTCCTTAAGAGGTACTACCAGCGATTCATCAGCTAAACATTTCTTGAGATTAGATACATGAAATACATCATGTATTCCTGCCATTTCTGCTGGCAGTTGTAGCTGATAGGCTACAGGTCCTATTCTTTTAATAATCTCAAAAGGACCAACATACCTGGGGCTTAGCTTTCCTCTTTTAATGAATCTTACCACTCCTTTTCCAAGGAGAGACTTTCAATAACACTTTGTCTCCTACCTGAAATTCCAATGGCTTTCGTCTGTTATCTGCATAACTCTTTCGTCGATCACGTGCTGCTTTCAATCGTTCCTTGACTTGAATGATCTTGTCAGTTGTTTCTTGCACTATCTCATGTCCGGATAGTTGCTTTTCTCCAATTTCTTCCCAACAGACTGGCGTTCGGCACTTCCGTCCATAAAGTGCTTCGAATGGTGCAGCATTGATACTTTTGTGATAACTGTTATTGTAAGAAAAATCTATTAACGGTAAGTGATCGTCCCAATTACCTCCGAAATCAATTACACAAGCTCTAAGCATATCCTCCATTGTCTGAATTGTCCTTTCGCTTTGTCCGTCCATTTGAGGATGATAGGTTGTACTTAGATTCAACTTGGTTCCCATTGCTTTTTGGAAACTTGTCCAAAAATGAGAGGTAAAACAGCTATCCCTATCAGACACAACTGATAAAGGAATTCCATGTAATGAAACTATTTCATTTACATACAATTTAGCTAGTTGTTCCATACTGAAAGTTTCCTTCATAGGTAGGAAATGAGCTGACTTGGTTAGCCTGTCTACACTCACCCAGATTGTATCATTACCTTTTCTTGTTTTGGGTAATTTGGTAACAAAGTCCATTGTTATTAATTCCCATTTCCATACAGGCATTTCCAATTGCTGTAACAAACCTGAGGGTTTCTGATGTTCAGTTTTAACTTGTGAACAGGTTAAACACTTTCAACATATGCTGCTATATCTTTTTTCATTCCTATCCACCAGAAATTCTTTCTTAAGTCCTGATACATTTTATCACTTCCAGGATGCATCGTATACTTAGACTTATGGGCTTCTTCTAATATACGGTGGCGTAGGTTTCCTAATCTGGGTATCCACATTCTTTTCTTATGGAATCTCCAAATTCCGTCAGTTCCTAGTTCTAATTCCTTAATCATTCCTTTTAACTTTTCAGTATCATCCTTGATTACTGATTCTTGTGCCTTTCTAATATGTTCATTTAAATCTATCTGTAGATTTAATTTAAGAGAACGTACTCTTTTTGGCTTTTCATGACACTTTCGACTTAAAGCATCAGCCACTACATTTTCCTTTCCTGCATGATACTGGATATTACAATCATAATCACTAAGTATCTTCATCCAGCGTCTTTTTCTCATATTCAATTCCTTTTGCCCAAAAACATACCTTAAACTCTTATGGTCGGTGAAAATGGTAAACTTACTGCCGTAAAGGTAATGTCTCCAAATCTTAAGGGCAAAAATTTTGGCTCCTAGTCATGGGTTGAATAATTCTCTTCATGGTTCTTAAGTTGTCTAGATGCATAGGCTATAACCTTTTGACGTTGCATCAGCACACATCCATAACCTAACTTAGAAGTGTCATAATAGACTATAAAGTCTTCAGTTCCTTCTGGTAACGCTAGTATGGCTGCGCGGGTTAATCTTTCCTTAAGAATTCTAAAGGCTTCTTCTTGTTTTGGTCCCCATTCAAACTTAACAGATTTACAGGTTAGCTTAGTTAAGGGAATGGTTATTCTAGAAAAATCTCGAATAAACCTTCTATAATAACCGGCCAATCCTAAGAAACTTCTAACCTCGGTTGGTGACTAAGGGGTTTTCCATTTGGTAATCGCCTCGATCTTTGTGGGATCCACATGAATTCCTTCATGATTAACTAAATGTCCAAGAAACTATACCTGTTCTAACCAAAACTCGCACTTTGAAAACTTTGCATAAAGCTTTTCTTTTCTTAATAAACTTAAAAGTGTGTGCAAATGCTTTGCATGTTCCTCTTTACTCTTAGAGTAAATGAGAATATCATCTATAAAAACAATTATGAACTTATCCAAATATGGCTTACATATTCGGTTCATCATGTCCATGAATACGGCTGGGGCATTGGTTAAACCAAATGGCATGACAGTAAATTCATAATGGCCATACCTTGTTCTAAAAGCGGTCTTAGGAATGTCCTCTTCATGTACCTTTAGTTGATGATATCCTGATCATAAGTCGATTTTAGAGAAAAATCGAGCTCCTTGTAATTGATCAAACAAATCATCGATTCTCGGTAATGGGTACCGATTTTTTATCGTGACTTTATTCAATTCGCGAAAGTCAATGCACGTACGCATTGATTCGTCTTTCTTTTTAACGGATAAGATCGGTGCTCCCCATGGCGATGAGCTTGGCTGTATGAATCCTTTTTCCAACAATTCGTCTAACTGTTTCTTCAGTTCTTGCATTTCTGCGGGTGCCAAACGGTAAGGTGCTTTGGCAATTGGTGTTGTTCCTGGTAGCAGATGAATTCTGAATTCAACATCTCTGTCTGGAGGTAGTCCTGGCAATTCTTCTGGAAACACATCTGGAAATTGAGATACTACAGGGATATCTTTTAATTCTTTTCCTTTAGTGTTAGTGATTATAGAAATCAAATACACTAATGATCATTTTCTTATATAACTTGTTGTTTTCATCACAGAGATGAATTTCGTGGATCTAGATAGCTTATCTCCTTTAATCGTGATCTTTTCACCCCTTGGTGAATTTACTTGAATCGACTTTTGATCACATAAAATACTGGCTTTATTGGCTATTAACCAATCCATTCCTAATACAACATCAAATCTGGCCAGATTCATTGGGTAAAGGTTTGCAATAAATTTTTGATTTAAAAATTCTATTATTGCTCCCTGCAAGATTTCAGAAATCTTAATGGTTTCCCCATTTGCTGTTTCTACAAGACATTGTTGTGGGAGTTTAGTTAATGGTTGATTTAGAAGTTTGCAAAATGAAGTATTAATAAAACTTTGGTTTGCACCAGAGTCAAATAATACTTTAGCAAAAACATCATTAACTAAAAAACGTATCGGTAATCACGTCCGGAATCATCTTTGCTTCTTCTGCAGTCAGAACAAATGCTCTAGCATTTTTAGTAGTCTTGTTGTTCATGGCTGGAACTAGTTTTGGACAGTTTGGCTTGATATGGCCCTTTTCTCCACAGTTGAAGCACATTCCATTATTTGGTTTCTTCCTACAATTTTCTTCCTTGTGTCCTGGTATTTTGCAGAAATTGTTGTAAGTGGAGCATCTTCCTGAATGTTTCTTCTTGCAAGCCTTGCAGTAAGGTGCGGAGGTAGAACCTACATTTTTCCCTCGGTTGGAATTACCGTAACGGAATTCTTGGGTAAGCTTTTGAGCTAAGTTTCTCCTCTGATCCTCTTCTCGTGTATGTACTAATTCATCAGTCAAGGTGTTTGCTAGTTCTATGGCTTCTTCTATAGTTTGAGGTCTAGCTGCCTTGACTACATGCCTAATTTCACTGGTTAATCCCCAGATGTAGCGGGAGATTAATACTTGTTCAGGTGATGCAAGGGTTGGCACTATTCTAGCATATTCAAAGAATAACGTAGTATAACCCTTACTATCTACTCCAGTCATTCTAAGGTTTAGGAACTTATTTGCAATCTGTTCTTTTTCATTGGGAGGACAGAATTTCCTTTCCACCATGTTCTTAAATTCCTCCTATTCCGTATTGTAAACCCTATCACTTCCCCTAGACTGGAGGATAGTGTTCCACCATTCTAAGGCTAAGTTCTTAAATAGATTGGAAGCAAACATTATCTTATCATCTTCCGCACACTTGCTTATTTTTAAGACAGCCTCAGTCTTTTCTATCTAGCGTCGAGTTGCAACGGCCCCTTCATTGCCCGAGAATTCCATTGGTTTACAAGACCAGAATTCTTTATAAGAACAACCATAAGACATGGTTCTTCTTCTTTTGGGAATGGGCACTTGAAGTATGGGTCCATTGTTTACGCTGTGTTCAGGTTCAGTGGGTCGTTTACTGCCATTGTTACTTTTATTATCTGCTTCCCTAACTGTTTTGATAATACATGGCATTGCATCTATTATCCCTTGTGCCACTATGTGTTGAATGGCACTGTTATCCACTTGGTTTCCATTATTTTCGTTGTTCGGGTTATCATTATTCGGGTTATTGTCATTCTGGTTTTCCTGGTTCACTTCGTTGTCCATCTGAATTTTAAACATTTGCCACATATTAATATCACAAAATAATATTTAATCAATCACACAACACGCATATTGATCAAAATCGTCGAGCATTGCGACTTACTCTATTTTCTAGTATGCATTTATAATTATTAGAATACAACTGGAATAAGAATACAATACTAGTATGCATCACTAACCACGAAGTGGTCTATACTATGATATATATATTATCATATATTTTTTTCCAAACATACACACATAATATATATATATATATATTATTACTACCATCACTGATATGGGTTCATCCAGAACTCCATATTACGCTCGTCGTACTTCCAGACGAGTCGTTCTCCGATCTGCCTCATCCTGTCACTACTTTCTAAAATCTCCTCACCAAAGGTTCGGAGTTCTTGCATATTCTCTGCACTCATTGGGGGGCAGGTGCTGGTACTGGATCTGGGTACTGTGGCATGGGTTCTTCCTGAGGATATGGATTCTCTAGGATTTCCCTAATGTATTCAGCATTATCATAATAGGGATATAGAGGCTCTAGACCTGGGTAAGCTGCTAGGTTTGGCATGGGTTCTTCTGATATTGGGTAGCGTTGCTGATAATCCCTATGATCGTCAAACCACGGGTCGTAGTCTGGTCTATGGGATTGGTTGTTGGTACTCTAGGTATCTTAGTGGGGTCAAAATCAGGCATTGGGATTTGATTTTCTGGGTTGACTTCAATCTCCATTGGTTGGGTGGGAAACAAGGGTAATGGTTGGGGTGCTATAAGTTGCTCCAAGTTAGGGTCTGCAGCTGTAGTTGCTAGAATATGAAAGTTTGCTAGACTCCTATTGAGCATATCTTGGGTGTGGTCATCTGTTTCTCTCTTTGCGGCTGCTAAAACTGGCTGTTGTTGTAACTTTTTCATCCTCTTCCTACGTTCATGCGCTCCCCTACTGAACCATCCTCTCTTTTTAGGAGGGAATGGCTCCTCAGACTGAGCCTTAAACACGAATATCCCATCTTCATTGTCAGCTGAATACCCTGAGAGGGTAGGCTGTGAATAGGTACCTTCGCTCCTAGGTGAGCTGGACAACTGACGATAGGCGTCGGAGGGTCCTTGATCGCTTATACTGTAAACTAACAAATAGTCAAATAACACCCAACAATAAAATACAAATATGTACGTAGTTCCGTGGAAAATTTCCTAACATATTGAATAATATCTTGGTGTCAGCAGAACACTTCTGTGGCTGAATCAGTGGCTTAGCTCTGATACCACCTTCTGTCACAACCCTCGTCCCCTAATTACCCGGAACGGGCGGTCGCGGCCAATTTCAGTGGTATCGGTGTTTATCATTTTGGCAGCGGAAATTACATCAGGACCTTAGTTAGGAAATATTTTATCAGAGTAAAATACCACGCTTTTAATATATTAAACACATGGGAAAATCCCAAGTTTCAAGTACACACATTATTCATAGAGATAAACCCTATTTTATTTGAATGAAACATCTCTTTATTTTAGGTAACTTTATAGCCACTTTTCCAAGCCTTCAGTGCTGTCCAGCTGGCTTCTATTTGGCTTTCACATTTTGTTACCTGAAATGCGTTTAAAAACATTTTGTCAGTGGGAAATACTGGTGAGTGAATCCCAGTTTAATCAAGTTAAGTAAAACTATTGTACAGTATTGAGGGCGGTCGCGCAATTACATTTGTTTCCATCTACTTTAATTACCACCCACGGTACTGTCAACCCGACTTGTGGTCATGTTACTACTCACAATGTAGTAACAAATTTTGTATACAAAACCCCAACATACCGACGATAATTTTAGAATACAAATACTCAATCACTGTTTAATATAATGTTAATCATATGAGGTTTTGTAAAAACAATTTGCAAAAAGGAGATTACTCACATTGCTGTCTTAGGATTTTCCTTAAGGATTTCCTAGTGATTATCTATTAATTACACAAATGTACACGAGTTAGTATAATAACCCAATATTTACATTAGTAATACCCTCCCCGAGACGGCATTCCAACGACTACGTCGGGCAGAACCACGACAGCCGTTACGGAACCCTGGATCAATCGGGCAGCGTATCTAATACGTAACCAGGGTTATGATACTTACAACGGGGCAGAACTTAGTTAATTAGGGGGTATAATACCCGAAAATTATGTTTGCTATGTAGAAATTCGAGAGAGAGAAAGATTGTGAGCGAATTCGACTGAACAGCTGATGCCCTCAATTTATAGGGCCTGATTTCAGGTCCCTCGCGGCCCGCGAAGGATGTAGCCAAAGGCTACGCGGTCCGCGATGTAGGTCGCCTAGGGTTTAGCCTTGTCAAGTCACGAGCATAGGTCGTCCGTGTGTCTCACCATGTGGCGGCCTGGGGTTGTGCCACCAGTCACTCGCTCGCGGCCCGCGTAAGACCAGGGCAAGGTCTTCACGGCCCGCCACAGCCATTAAAATTTTGATTTTTAATTTAGTTAAATAAAATAAAGGTATTCGGGCCCCGTTTGCATATACGGGGTGTATTTTATGATATATTGGGGCACTCTAAATATTTTTAGGGTGTCGGATTGTGTAGGAGGGTTGTTATAGCAACCGAAACATGCTTGTGAGAAAGCTGAGATAGAAATAGAAGTTCTAGATACAGACGAAGAAGAATCTGATGACGACAGTGATGTGGAGGTAATTGCGACTGAGGAAACCGTCAGAAAAACCAACGTTAATAACTGTAGAAAACCTACAGACCCTGATTGAATCTTCGAAGGATAGTGTCGGAAACCCTCCTTCCATACCTATTCCTGAAATAGAAGTTTGTGATGAAGATGATGCGACAGACGATGTTGAACAAGCATCCAACAAGAAACAAAGTACTGAAACAACTGATGTTCATTCTACATGCCCAAGCTTAGAACCAGAGCCTACTATGCCCACTGATCCACAAATCACTGCTGCTACTCAAGAAACAAGCACACAAGATTTCAACTTTGATTTTAAGTATGATCTGCCTGAAACAACATCTCAATCGCAAGCAGAAAGCTCAAGCGGCATCAGGTTCGATGTAGGTAGTTCCAATGGTGTCGATTTCTCTGAGCATGATGAAGCAGCCATGCGCTTTGCAGCCAACAAGATGAAATTTATTAAAGAAGGTGATAGTGATGATGATATGGATGTTGATGTAGCGAAGCTGCAAAGAAGAATGATTGTGTTGGAACAAGTTGCTACCTTGAAAGAAGCCTAGATCTCATCTTTGCAGGCTCAAATCTCAAGAAAGGATCAAACGATAGAACAGTTACAAGGTGATGTGGGTATGCTGATGTCTGTTGTGTATGATTTGAAAGCGAAGCTGGAAATGAAGTTCGAGAATGAGTTTGTTGATAAAGTAGATGAACAGTTGAATGTTGGTCGACTTGAACAGATAACTAAATAAAGAGCTGCAGAAAGGGCAGCGGCCGATGCTGAGCATGAAGCCGGCTTGAATGCTTATCTAGCGGTCGAGCCAAAGAAGAAACCAAAGAAGCCAATAAAGCAACAAACAAATGCTCGTGATGAAAAACCAAGATATGAATCTACTCGATGAAAACTTCCAGCTGAAAGATCCAACAAAAAGGCCTGATCGATATGTTATGGAGTTGGGATCTAGCTACTATGACCTAGTTGGAAACAAATCAAAGGTCGCTAACTGGAGATATGATCATGGCAAGAATATGTGGCTGATCACATGTGAAAATGGGACAGGGAATACTACACAATTCCCAATTCGAAACGTGGACGAAGATTGACCTTCAAAACTTATTGTGTGCCCCATATCATGACTCAGATCCAAATCAAAGAGGCAATATAATCAGGAATCGTTTATTTGCTGATCCTGCTCCTTTGCCTGGTGGTCTTCCAAACCAAATCAGCAACTAATCCAATAAACCTAGGGGGAGATTGTTAGGCCCTAAAGGTTTATGGATTAGCAGGATAATTACTAATGGACCAAGCTTATAGAAGGTGGAGTATTTGAGTGGGCTTTGGGGATTATGGGCCTAGGGTTTAGGGGGAATGCTCCCTAAACCTTTGCTATAAATAGTAAATGATAATTAGGAGCATGGTTATTGGTTTTACTTGTTTTAGAAACTTGTATTTGACAATCTTTTATGCAAGTTTAAGTACACTAATCAACAAATCTTTCTTCATCTCTTTTCTTTTGAATCATAGTTTGTTTGTATGATTCCGCTACCAAACAAGCTTGTGTGATATCATTGTGATCTCGTTTCGCGACTTACACTACTTAAATTAAAGAGAATGAAAATCTCTTTAATAAGGTGTATTTTTTTAAAATACAATCGTATGGAAAAGTTATAACCATTTAAAAATCATGGGGGAGTGGGTTTATGAATCAAAAATATTGTATCTTTCTATTTTGTCATTTCCCCACTTATTTCCCTTGTATTCTTCATGTGAATTATACATTGAGACCATCTAACCTCAACTATTGAATTGCTTGATCAAAGGACCAAAATGTCTTCAACACTTTCTAAGAAATAGCTCTCTTGTACATCATCTTTTCACTACCTAAGAAACCCAATATTGATGTAATTTTTATCTACTTATTTTTTACTTTAAAACACAAGTATTGTATTGTAAATAAAACGTAATTTAATCAAGCATTAAATATAAACTCATGGTGTGTATACATTTTGTCTGCACCAGGATTGATAGAATAACGAGACTTATGTGCTTCATCCATTAGCAAGGTGCGAAGACAATAAGATTTCATTTTCAATTAATTAACATCATTTCCACTTTTTCCTATTTTTTAAATAGCAATGTATACTCACTACTAATTTACACCAAATTAATCCTAAAGTACTTCTTGTTTAGGATTAAACTTAAGATCTTCCTCTAAGAAATAAGAGTCTCTACCAAATGAGCTAGCTCTAGATTCACACTTTTCTCCTATTTACAATATATGCATCACTTCTATTATCATTAAGTAATATATATTATCATTCACCTTTATTTATCATATTAAGTTTATTCTACATAAAATATGTATATTTATATACATTGGAGGGTTATCTTGAGAACGTTAAATATTGCGAGAACTGTAAAAACGAATGAGAAAACCAATTAAAATCATTTTTTTGTTAATACAAACCTCATTATAATTAAAATACAATATTAAAAAAAGAATTCACTCTTTAAATAATTCATCTATTCTTTCAAAATCACTTTTAATATGTGTTTTACACATGTTTACTACAACAAATTTACACATGTGTAAATAGCAAACTTACATATGTATAAATTTTCTTTATGTACGAATAAGTGTAAATTAAAACGTGTAAATTAAATTTCTAATATTGTATTCGAATAATAATGATAAGTGTAAAAATAATTTTGAATTTGAATTGTTTTTGACAAAGTTCTTGTGATTTTTTCATTCATTCTCACGGTTCTCACATATTATTGTATAGATATGAACAATGTAATTTAAAATAGTTTTTTGAGTAAACTGCCATTTTGGTCCCTGAGGTTTGGCCAGTTTTGCCACTTTAGTCCAAATTTCAAACCTTTTACCATTTTGGTCCCTGTGGTTTCGTTTTCTTTTTGCCATTTTGGTCCAAATTTCAAATTTGGTCAGATTCCCCAACTAAAACCCTGATATTGTCTTTATCCTCAGGGGTATTTTGGTTATTTTAGATTTATTATAACTCAAAATTAATTAAAAATAATTAAACCCAAATACAACACAAATCAACAGTCCCTTCTGACCCAAATACACCACAAATTCACTTCAATTTCATTCTCAATTGTTACAAAAATGACATATGCATCATTCTACTATGATCAATCAAAGAGATCGTCGAACAAACCTATGATTTCACCACAACGAGGTCATAATCAAATCAAGCGGATGATGATGAAACATATAATGAATTTTGGTTGTTTCGAAGACCACCAGCATGATGATGATGAAGAACACATAATCAAGCTCACTGGAATTATTGAATTACGTTTTAACCACCACATGCCCCCCCCCCCTCTCTCTCTCTCTCTAGCACCCCTGTCTCTCTCTCTCTCTCTTCTCTCTCTTTAAACAACCCTCTATCTCTCTCTTCTCTCTCTCTCTAACACCCCCAAATCATCTGCCGCCCCAAATTAGGGTTATTAACATACTTCCAGATCCTAACATTCAAAGCCATTTCCTTAAATAAAACCCAGAAAGCCCAACCCGTGAACGGCGGAATTGAAGGACATAAGACCAGGCCGGAGTTTCAGAAATGGTGGTGGTGGTGCTTGTGGCGGCAGAAAGGAAAGAGGGAGGGAGAGAGAGAGTGGTGATGGTGGCGGTGGTGATCTGAAAGGGGAGATGAAGATGAGGGTTTTGAAGATGAGGGTTTATCGATTAATGTGTATTGTTTAATTAAAAATGTGTTATAATAATTCCAAAATAACTAAAATACCCCTGAGGGTAAAGACAAAATATCAGGTTTTAAGTTGAGGAATCTGGCCAAATTTGAGATTTGGACCAAAATGGCAAAAAAACAAAACCACAGGGACCAAAATGGCAAAAGGTTTGAAATTTGGACTAAAGTGGCAAAATCGGTCAAACCTGTCACACCCCAACCGATGGCGGAAACATCGGGGCATGGCACTGACCGAAACAGATTGTCCAGAAGTTTCCATAACAATTATCATTACCAATCAATTTAAAGTAACATGTCCCATACCATGTCTCAAAAGGTAACCATATTATTACAGACAAATCTTGTCAAATTGTTCTGTTCTGAAAACTCAGATTTCTATTACAGACAATTGTTTATTGTTGGTTTCTAGACTTGCCCTAGCCTCAATTTCATCACCGCAAAGTAAAGCAATTAAGCATCCTAAGCACCTGTCACATACGTTAAAGTAAAAGTCAATACATAGTGTAAAGGTGAGCATACAAGTTTGATAATAGCATAAAGAGTTCGAAAGCGTTACGCATAACCAGCACGTACACAGAGTGAAATGAGGCATGTTAGTTATCGACATGAACCTATCGATACCAATGACTGCGGGTTGGCTGCCCAAGGCAGTTCGCGATACATACTCACCACTGTGAGCCATGTAGGTAATTGTCCTTAACAACCCCCAAGTGAATGGGTGCTGACTCCAAACTAATAGTACTATCGTTGCTAAGGCAGGTAGACAGCATTCCATGTGTAAACATAACAAACAAGCATTCATTAAGTCACGTATAACATGCGGTAATGGTTAACGTTTAAAGTATTGCATAGTGTGTTCGATGTGATTTTGTATAAGTAACGAATGTAACACCCAAAAGTGCGTAAAGCAAAAAGGGGTCGAGTATACTCACAGCGGTTGATGGATTGAAGGGAGCGCTAGAGAGTAGGGTTAGCCTGAACAGATTGACAGTATAACGATAAGCAGTGCGTAAAACGGAACGAGTGAAAGTGGGGTCGATCAGCAGTTCGATCGGATGGTAGTCTGATCGGATGGCCGGTCGTCCGGTTGACAGTAGGCTCGGATGGTCACCCGGTCGGGTGGCCTTTCGAGTGGATTGTTTCTTCCTTTGAGAAGGATGTGTTTGTGTATGATGGCTTGACTTTTGAAGTTTTCGTTGTAGCATTTTGAAAACATTGAAGTATCTCTACCTTTCAGGCCGATCGATCGAACAACCGTTCGATCGCGCGACAATCCGATAGGTTGGTCACTTCAGCGAGAACAAGTTCACAGCAGGTTGTCACTCGATCGGACAGTTGTTCGATCGGGTGGCATCCTTTGTGCATTGAACATGTTGAAAATTGTTTAAGTGTGGAAGTCTAAATGTCTCATGATTCGAATGGCAGTTCGATCAGGTGGTAGTCCGATCGGACAACAATTCGTTCAACATTCAAACTTCAAATGTTGGCGAAAATGGTTAAGTGTGGGACCCAAGGTGCAGGTCGATCGGTTGGCGACCCGTTCGGTTGTCAGTCCGTTCAGACGGTGGTCCGATCGGACGGTATTCCGTCCTGGTCGTTCCGTTCGTCATACACTTGGCCGTTTTGATTGTTTGTCATGTTATCGAGATGTGTTGATATCGTGCTAACCAACAGAACCCCATCCTAAGCTCTAGTGACCAGATCGAACAGGAACCACCCAAGTTCGGTCAGTCCACCGGTTCAAGACGTTTGTTCTTGGTTAACCCGAAGTCGATAATCTCGTGGGTAGAATACGGATCTTGAACCAACACAACCACACTAATGAGTAGTAAGCCGGCACAAGCTCCGTTTCTATCGGTTTTGAATGCATTGAGTGTAAAAGAGTTGAAAGAAAGTTGGAAAACCATTTTTCAATCCTTTCCGTAGTGAATATGTTTAGATCTATGAAAGATCTTTGTTAGTTTATGTGGAAATCGGTTAGATCTAAGTTGTTCTTGGTGGATTGAGGTCAAAACATGAAGTTCTTCAAGAACACATGATGATGTCATCCTAGAACACCTTGAATCTTGATGATTTCACGGTTAAAAGATGAGATTTAAAAGATAGAAAGGTGTAGGAGTGCATGTAAATTAAGGAAGTACAAGATTTAGGACGAGATCTTTCCGGAATTGCGAGAAATCAGAGAAAAATCAAGGTTAGAGCGCTGGTCAAACGTCAGTTGCCAAAAGTAGAAAGTTTGAAAGTGACAAGGGGTATTTATAGGGTTACTCGAAAAGGAAAGGGGCTGGTCGATCGGTTAGGCAGTCCGATCGGACAGCTGGTCGATCGATCGATCGCCTGTTCGATCGGCCGGTCTCTTTGTCGATCGGCCATCTGATTCGTGTGTTCGGCGCGACGAGTTTTGCTGTTTAGATTGCGATCGTGAGCGTTTTGATGCGTTAGAGTTTCCTAGTCAATTTACTTTTAATCCCAACTACTATATCAACATACAAGCATCCTTATTTCATATTCGTTCAGCGTTAACGATTCGATTGCGATTGAGTTTCGATTGTGTTTCGATTGATCACCACACATAACATGAATAAACATGCATAAGTAACACATAAGGCACACATACACGTATAACAATAACCAAAATGCATAATTCGAGTTGCGAGTGCGATTGCGATAGCGATAAGCGATTAATTCATGTGATAAATAGCGATTACCAAAGGATTATTAATAGGTACTCCATATAATACAACTAAAGCGATAATAAAATAGACTAATTACAAGTCAAAGAAGTCAAAACAGGAATTGAGCGAGGAGAGACAGATCGCAATTAGCAATCTTTTCTTCCTTTGACTTCAATCTTGACTTTGACTTTCGAAACACGGGGTGTTACAACCTCCCCTAGTTGAGGGAATTTCGTCCCGAAATTAGGCCGAAGCCGTAACAAACAACTGCGGGTACTTCACCTTCATG
The DNA here is from genome assembly GCA_030545235.1 of Helianthus tuberosus. Classification (NCBI taxonomy): domain Eukaryota; kingdom Viridiplantae; phylum Streptophyta; class Magnoliopsida; order Asterales; family Asteraceae; genus Helianthus; species Helianthus tuberosus. The sequence goes on along the minus strand of CM060402.1, from coordinate 61,442,560 downwards.
TCGCTTTTGAGTTCCCAAGTGAACTCTGCGCCTCGTTTGCCTTCCCATCGGACTTTGACAATATGAATGCGCGAGCGTCTGAGCTGCTTGGTTTGGCTATCCATGATTTCGACAGGCTTTTCCACGAAGTGTAGTGTTTCATTTACTTAGAGGTCATCGAGAGGTACAATTAAATCATGCTCAGCTAGGCACTTTCGGTGGTTTGACACATGGAAAGTCGGGTGGACATTACTAAGTTCCTCCGGTAGTTCGAGTCTGTAGGCGACTTTTCCGATCCTTTCCAGAATCTTAAAAGGTCCAACATATCGAGGTGCTAGTTTCCCTTTCTTGCCGAATCTGACCACACCCTTCCAAGGTGATACCTTTAGGAGTACGTAGTCACCAACGTCAAATTCAAGGGGCTTGCGTCGTCTATCGGCGTAACTTTTCTGCCGACTTCGAGCTTTCAACAAGTTGTCTCGAATTTGGAGGGCTTTGTCAGTCGTTTCTTGCAATAGCTCGGGACCGGTTAGTTGTGAGTGACCGATCTCATGCCATACAATTGGCGATCGACATTTTCTTCCGTATAAAGCCTCGAATGGTGCCATTTGAATGCTGGTATGATAATTGTTGTTGTACGAGAATTCGACTAACGGAAGGTATGCATCCCAATTACCACCGAAGTCTATGACACACGAACGGAGCATGTCTTCAAGAGTACGAATCGTTCTTTCAGTCTGACCGTCGGTTTGAGGGTGGAATGCGGTACTTAGGTTAAGTGCAGTACCGAGAGCCGCTTGAAACGTTTCCCACGGTCGCGAGGTAAACCGAGCATCACGGTCAGAGATGATGTCGCGAGGCGTCCCATGTCGACAAATGATCTCATTGGTGTAGATTCGGGCTAATCGTTCTACCTTGTAGTCTTCCCGTATTGGCAAAAAGAGAGCAGATTTGGTCAAACGGTCAACAACAACCCAGATGCTGTTGTGACCTGATGACGTGTGCGGAAGCTTGGTTATGAAGTCCATAGCTATACTCTCCCACTTCCATATGGGAATCGGCGGTTGTTCGAGTAAGCCAGAGGGTCTTTGGTGTTCAGCCTTGACCTTTGCACAAGTCAGGCACTTCCCAACGTAGAGAGCAATGTCCCTTTTCATGCCCGGCCACCAGTACTTGTAGAGAAGGTCCAGGTACATTTTATCGGCGCCGGGATGAATAGAATACCAGGATTTATGAGCTTCATCCATCAAAATCTTTCGCAAATCGGTCCGTTTAGGGATCCAAATTCGGTCCGGATAATGGAATATCCCATTTGGCTTATTCACAAGTTGGGCTCTATCGTGATAGATTCGTTCCTTCTTCAGGGTGCGTTCATTAAAACAAGCATGCTGGGCTTCACAGATGAGGGTTTCGAGGTCGTATTGGGCTTGGACATTACGAATGCTGAGCAGATAGCTCCGTCTGCTGAGTGCGTCGGCAACGACATTTGCTTTGCCTGGGTAATAACGAATCTCACAGTCGTAATCGTTGAGAAGTTCTACCCATCGGCGTTGACGCATATTAAGTTCTTTCTGATCAAAGATATGTTGTAGGCTCCTATGATCCGCGAAGATCGTACACTTGGTACCATACAAGTAGTGTCGCCAAATCTTTAATGCAAAAAAACCACGCCTAGCTCGATGTCATGTGTTGTATAGTTCTTCTCATGGATTTTGAGCTGTCGAGATGCGTAAGCTATAACCTTGTCCCGCTGCATAAGAACACAACCGAGACCAAGGTTGGAAGCATCACAATAGAAAATGAAGTCGTCGTTTCCGTCGGGTAGAGTGAGAACAGGAGCATTGCAAAGCATGTGCTTGAGGGTTTGGAAAGCAGATTCTTGTTCAGTTCCCCAAACAAAAGGCTTGTCTTTATGCGTAAGAGCGGTAAGCGGCACAGCGATCTTTGAGAATCCCTCGATAAATCGTCGATAGTAGCCCGCTAGTCCGAGAAAAGAACGGACTTCGGATGGGCTCTTAGGTGTAATCCAACTCTTAACGGCTTCAATCTTCGCGGGATCGACGTGGATACCTTGACTATTTACAATGTGACCCAGAAACTGAACCTCTTCCAGCCAAAATTCACACTTGGAGAACTTGGCATAGAGTCGATTCCCCTGGAGTAGCTCGAGGGCCAAACGTAGATGTTGCGCGTGTTCGGCTTTCGACTTGGAATAGATCAAGACATCGTCGATGAATACGATGACGAAACGGTCGAGATATGGTTTACACACACGATTCATCAGATCCATGAAAACCGCGGGTGCGTTGGTTAAACCGAAAGGCATAACAACGAATTCATAATGGCCATAACGGGTGCGAAACGCGGTTTTGGGTATATCCTCCTCTAGTATGCGTAGTTGGTGATAACCTGAGCGTAGATCAATCTTCGAGAAGCATGTAGCGCCTTGTAGCTGATCAAACAAATCATCAATACGAGGCAAGGGATAGCGGTTCTTGATAGTTAACTTATTCAGTTCCCGATAATCGATTCACATCCTGAACGACCCATCCTTCTTTTTGACGAAAAGGACTGGTGCCCCCAAGGAGAGGTGCTCGGGCGAATGAAGCCTTTCTCAAGTAATTACTGGAGTTGGTTTGAGAGTTCACACATTTCAGACGGCGCGAGTCGGTAAGGAGCTTTGGCAACAGGGTTGGCTCCAGGAATAAGGTCGATACGAAAGTCGAAATCACGACTTGGCAGGAGTCCGGGAAGATCGTCAGGGAACACATTAGGAAATTCACGAACCACAGGAATATTACACAATCGAAACGGATTTGATTAGTTGTAAAATGCAAAAATTTACAAAGCTTTCCAGGCTCTACCGTAACTTATGATGTCTACCGTAAGTTACGGTAGTCATTTGATAGTTCTGGTCCACCGTAAATCAGGAGAAAACCACCGTAACATATTTTGCCTCTACCGTAAGTTACGGTACTACCGTAACTTACGGTAGACTCTGGAAGTCTATTATTTGACTGATTTTGTTTGTTTTGCCAAAACAAGATACTCGGATTTCTCATTCTAACAGCCAACATGTTAGATTCTGTACTTCTGATATGTCAACTATTTAACCAAAAACAAGGATCAATCCATCATATTACAGAACATTATCCATGTCTTAATTGATTATTCGACCCGTTTGGCTCATCTAAGGAATCCTCCCTTATGATGACTACCAACGAGATCTAACCAATTTTGACCTATTATTCAATATAGCGACTTCATCGCTTTAATTCAAAACAACCCTTATTCTAGAATTCAACTTCACATATGCTAATTATCAAAATTTACTTAATGTAACGGGTCAAGTTACATACCTTCAAAGTAAGCCTTTCAAACGCGATTCGCCACTTGCTTGTCCGCTTGACGCTCCTGCGTCCTTTCCTATAGAGTTCATTTATAACATGTTTAGAACTCTCTTTAAACCATATATCGCGTAATACATCGAAACATCACATTTATGCGTTTCAACTTTGAATTTCAGTTTTAAGCCTTCTTTGAGGCATTTTTACAAACACTTTAAGGGCAGATTTTTACATGATTATTTAGCAAGTCCCTAGCTTATCATTTAGCCCAAATTTCACATCAATCGACCCATTTTACATAATAGCTAGCTTCTAAAATTCTGAAGTCACTTCACAATTGTCAAATTACACTAGAACAACACCCCATTTCCTAGTGTTTATCAAATTATACATAACTCACTAATCACTTACAATGGTGTTCATAGACTTCACTAAAGATTCACATGATTTCACATGTTGTTGCCTAGGTTTCACTCCTAGACACTATATCTTCCATATTCTACCCAAATAGCAAACATGCAACATAAATTTTCAGATTTCCCAATTTCATGAGAATTTCAAACAGATAATTAACACCAAATTTTACATACCTTGTAACCCCCTTGTGATGAGGATCACTAATCTATGTTCGGATTTTAATATGCCTTCAATTGATCAATTTTGTGCTGAACTAGGGTTTTGAGGAGGAGCTTGTGTCGCCCCTGCCTCCTGGTCGATCTCCACCAAACACAGACAAGGGTGTTTGTGTTTTATTTATTTTATTTTATTAATATTAGTTTTCATTTTAACACCTTTGGCCCTCCTACTTTCATTCTTTATTTGTTTTCACCCTTAACTATTCTTAAGTCTTTAACTAACTAGGTTAGTGTCACTCCTAGTTAGTTTATCTTACTAATTTATTTGCAAACTAATTGCAATTCAAGAAATTTGTATTTTCGGGATGTTACAAGTCCACCCCCCCCCCCCCCCCTTAAAAGGGTTTCGTCCCCGAAACCAAAGTACGTACCAAATAACGTAGGGTAGAGACGTCGCATCTCCTCCTCGGATTCCTACGTAGTGTCCGAGCCTTTCCTATGCTCCCACTTGATCTTGACTTGATTGATTTGTTTGTTTCGTAAGTGCTTAACCTTTCGATCTAGAATCTCCACTGGTCTCACCGCATAATTCAGGCTATTGTCCACTTTTATATCATCGTAATGGATATAAGCTGTTTCGTCCGCTAGACACTTCCGCAATTGCGACACGTGAAACGTGCCATGTATTCCATTCAACTCTTCCGGTAATTCGAGGTGATAAGCCACCTTGCCAACCCGTTCGATGATTTTAAAGGGCCCAATAAATCTTTGGCTCAACTTTCCTCTTTTTCTGAACCGTATTATTCCTTTCCACGGCGATACTTTCAGCATTACCTTATCGCCCACTTGAAATTCAATCGGCCTCCTTCGTTTATCCGCGTACGACTTTTGTCGATCCTGGGCCGCTTTTAGGTGAGTTCGGACCATGTCGATCTTCTCATTCGTAGTTCTGATTATATCAGTAGGTGCTAGTCCTCGTGGACCCACTTCTCCCCAACATACCGGGGTTCGACACTTTCTACCATATAACATTTTATACGGGGCCATTCTAATGCTCGCGTGATACCTATTGTTATATGAAAATTCGACCAAGGTTAGATAGACATCCCAACTACCCCCGAAGTCAATAATGCAAGCCCGCAGCATATCTTCCAACGTTTGTATTGTTCTTTCACTCTGCCCATCCATTTGTGGATGGTAAGTGGTGCTAATGAACAGTTTAGTTCCCATTTATTCTTGGAATTCACGCCAAAAATTCGAAGTAAACCGAGTATCTCTGTCTGACACAATGGATATCGGTACCCCATGACGTGCTATGATTTCATTGGTGTACACCTCCGACATCTTCTCGGATGTATAAGTCTCACGAATCAGAATAAAGTGAGCACTTTTCGTCAATCTATCCACGACTACCCATATAGCATCAAACCCGCGGTTGGTTTTGGGCAATTTGGTCAACAAATCCATGGTGATTTGTTCCCATTTCCAAACTGGGATGTCCAATGGTTGCAACTTACCATATGGCTTCTGGTGCTTCACTTTGACTTGTAAGCAGGTCAAACACTTCCCCACATATTTCACAATATCTCTTTTCATCTCGGGCCACCAATAGTTTTGTTTTAAATCATTATACATCTTGGTCGCCCCCGGATGGATGGAATAGCGGGACTTATGAGCTTCATCAAGTAGAAGCTTTTTAACTCCACATGTGTTAGGAACCCAAATTCTATTGAAACGTGTTTTCAGACCGTGGTTGCCTACTTCGAGATCCTTAACTTGGCCAACAATCCTTTCCTTTTTCCAGTTCTCCTCTTTCACTGCTTCTACTTGCGCCTCTCGGATACGTTCAAGTATACACGAGGTCACCACAAGTTGCATTGATCTTACTCGTATTGGGATATAGTCCGCTTTTCTGCTCAAAGCATCCACCACCACATTCGCCTTTCCGGGGTGGTAGTGTATTTCACAATCGAAATCCTTCACCGTTTCTAACCATCGTCTCTTACGCATATTTAACTCCTTCTGATCGAAGAAGTATTTTAAGCTTTTGTGATCGGTGAATATGGTGCACTTTACCCCATATAAATAGTGCCTCCATATTTTTAATGCAAATACCACCGCAGCCAACTCAAGATCGTGCGTGAGATATTTCTTCTCATGTATCTTCAATTGCCTCGAGGCATAAGCTATAACTTTGCCCCGTTGCATCAGAACACATCCGAGCCCCGATAGTGAGGCGTCCGAATAAACCACCAAGTCTTCGACCCCATCCGGCAATGTTAGCACCGGAGCTTGAGTTAACTTCTCTTTTAGCGTTTGAAACGCTCTTTCTTGATCGACACTCCAAATGAACTTTTCTTCCTTCCGGGTTAGCTTTGTTAGCGGCGACGCAATCTTGGAGAAATCTTGAATGAATCTCCTATAGTATCCCGCAATCCCTAAGAAGCTTCTAATTTCAGAAGGGTTCTTCGGGGGATTCCATTTCGACACGGCCTCGATCTTTGAAGGATCTTCCAATACTCCATCGGCACTTATGATATGGCCGAGAAATTGCACTTCTCGTAACCAAAAGGCACACTTAGAGAATTTCGCATACAACCTCTCTCGTCTAAGTGTCTCTAACACCTCTTGTAAGTGGTGTGCATGTTCAGCTTCACTTTTTGAATACACCAAAATATCATCGATAAACACGATGACTGATTTATCCAACATTGGCTTGCAAACCCGGTTCATGAGGTCCATGAAAGCCGCGGGTGCATTTGTTAGCCCAAATGACATCACGAGGAATTCGTAATGTCCGTATCGCATGCGGAAAGCCATCTTCGGCACATCTTCTTCCTTGACCTTTAGTTGGTGATACCCCGATCTAAGGTCAATTTTTGAAAACCAGTTCGTACCTTGTAGTTGGTCGAATAAATCATCTATCCTCGGAAGCGGGTATCGGTTCTTTACCGTGAGTTTGTTTAACTCCCGGTAATCGATACACATGCGCATGCTTCCGTCTTTCTTTTTCACGAACAGTACCGGTGCACCCCAAGGAGACACGCTCGGCCTTATGAATCCTTTGTCAAGCAGGTCTTGAATCTGGGACATCAACTCTTGTAATTCCGACGGTGCAAGTCGGTACGGTGCTTTAGCTATGGGTTTTGCGCCCGGAATCAGTTCAATCCCGAACTCTACTTCCCGTTCAGGCGGTATCCCCGGTAAATCTTCCGGAAACACATCTTCGTAGTTCCGTACTACCGGTACATCTTCAATCTTCAGTGTTTCCTTCTCGGGCTCATTTGCGTATATCATAAATGCCTTGCATCCTTGCTTCATAAGCTTGTGAGCTTTCAACATTGAGCATATAATGGGGTTGCCTCCCTTTTCGCCATAGATAGTGACGTGTTTCCCGCTCGGAGAAGTTAGTTTTATTTCCTTACGAAAACACACGACCTTTGCGTGGTGCTGAGATAGCCAATCCATCCCAACGACTACTTGAAATTCCCCCATTGACATCGGGATTAGGTTTATTACGTATTCTTCATCGTCGATGCTTAATTTGCAGCCTCGACAAACATCACAAACTATAAAACTTTTGTTGTCCCCTATTTCAACTTCTAAGGGCACAGATAATTTCGTCAATACAAACGAAGGATGTCGAATAAATCCATGCGAAATGAAGGATTTATTCGCACCCGTATCAAACAATACACGTGCTGGAATTGAGTTAATTTTGAATATACCTGAAACCACATCGGGTTCTGTCTTTGCTTCAGCCGCAGTAAGTTGGAAGGACCTAGCCATCGCTTTGGGAGCTTCTGCTGGAGATTCCTTAACGTCTCTCTTTCCAACTAAGTCCGGGCATTCGGACTTTTTGTGGCCGGGCTGATAACATTTATAGCAAACTGTGACTTTACCCGGGCATAGCGACGCCGTGTGCCCCGTCTTACTAGATATGGGGCATGGTTTGTCTTTGAACCGACACTCCCCCTTGTGTCCTTTCCCACATACTTTGCAACTTGGCGACCCACCTTTAACATCCACCTTCTTTCCCGATTCTCCAGTTCGAGCTTTCTTTGTAGGGCTTGGATTCACATCATGTGCTCTTCGCTCGCCCCTTTCAACTTGTTTCTTCAACTCGATTTCCCGTTCCCGAACAACGTTTATGATCTCGGTAAGGGTTTCGTATTTTGAAGGAGTCATAAACTCCCTATATTCAGCGCTCAACATGTTATAGTAGTAGTATATCTTCTATTCTTCGTTTGTCACCAATTCACTACTAAACTTCATCTTATCCATAAACATCGTCGTAATCTTGTCTATGGTCTCACCCTTGTGCCTAAGTTGCATGAACTCTTCCTTGATTTTATTAATGACCGCCTTAGGACTATGATGTTTAAGAAACGGCGTCTTAAACTCCTCCCATGTCATGGTTCTCGCCGCTTCGGCTCCTATTTCATTCTTTTTGTTGTCCCACCAATCTTTAGCTTGACCTCTCAACTGACCCGTTCCGTAAGCAACAAAGTCACTTTCATCACAATGGGTCCTTTCAAACACCCCTTCAATATCGCCCAACCATCTTTGGCAAATTATCGGGTCAACTTCCCCGTTATAGATTGGCGGTTTGCACGCCATAAATTCTTTGTATGAGCACCCTTTACATTCTCCCGATTTCTCCTTCATAAGGTTGACACTATCCTCCAACCTTTTAACTCGCTCTTCGACAAGTGACAACACCGTGCTTTGAATTTTGTCTATAAACCCGGATAGACTACCTTCAATTGCCTTCCCTACTTCTTCGGCAATTATCTCTTTCATTTGTTCGGTGCTTATCTGCACCGGTTCATCATTGTTTCCGTCAGACATCTTGAAACTGAAATGTTTACACTAAACGTTAAACATTTCATTTATAACATTGCTTCATTTGTTTCGGTTTAGCCAAGTTCCCTACTTGCTTTAACCGTTCACATTTAATGCACTTTCCGGGTTTGAGTGTGTTAACACGCTCTTCCCATGCATATCAATTTATTTCTCATTTCTTACATACGATATAATTTATTAACATAATAAGTTAATTCTTACCAGACGATCGATCAAGCTTGAACCGAACACTTTGTTGACAACCTTAAGCTCTGATTACCAACTTGTAACACCCTTCTAATTACTACTTTAATTTAATAATAATTCATCAAATTTTATATAAAAGATGTTCAACTTATAACATAAGTTCCATAGATAAAGTACATCAGTAACAAAACATTAGTCAACTAATGACTAATTCAAACATTCATAAGTTGTTTAGCAAACTGTTTACATCATAACATTAACTAAACAAAGTTAATTTACGCGGAAGCTTCAAAAGTTCGTGTTCGGTTCTTCAAAAGCTTGCTTGACCGCTATCTGTAACCCTTCAATACCTAGAAACTGAAATGTTTACATTAAACATTAATAATGGAGTTCTTAGAAATATTACACAATCGAAACGGATTTGATTAGTTGTAAAATGCAAAAATTTACAAAGCTTTCCAGGCTCTACCGTAACTTACGGTGTCTACCGTAAGTTACGGTAGTCATTTGATAGTTCTGGTCCACCGTAAATCAGGAGAAAACCACCGTAACATATTTTGCCTCTACCGTAAGTTACGGTACTACCGTAACTTACGGTAGACTCTGGAAGTCTATTATTTGACTGATTTTGTTTGTTTTGCCAAAACTAGATACTCGGATTTCTCATTCTAACAGCCAACATGTTAGATTCTGTACTTCTGATATGTCAACTATTTAACCAAAACCAAGGATCAATCCATCATATTACGGAACATTATCCATGTCTTAATTGATTATTCGACCCGTTTGGCTCATCTAAGGAATCCTCCCTTATGATGACTACCAACGAGATCTAACCAATTTTAACCTATTATTCAATATAGCGACTTCATCGCTTTAATTCAAAACAACCCTTATTCTAGAATTCAACTTCACATATGCTAATTATCAAAATTTACTTAATGTAACGGATCAAGTTACATACCTTCAAAGTAAGCATTTCAAACGCGATTCGCCACTTGCTTGTCCGCTTGACGCTCCTGCGTCCTTTCCTATAGAGTTCATTTATAACATGTTTAGAACTCTCTTTAAACCATATATCGCGTAATACATCGAAACATCACATTTATGCGTTTCAACTTTGAATTTCAGTTTTAAGCCTTATTTGAGGCATTTTTACAAACACTTTAAGGGCAGATTTTTACATGATTATTTAGCAAGTCCCTAGCTTATCATTTAGCCCAAATTTCACATCAATCGACCCATTTTACATAATTGCTAGCTTCTAAAATTCTGAAGTCACTTCACAATTGTCAAATTACACTAGAACAACACCCCATTTTCTAGTGTTTATCAAATTATACATAACTCACTAATCACTTACAATGGTGTTCATAGACTTCACTAAAGATTCACATGATTTCACATGTTGTTGCCTAGGTTTCACTCCTAGACACTATATCTTCCATATTCTACCCAAATAGCAAACATGCAACATAAATTTTCAGATTTCCCAATTTCATGAGAATTTCAAACAGAGAATTAACACCAAATTTTACATACCTTATAACCCCCTTATGATGAGGATCACTAATCTATGTTTGGATTTTAATTTGGGACAGAAATTAGCCTTCAATTGATCAATTTTATGCTGAACTAGGGTTTTGAGGAGGGGCTTGTGTCGCCCCTGCCTCCTGGTCGATCTCCACCAAACACAGACAAGGGTGTTTGTGTTTTATTTATTTTATTTTATTAATATTAGTTTTCATTTTAACACCTTTGGCCCTCCTACTTTCATTCTTTATTTGTTTTCACCCTTAACTATTCTTAAGTCTTTAACTAACTAGGTTAGTGTCACTCCTAGTTAGTTTATCTTACTAATTTATTTGCAAACTAATTGCAATTCAAGAAATTTGTATTTTTGGGATGTTACAATCTGAGGCACAACCTTGGCCACTTGTTTAGCAAGGATGGCAGCAAGGCGTTTGTCCCTCTGTTCTTGGCGAGAGAGTCGTGGGTGATGGTGTCCAGATGATGGTCCAGTTGACATTGTCTGCAACAGACATCGTCATAGGTCTTAGACACGTCATAATCGAATCTCACCTCACACGTCTAATACTTAATAAAGCTCAGGAACACGCATAATCGTGTAAGCACATAGGCACGAAATCACAGATTCACATAGAGACACATAAGCACATAAACACATAAGCACGTAGGGCACAGAAGCACATACGCATGTAATCACAGAGGCAGTCAGAATACAGAAACCTATTATTTAAAGTTCGCGAGTGTTCAAATATAGCGATCGCATTTAGCAAAGCGATTAGTATAGTATATGCGTATAACATAGCATGAGGTCGTCCATAACTTAGCGATTTGTCAGCGTTTTGAGATGGAAGTGCAGTGCGAGTCGTGCGCGTCGATCGAAGTGAAAGAAAAAAAAGAATAATTCCCCAAGATTAAACACATAAACAGGTAAACACACATACAAACACATAAAATTGACGAATCTTCAGAGCCAGCAGTTGCGGGCTCAGAATCGAAACACATAAAAATCGTGAAATAGATCGTCTGCGGCTATTAGACATTGACTATCCAAAGTGATTCGACTATTCTCAAGGATTCGTTGTACACACCTTGACCTTCAGGACTGTGCCTTTGCCTCGATTCTTGGGCGTTCGGCGCGCATCCCTTTAGTCATACCGTGACTTCAAGTCGTTGGAGTCCGTCGAGACTTTGGTGAGAATTTTGGAAAACCAAGTAAAGGTCGGAACAAGTCGTCAAGGTTAGGGTTTCACCCCTGGCTTAACAACTTTGTTCCTGTTTTGATAAAATAAAGGAGAATTTATGCGTCAAAGTATGGATCTCACTCCTATTTCAACGCAATTTTCTCGTGTTTATAGATAAAAATGTGGGTCGGATCAATCAACTTGGTCGAGAATTTGCGGTTTTCACACCTAATCTTGACTAAATCGCTCATTCCTTTTGAAAATTTGAGTGCAGTGATAGTGTAGCATAGGCGAGAATAGCGAGGAATAGCAGTAAGCTCTTACATAATCCCTACTGGATATGCACGTCGGTTCCTAACTATAGACTAGGTCTCTAAGATATCGACCTGGACTAGGTCGAGTCTTGCCTAATTCCCTATAGGTATGGCTCTGATACCAATCTGTCACACCCCAACCGATGGCGGAAACATCGGGGCATGGCACTAAGCGAAACAGATTGTCCAGAAGTTTCCATAACAATTATCATTTCCAGTCAATTTAAAGTAACATGTCCCATACCATGTCTCAAAAGGTAACCATATTATTACAGACAAATCTAGTCAAATTGTTCTGTTCCGACAACTCAGATTTCTATTACAGACAATTGTTTATTGTTGGTTTCTAGACTTGCCCTAGCCTCAATTTCATCACCGCAAAGTAAAGCAATTAAGCATCCTAAGCACATGTCACATACGTTAAAGTAAAAGTCAATACATAGTGTAAAGGTGAGCATACAAGTTTGATAATAGCATATAGAGTTCGAAAGCGTTACGCATAACCAGCATGTACACAGAGTGAAATGAGGCATGTTAGTTATCGACATGAACCTATCGATACCAATGACTGCGGGTTGACTGCCCAAGGTAGTTCGCGATACATACTCACCACTGTGAGCCATGTAGGTAATTGTCCTTAACAACCCCCGAGTGAACGGGTGCTGAGTCCAAACTAATAGTACTATCGTTGCTAAGGCAGGTAGACAGTATTCCATGTGTAAACATAACAAACAAGCATTCATTAAGTCACGTATAACATGCGGTAACGGTGAGCGATCAATGAAATATCCATTCGGCAATGACGACCCCCTAATTGAAGATGAGCCAGAACCACCCGATAAGGTGGGTCTAGCCAAGGACCCTTATAAACGTGGCGCACCACGGAGGCATTCCGCGGAACTATCCTTAGTTTAGATTAGTTTAACTTTTATATTTTCTAGTTTAGGTTTTAATTTTCAGGAATAAAACACACTCGGGATGGTGAAGGATGATAAGGGAAGCTTGAACCAACACCCCATACACAAAAACAGAGCCCCCCCGACGATTTTTCTTCATTACAGCAAGTTCAGCACAGGGCCGTGCTCACCCCAACACGCCCCGTGCCCAAGGTTCTGTAGAAAATGCCCAGTTCAGGTACCTGGACACGGGGCCGTGCTCACTGGACACGCCCCCGTGCCCAGCCTTCTGTTTACTTTTGGTACTGGCAGTCTGGACACTGGGCCGTGCTCAGCCAACACCACCCCGTGTTCAGCTACCCAGTACCATAAAATCTTGTTTTTAACCCATTTTTACACATTTAATCAACCTAAAAACTTATTTTTGGGACACATTGAGGACAATGTGTAATTTAAGTGTGGGGGGGATGCTAAAACCTTGAATCTTGCAAGTCCTAATAACAAGCCTTACACAAAACTCTATTGGAACCGCTAATCACCCCAAATTTTTTCAAAAATTTTCAAATTTTTTTTACTTGTCTAGGTTTAATTTGGGAATTTCAAAATTCTAAAAAGGTTATATTTTCACGAATTTACAACCGATAGCGTCGTGATAAAAAGAACCAACATAAGAAAATTATAAAAAGGCATGACAAGCTTAGTTAAAATTTGATTATATATACTTGATCACATAAAAACCCATTCCCACAAAAGTGAGTTTTGAGCCTTTATTGAGCATACAAATATATATCTTTAAATTAAATGCTCATTTTTCGTTTCTTGTGTGAATAGCCGCTCGGTTCTTACAACTCTAGAACTTGCCACGACGATACATTCCCGGTCCTTACCAACTTAAACCCGAGTAAGTAAATGATGGAGGCATTAGGACTAACCCTTTTTATTTCTACACCATTATTTTTCTTTTTTCTTACCACCTACCCAAAATCCCCCTAGTTAACCCCTTTGAGCCTAAACCTTTTCATTTCTTAACCCAAACCAAACACCTTTTCACCCACCTAAACCCTTTTTATTTTTCACCCTTTGTTTTAGTAACAAGCTCGGTTTTTCGAAGAAAAAAAAAAGTGTTGATGATGAAGCAAAATAAATAAACAAGCAAGTTCATCAAAAATAACTTTGTTTGAATACTGGCTTCATCAAGATAAAAAAAAAAGTCTTTCGAAAACCGACGCTTGTTACGCTTTTTCGCCCTTTCTACTAACCACTAACCCAACCACCTACCTTTAACCCAAGCCTAACCCTTCACCCAAAAAGTCATCTTGATGTTTACAAAGGTATATAGTTAAAAAGGAGGAGGATTGATTGCTTGGCAAGCCTATGGTAGGAGTAAGTTCCATGCCGCTCTCGAGTGATTCACTAAAATACATCTTCGGCCGAGTGTTGAGTGATCCCCGTGAGGTATGTGAACTCGTATATAAATAGAATTTTAAAAAGGCATGTTATGCCCTAATAAGTAATTTATCTTATGAAAAGTTTTAAATAAATCGTGACGAATAGGATTGTAAATAAATAAAAATAAAACTAAATAAAGAATCTTGGAAATCCCGACACTCTATGACAAGCCCAAAAACCTTCTCTTCTACCCATTCCATTTGGGAGTGTAAAGCCACATATTAAAGAGTTTTGCTTGAGGACAAGCAAATATTCAAGTGTGGGGGTATTTGATGTGAGTAAAATGCAACATATAAATTACATCAAATGAGGCATAAAACTAACCCTTTTTAAGTACTAATGTTGGAAAAAGTGTACTTTTGTCTTCCTTTTGTATTTTCAGGGTTAAAAGAGCTTAAATGAACAAAAGAAGCAAAAATGCAGCCAAATCCAACATAAATACAAAGAAAAGGAAGAAACGTGGCATGCCCGACTCCTCGACAGCATCTCCCAAAGCAAAAACAAGAAGAAAGCTGAGCATGGGGCTGTGCCCAGCTGAGCATGGGGCTGTGCCCAGCTGAACACGGGGCTGTGTCCAGCGGACACGGGGCGTGTCCAGCTCAACACGGGGTGTGTCCAGCTCAACACGGGGCCGTGCTCAGCGAGCACGGGGCAGTGTCCAGGATGGTCAGCCCTGGCAGAAAAGACAAAAGTGATAGAAGCTTCTATTGCCCACCACGGGGCCGTGCCCAGCAGACACGGGGGCGTGGCGAAAGTACAGCAGGCGCATTAATTGTAATTGCGAATTACAATTAATGAAGAGAGAGAGTGTCAGACGGACACGGGGGCGTGCCCAGCGGACACGGGGGCGTGTGGAGCTAATAAAGACAAACTGTATTAATGAAGAAAGAGAAAAGGGTGGACACGGGGCCGTGTCCAGGCTTCTGTACAGGCTATAAATAGGAGTGCTTGGCTCAAGCTCAAACCATCCCTTGGCACACCACCTCTCTCACACTTCATCCACCACCCACCACCATCACAACACCATCATCCACCACCATCATCCATTGTCCATCATAGAGTGTGTGAGTCGTCTCGGGATCCAAGATTGATCGTAAGAGTTCTTGACAATCAAAGCCATGTTTGCCTAAGTCTCTTACATCACTTGGTGAAGACAAAGTGTCTAGTATAATACTTTTTATTTCTAATCTTTTGCACTTTTTATTTGGTTTTGTATTAATGACTTTAATAACTAGTTACTTATGTTGAAGGTGATCTTTCCTTATCGTTTGTCCGTGGTGTCTTGGCATTATTTTACTGTCTATATAAAATAAAGGATTTTCACCATTCATATCTCCACGGTCTATATGGAGGTATGTTGGCTACCTGGTCGGGGGTTAAGGGAACGGTTTGGTAAAGGTCTTGCCATTGTTCAGCGTTTAGAGGTCCTGCAATGGACCTGGGTCAAATTTAGTAGGACCTCCTTCAATACTTCACGGTATTGGATGGCGGGGGTCCAAACTCTTTGATCCCCTCATAAGTTAACTACTATTAATACTATAACCCGGCTATTTAGGACTGTATCCCTGCTGACTCAGACTACTTAGCCGAGGGTAACGTCACCGCCAAAAGCGGGGCCTACCACAATACTGCATTAATAACTTAATTCATTATCTTCCAATAATCCACCCTTTTAGGATTGTATCCCTGCTGACTCAAACTACTGGGGTGAGGGTAACGTCACCTTCAAAAGAGGGGCCTACTACAATAACTAAGATAATCTCTTAATTATGTGCAAAAGTGCGGAAATAATCAAAGGTTATACTAGATACGAGTCGGAACCAAGTGATTCATCTTGTCTATCTGTTTTTATTTTATTTTTATTTTCAGCATTTTAGTTAGTTTTTATCTTTTCTTAGTTTAAAACATTTTTCTAAACTTTTTTTTTTATTAGACGTTGAGGATAAACCGGTACTAAAAGCTCTTGTGTCCTTGGACGACCTCGGTATCTTACCAACGCTATACTACACTCAACGATGGGTGCACTTGCCCATATGTGTGTTTAGTGTTAGTGAAATATCGTGTTTTATAAATTTAAAACTTGGCTAAAATAAGTGTTAAAAAGGGCTTAAAATATACACCTAAAATAAGTAACACTTCACACGCATCAGGGGTCGATCAGCAGTTCGATCGGATGGTAGTCCGATCGAACGAATGGTCGTCCGGTTGACAGTCCGCTCGGATGGTCACCCGGTCGGGTGGCCTTTCGAGAGGATTGTTTCTTCCTTTGAGAAGGATGTGTTTGTGTATGATGGCTTGACTTTTGAAGTTTTCGTTGTAGCATTTTGATAACATTGAAGTATCTCTACCTTTCAGGCCGATCGATAGAACGACCGTTCGATCGGGCGACAATCTGATAGGTTGGTCACTTCAGCGAGAACAAGTTCACAGCAGGTTGTCACTCGATCAGACGGTTGTTCGATCGGGTGGCATCCTTTGTGCATTGAACATGTTGAAAATTGTTTAAGTGTGGAAGTCTAAATGTCTCATGATTCGAATGGCAGTTCGATCGGGTGGTAGTCCGATCGGACAACAATTCGTTCAACATTCAAACTTCAAATGTTGGCGAAAATGGTTAAGTGTGGGACCCAAGGTGCAGGTCGATCGGTTGGCGACCCGTTCGGTTGTCAGTCCGTTCGGACGGTGGTCCGATCGGATGGTATTCCGTCCTGGTCGTTCCGTTCGTCATACACTTGGCCGTTTTGATTGTTTGTCGTGTTATCGAGATGTGTTGATATCGTGCTAACCAACAGAACCCCATCCTAAGCTCTAGTGACCAGATCGAACAGGAACCACCCAAGTTCGGTCAGTCCACCGGTTCAAGACGTTTGTTCTAGGTTAACCCGAAGTCGATAATCTCGTGGGTAGAATACGGATCTTGAACCAACACAACCACACTAATGAGTAGTAAGCTGGCACAAGCTCCGTTTCTATCGGTTTTGAATGCATTGAGGGTAAAAGAGTTGAAAGAAAGTTGGAAAACCATCTTTCAATCCTTTCCGTAGTGAATATGTTTAGATCTATGAAAGATCTTTGTTAGTTTATGTGGAAATCGGTTAGATCTAAGTTGTTCTTGGTGGATTGAGGTCAAAACATGAAGTTCTTCAAGAACACATGATGACGTCATCCTATAACACCTTGAATCTTGATGATTTCACGCTTAAAAGTTGAGATTTAAAAGATAGAAAGGTGTAGGAATGCGTGTAAATTAAGGAAGTACAAGATTTAGGACGAGATCTTACCGGAATTGCGAGAAATCGGAGAAAAAGCAAGGTTAGAGCCCTGGTCGGACGTCAGTTGCCAAAAGTAGAAAGTTTGAAAATGACAAGGGTATTTATAGGGTTACTCTAAAAGGAAAGGGGTTGGTCGATCGGTTAGGCAGTCCGATCGGACAGCTTTTCGATCGATCGATCGGTTGTTCGATCGGCCGGTCTCCTGGTCGATCGGCCATCTGATTCGTGTGGTCGGCACGATGAGTTTTGTTGTTTCGATTGCGATCGCGAGCGTTTTGATGCGTTAGAGTTTCCTAGTCAAATTACTTTTAATCCCAACTACTATATCAACATACAAGCATCCTTATTTCGTATTCGTTCAGGGTTTGCGATTCGATTGCGATTGAGTTTCGATTGCGTTTCGATTGATTACCACACATAACATGAATAAACATGCACAAGTAACACATAAGGCCCACACACACGTATAACAATAACCAAAATGCATAATTCGAGTTGCGAGTGCGATTGCGATAGCGATAAGCGATTAATTCATGCGATAAATAGCGATTACCAAACGATTATTAACAGATACTCCACATAATACAACTAAAGCGATAATAAAATAGACTAATTACAAGTCAAAGAAGTCAAAACAGGAATTGGGCAAGGAGAGACAGATCGCAATTAGCAATCTTTTCTTCCTTTGACTTCAATCTTGACTTTGACTTTGACTTTCGAAACACGGGGTGTTACAAAACCTCAGGGACCAAAATGGCAGTTTACTCTAATTTTTTACACTTTACTGTTTGTAGATTTAATGACGAACCAATTGATACAGGTTGAGTACGATTTGGTAAATGATTAAAAGAATAAGAGCATTCACAATGAAAACCTATGTTATAAGGATTGATTGTTAGTGTTTTTGAGTGGTTGTGAGTGAAGGAGAGAGAAAATATATAGGAAAATTACTATTTATCTGTAAATATACGGGAAAAAAGTCTTGATAGAGAAAACCTTATAGATTTTTTATATTTTTAGAAATGATTATTAGTGGAAGAGAGAGAAAAAGTAAAGATAAAGTTATAAAAATATTATTTTATTGAAAACGAGAGAGGAAAAAATAGTTGTTTTAGTGTAAATATATGGATATGGATAAGAAATTCATTGCGAATGCTCTAATGCTTCTTAACCATAACTAGTATTAAGGGCCCCCGCATTGCGGCGGGGGGCATAGATCGTGCCAAGTAGTACTAATGCTACACAACTACCAGCGACCAACAACACTAGGAAAGATTGTAAAAACAAAATAAATAAAAAGAAAAAAATAACACCGAACGAAAAGCGTACGTAAAATTGTTGAACCACGTATGCCAGTTGCGACATGTTAATGCTAAGACATTAGACTGATATGTAAAAATAGAAAAGAGTAACTAAATCGATCTAAGACCATGCGTTGCGACGAACCTGCCAAACATGGAAAAATAGACGCGTTGTGACGGTCCTGTCAAACGGGAAAAAATAGTCAAAAAAACTTTGAAACCCACACATACGTTACGGTGTGTTTACTTGCAAAATTTGAACGAAACGTAAAAAAAAAATTGCAAAAGATGAAAAATACGTGGATCAAAGTTGAAAATAAAAATGTGTTGAGGTTAAATTGAAAAAGATGAAAAGATTTGGGTTAAAAGTAAAAAAAAAAAAAAAAAAAAAGCTTAAAATGGAAAAAATGGAAAAAATGTAAACCTTTGAGTTAGTAGTGAAAAATCATTTTTTTTAAAAGACTCCTTATGCATGGAGTACATTCAATGAAGCACAAACATCTTCATATTATATGACACTTAGCAACTTTATTTTGAAGAAAATTATAATAAAGATGAAACCCTTATAAACAATGTTTTCTCTACCATGATCATAAGAAATAGAACTGTCACACTTAAACAAACACATGGAACAATAGTTCGGACAAAAGTTATGATTGAACTTGCTTATAACAAAACAAGTAGAACAATTAAAAGATAAGCTGACTGACCGATTTTTCCATAAAAACAAATTTTGCGCCATCTTAAGAACCCCATTGATGTGTAATCTCACATGGGACTGTCTCTTAGTTAGTCAAATCATTGTTACACCAGACATCCGATTTTAAGCAAAATCAATTTTATATCTAACCATTTAAATTGAACTTGGGACATATCTTTATCTTTCTAAAAACTAAAGCCATCCCTATGGCATAACACTTGGTGCATGCCGGTAGCCATGTGGAAGAAGGGAGATGGGCAAATATAATGCGACAAGTGATCGATGCATTTTATATACACTTTGTTGAGTATTAGTTATATCATAAAGGCATCACTATTGTGATAAATATGTTAATGGAATGAGATCAAATACAAACACTTATGTTTGTAAGAACCGTAAGAACCAACACATAATTGACAAGTGTCTCTCAATAAAAAAAATTAGTTTAGGGGTAATTTAGACATTTTCACCATATTTATTTATAACTAATTAAAAATAATCATTAAAACATCCATAAATCTATGCAAGTTTTACTCAAATCAAAGTTTGAATTTTTTAACATATCCATGATCTAGTAACTCTTCATGATCGAACAAACCTGTAGGAACCACCACAAAAAATATAATCAACACAACACTATATAATTAGCATAACTTCCTTAATCGTTCTCCATTATCAGCACATCGTCCTCAATCGTTCTCCATTATCAACATAAACGACATTAGCACAACATTCTCAATCGTTCTCCATTATCAGCACATCAGATGTGCTGATTATATCTATTTTTGGTGTTTGTATTATATTGTAATTAACACATTATCAGCACAATTATAAAACAACTTTTGGTAACTTTTTTAAAAGTTACTTTTATAAATAAAAAAAGATATAGCAATATGGTACTCATATTAAAGACAAAAATATACTTGATTTTATGGTATATATTTTTTTTTAAATAATGAAGTATATAAAAGTTATTTTAGTTTAAAAAACCTTGGTGGAATTTGTATTTAATTGAAAATGGTTAAATGACTAGCAATTTTACGAAATTACCCCTAACTTGTTACTATTAATTTTTAATTATAAGGGTTTTATTTATAATCAACCCCAACCCTTGATTTAAACTATCAATGGTTCAGATCTGTCCTTACGGTGCTTACAGTTAGCACTGTTTGTACAGGATCTCAACCCATATGTTAATTTCATTGGTTTTTTGTATTTTTTTTGAACCGCAACTATTTTATTATAATCATAAAATAGAACAAAGGGGTCTCTCCACCTCTCCCAATCCAGACTCACAAACGGTGATCTATTTTAATCCATTGAAACGATTCCTCTTTAATCCTATCCACCATACCGTCCACCCGACTATTTTTCTGTTCGAAGATAACATCATTCCTTGATTTCCATATGATCCACAACGTCACGAACGCAATCACTAAAATAGCCTTTTTTCCATTTATTAGAACCTTTCAAATTATGAACCCATTCTAACAACTCCACTACAGAGCCAACACTTACCCTTGTAGGAAGCTTTGTCCAAGCCCAAATACTCACCAAGTAGCAGATGAGGTAATGCAAGAGAACATCAAATGCTCTATTGTTTCTATATCGTAACCACACATCACACAGTTAAGATTATCCACCGCAACTCCTCTTTTTCCAGTTTTGTTTTGACCGCTATACCTCCATTTAAAACCCTCCAAACAAAAAAAATATATACCTTTCGTGGCCCCCACGCCAGCCACTCGAACCGCCCAATTTCCACCTTCTCCCTTATTCTTTCAGCCACCGCTTGTCTAAACAAGGCAACTGAGAATTTTTCATCACTTCCATTCTTAGCTAGGACACCCAACAGTTCTGGTTCAACCACGCCAGCTTTAACAATATCATTTTTTACCGTAACAATGTCCTTCCACATGCCTGAAATCCCTGTTTTTAACGGAATCGCATTTTCATTCGAACTATTTCCATGAATAGCTTTAATCACATTTACCCAAAGGTGTGATTATTGATGCTTCAATCGCCAACGCCATTTCATAAGAAGGGCCCAATTAAGGCTTCTAATCTTACCTAAACCAAGGCCACCCAAATGTTTTTGTATCACCACTTTGTTCCAACCCACCCATCTTATCTTATTACGCGATCACGTCTTCCCCCAAACAAAGTCCCTTCGAATCCCTTCCAAAGTCTTAATAATCTTCTTCGGAGCTTTAAACATCGATAAATAATCCATTGAAACGATTCCTCTTTAATCCTATCCACCATACCGTCCACCCGACTATTTTTCTGTTCGAAGATAACATCATTCCTTGATTTCCATATGATCCACAACGTCACGAACGCAATCACTAAAATAGCCTTTTTTTTTCCATTTATTAGAACCTTTCAAATTATGAACCCATTCTAACAACTCCACTACAGAGCCAACACTTACCCTTGTAGGAAGCTTTGTCCAAGCCCAAATACTCACCAAGTAGCAGATGAGGTAATGCAAGAGAACATCAAATTCTCTATTGTTTCTATATTGTAACCACACAGCACACAGTTAAGATTATCCACCGCAACTCCTCTTTTTCCAGTTTTGTTTTGACCGCTATACCTCCATTTAAAACCCTCCAAACAAAAAAACATATACCTTTCGTGGCCCCCACTACAGCCACTCGAACCGCCCAATTTCCACCTTCTCCCCTATTCTTTCAGCCACCGCTTGTCTAAACAAGGCAACTGAGAATTTTTCATCACTTCCATTCTCAGCTAGGACACCCAACAGTTCTGGTTCAACCACACCAGCTTTAACAATATCATTTTTTACCGTAACAATGTCCTTCCACGTGCCTAAAATCCCTGTTTTTAACGGAATCGCATTTTCATTCGAACTATTTCCATGAATAGCTTTAATCACATTTACCCAAAGGTGTGATTGTTGATGCTTCAATCGCCAACGCCATTTCATAAGAAGGGCCCAATTAAGGCTTCTAATATCACCTAAACCAAGGCCACCCAAATGTTTTTGTATCACCACTTTGTTCCAACCCACCCATCTTATCTTATTACGCGATCACGTCTTCCCCCAAACAAAGTCCCTTCGAATCCCTTCCAAAGTCTTAATAATCTTCTTCGGAGCTTTAAACATCGATAAATAATACGACGGCATACTACCAAGAATCGATTTTGCAAGAGTCAATCTTCTACCCATAGAGAGAATCTTTGCCTTCCATCTAGATAATCGTTTTGTAACTTTATCAACAATCGGTCTCCAAGCTCTAACTCTTTTCATATTTTCACCAATCGGAAGACCAGGGAATTTAAAAGGAAGCGAACCGAGTAAACAATTAAACTTACTTGCCATTTTATCTACCACCACATCGTCCACCCCTACACCCATCAAACTACTTTTATGAAGATTAACCTTTGGGGAATCGAGTTTAGAAATTAATGATTAAGTCGTTTTGAACATGTACGAGTAAAGAAAAGAATAAATAAACTTGAAAAAATTAATTAATTGAGTTATTATCCTTTTTAAAAGTGAATTATTATCCTTTCATTAGATTTTGAGTTCCAAGTTTTAAATAAGGTTAATCAAGTGTTGTGACTTAAGATATAATGGACACATGATGGGCTTTCGGTTGGGTAATGAAAAAACATAAGCCCACAATAAAATTGCTACCATCAAGTCTGGCCCAAAATAATGAAAACGAATTAAATTGGGACAAATGACAACAGAAGTACAGAACTAGCATCAGGCCCGCAACCGGCAAAACTGGAAGCACCGTTTCAAAAGCCCATTTCGGCGTACCATGCTACGGAATTACCGCAGCGTAAAACCCAGCATTTTTACCGTACGCCGTTGGGCGTACCATACGCTGGAGGGACATTTGATACGCCGACTCACGTAAAAGTTAGGTTTAAGTCGGTTTTGCCTGCCTATTTAACCCGTTTACCTATGGTTTCGAAATTAAATTTCCATACATCAGTTTCATGGCCGGCTCTGAAGGTGGGCGTGGAGGACCACCGGTCAGTGCCTGATATTTCGAAGGGCATGTCATTTTTTTTAAAACTCCGATATGTATATGTAAAAATAAATAAATTAATAGGGTATATCAATACAAACACTAAGATAGGCTCACTTACAAAACTATTTTTATGGTTTAGATTAGTTATTAGTCCATTGGCATTAGGTTTAGACCTTTAATGAGGCCAATACTCAATTTCATTCATGCACAAGGGCACGTTTTTTCGAGCTCAAACATGAATTCTCAGAGTCGGCCCTGATCAGTTTGGGCAACTTTGGACAAACCCAATTGATACCGAGGCTCTCGATCATCATTTTGAGCGTTCTTTCATGTTCTGAATAAAGTTTTAAAGATGTTTTCTTGGAGATGCAAAGCTAAACCCCTTGTAGTCATCTTCGGGTGAAGGGTTTGTGCAAGTAGATGTTTTGATCGTAGTTTTACCTAGGGTTCGTATTGAATTTGGTTAATTTCTTAAATTATTTGGATTTAATTGTTTATTCAAGTTACTTAAACGATTTGATTTCGTAAAACCATAATTAAATGTTCAATCAGTTCTTAGTTTCTTTTCACCGAGAATTTCTAATTGTGTTGTTTGGTTTTGGTTCGCTGACCACCACAGTTGAACCATTTGTCCTATAACTATCAGTTCATTAAAAATAAACAAAGCATTGATCATTTTTTTTATCTCATCATTGTTTTAAACCTTGTCTTTTTATTGACTTTTTAACATTGGTTAGAGTGAGAAGTTTTAGACTCTTTCTACTTGGAAGGGTAATTCTACTTGGAAGGGTAAGACTACTGGGAGGGCTTGGGTTGGAAGTTTGGGTTGACATATGGTGGAGATGGGCTCTACCAGACCATCCAAAAAAAGTGGGGTATGGTAGCGGCGTGGGCTAGCTGGCATGGATGGACATGTGGAAATTTATATTTTTTCATATTTTGACATTTATAAAATAAAACACACCACTAATTTAATTTAAAAAAAGATACATAAAATCCTAATAAACTAAAAAACAACTTAATAAATCCTAAAAAAAATTTAAAAAAAACAACTTAATAAATCCTAATGAACCATTTTCGGTTTTTTGGACTGGTTTTGGATGAAGATTTGTGTTTGAAGAAAGTAGATGTGAAAAATATTGATGTTTGGGGTGAGTATTTATAGGTACAAAATAGTAAATGTTTTTAAAAATTTGATTTACATAGCGGTAACCACCATGGCCAACGGCTATGGGTAACGGTCTAATTTTCCTAGCCAATCCCAGCCAGACACATCGACGCCCCAATTCGCCCCACGCGAAGCTTCATAGCCACGCCAAAGGGGCAACATCGCTACCCAAACTGGCCAGGTGTGGCTAAAGCAGCGTTAGTTTGGTTCCCACTCCCCAAACCCAAGCCCACACCCCGCGGTCTAAGGACGAGAATTGTGGGTGCAAAAGTAAGAGAGAGGGCCGCCTATGGGATTTCATTCGTGCAAGCCAACATGAAGGACAGGTAGATGGAGTGTGTAAGGGTTTTCAAGTAATCTAAAAAGAAATAGATGGATTGTTGGTCGGAAGCAGTGGTCGGTGGTGGTGATTGGAGTCTTAGCCTACGATGGTGTAAGTTGTAGGAGGTTGAAGATGGTGGTGGTTGTGGGTGGCTGATTGTGTGAGGGTGTTGGTTAGACCCATTAGAACTAAATTGATTAAATAATTTTGTATTTCTTTTCATTTATTGATTAGTTTTTATTAATAAGGGTATTTTTATCCTTTTACATGTACTTAACTGGAAAACTTAACTACCATTCACTATAGAGACTAACCAAGTAACAACTTATTAAATCATAGGGAGTACATATGTAATTTTAAAAAAGTTTGAGACTAAAGGTAAAACTTTGACAAACCACAAGGATTATCCAACCATTTCCATTCCAATTTTCGTTCATTTTCATTCTCAACAAAATAAAAGTCCAACCCATTTTGACCCGTATCTAATTTAATCCATTCTCATTTCTCACCCAAACAATACTTACCATTATCAACTTGAGTCTTATCTGACTCGTTCAAAAACTATAATTCACATCATACATTTGTATAAACTGTTAAGCACAAGAATGATTTTGCAGATACACAAAAGTGCAAAACCAACGGCAATAAGATTGAACATTGAACATGACCCTTTTCATTAAATGAACCATTCAAAAAATACTATGCAAGAAAACAATAGTCATTTTCATTAAAACATCTAAAACTACAAAATGCAGTTGAACATCAACACAAAAACCTAAGCCCTCTCACCTCTAATCCTCCTAGCCAACTGCATATCTTTTGGCATAATTGTAACTCTCTTAGCATGGATTGCACACAAATTCGTATCCTCAAACAACCCTACCAGATACGCCTCAGAGGCCTCTTGAAGTGCAGCAACCGCACTGCTCTGAAACCTCAAATCGGTCTTAAAATCCTGTGCGATTTCTCTCACCAGACGTTGAAACGGAAGCTTCCGGATCAACAGCTCAGTGCTCTTCTGGTACTTCCTGATCTCTCTCAACGCAACGGTTCCTGGCCGGAATCTATGCGGCTTCTTCACTCCTCCGGTCGCCGGAGCTGATTTTCTGGCTGCTTTTGTCGCCAGTTGTTTCCTCGGAGCTTTTCCGCCGGTTGATTTGCGGGCGGTTTGCTTTGTTCTCGCCATTTTTTTGATGTTTGAATAATATGAGATTGATTGATGTTTGAATTGTTTAGAAGAAGAAGGTGTTTGTCGATATATATTTAGGGTTTGTGGTGAAGTTTTTAGGGGGGGAATGGGGATGAACCAGTGGGAGTGAGTGTGGACCGTTGGATTGTGGAATTGAAAAGTGACGGTCAGGATCGTTTCTTAAAACGTGATGAGGATTACGATCCGTGTGATTTCTAGTTTTCTGTTTTCTTTTGCGCTAGTTTATTTAAAGTTATTTAAAAAATAACAATAAATACATGTTTTAACAAGTTTAAAGTTATTTAAAAATAACAATGATAATAAATGTTTTAACAAAAACAAACATGATATTTTTGTAACAACAAATTTCTTTACAACTAAGAAATAACAAACAATTCGTAGATTAGGGATTTAGGTTTATGTATTATTGAATAACAACGAGTTGTTATTTGCGTAGACGACAATATAATTTATAATATATTCTTCATTGTTTAGCCCACATTTGTGGGTTTCCAGGAATCCAATGAGTTTGAAAAAAATAGTGAGAACCTTATAGAACTAGTTTAATACCCGTCCGGTGGACGGGTTACGTTGAACAACGTAACAAACAAAGGTAATCTATATTAAGTATATAAAAATTTAAACAACATTACAAACAAAAGCACCATTTTTAATCTATAAAAGGAAAGCGAACGTTAACAGTTTACAACCACAAAATGTTAGAAAATAAAACTGATAAGAGTTCTAAAACATGAAATGGTGTCATTTTAATGCAAAAGTAAACAGAAGGCAAAACATATGCATGGTAACATACAAGAACATGAGCGGAAAGTGTAATAGCATTCAAACATGGTTTACCGTCTCGTTTTTTTTTGGCTTTTGGATCGTCCTCTTTGACCCGGGGAGGGGGGGTGGTCTTTTCAACCCGCTGACTTGATGCCTGATGCCCAACCCTCAAGTTTGGTAAGGATGTAACAAACATTTGGTAAGGATGTTTATATTAAAAAAAAAAAAAACTACGCTAAAAACTAAAAAAGGAAGAAGATTTGCTATGGGTCCGTATGAAACTATCATAAGTAGTCAAAGCATGGGAATGTTGGCAAACCCTTCGTTTCATGGAAAAGAGATATCAAAACATTATTTTATATAGATGATCAATAAAATGTTATGAATCCAAACAATGATTACCCAAAAAAGTAAATAAGTTCAACGGCCAATTAACACAATGATTCTTATCTCGCTGCTAGTCGCCACGTTTGTTTAAATGATTGGTTATAACAGGTCGTTTTTTAGTGTGGCTTGAAACTTAAAACACATGCCGATATACTTTTCTAGATCCCAACTCCGCCATTTTGCCCAATTCTGCTTAAAACTACAATGGACCTCACAACCGTCCTCAATCAATTTATCTTTTGGGCCCACCTTTTGTTATTAACAATAGGCCCATATCCACATTAAGGGTGAACCGGGTGTTAGCGGGGATGGTGTGCGGTGAAGGTATTACCGCGCGGTAACACCGCCGCCATCCCCATTTTGTATACGGAAAACTCAAAACACCCGGGGACTACACACTGCTTGTGTCATGTTGATTTTTTCAACCTCTTGACCCCTCAAATGGCTATGATTGGCTGGGAGTGGAGAGGGGAGCACATGTCACACCCTGGCTTTGCGGAAGCGTGGGTTAATTTGGTGTGACTTCTTAATACCATAGCTTAATCACAACAAAGCTATATGAAATTAAAACATGCAGATCATCCATTGATTTAAGTTCGAAAAGTAAAATACCACAACATTGTCTTAATACGTTGACACATGCAACGGAAATTACAACATAGAAACTTGTTCTTAAACACAACCCCAAATATCACATAAACACTTGTTTAAGACTTGCGACTCGTCCAGGTAAAAGTCGCAATCCCTAAACGTGGATGATCCTGTAATTCTAACACAGCGGGAAAACGTAGCATACCGGGCCAGATCCTTAGTTCCCTGAAATACATGTAAGTTGGAAAAATCAACATAATGTTGAGCGAGTTCATGCGTAAGTGAGTATGTAAAATCCTTGTAAGTAGAAAAACCCTGGTATGTAGCAAATAAGGAAAAAGAGATCACCAATGGTTTGCAAGGCCATTGATATGTGTGAAGTGCAAGTAGGAAGACTCAAACCTAGCGGATTTGTGCGTCGGGTACATAGTCACCCCAAGGTCCGTTAACTGTTTGGCCTGGGGCTGGGCTCGCTACACCCAGATAGATCTACCGCATTGTGTCCCTCGGTCCTACCATGAGGATTAATGGCCTCAAGTACCACCTACCCACTCACATGATCTGTATGCAGTAACCCTCCTTACGCTAACCATACCATGTAAAAGTACTCGTAATCATAGTGACATGTATTTCACCCCCGCAGTTTAGAAAACTGAAAACAGTTAAGAGAAAAGGGGGACATGAACTCACAGTAATGCGTCCTCGAATAACAGCAAATCAACTCAGTCTGCAGCACGACAACCTACAACGTGCTAATATCTATTAGACGAGCGGACGTGCCTTAGCTTAGGGTCTTAATGTTCTTGGAAATAGTTAGACAACTATTTCGTCTTTATTTTTCTTGGTTAACTTATAAAAAGATTCCTTCCCAAGGATGGGGTATTCGTACAGGTAATATGTATGTGGTGACATTAAGTATTGACAAGATACATTTTCAAGTCTCCTAGCCAACACTTTAAAGGTTTATGTCAAAACTCATGGCGAGGTTTAAATTCCAAGAATTAAAGTTAAACATACTTGTTAGAAAAATAATTTTTCTAAGTCTTGGTATTTTTAGAAAAATTCGCCAGAACTTCCCCTAAAAACGGGAGTATCCGTGCTAATATGCACATCATTTTCTTTTCGAAATCAAACCAAGATCATCAAAAATCAACCCTTACGTTTTAACACGCAAAATACTACCATTGTCATTTCAGTTTAAATATGTGAAAACTGGACTGTTTTCGGGTGATTAAATAAATTACTTCACTTATTCCAAAAATTCCCAAATTTTTGTGGAACGTCATAACCGACCCACAAATTATTATGTAAAAATTTCGGGGTCTAAATCATTACCAAAAATTTATAGAAAATCGTTTACCGAACTGTGATCAGATTTGTTACATTCTGATCACAGTTTACAGAATAATTCGCCAAAAATTCCTCGTAAGTCCGTTTGTCGAAAATCCAGTTCGAGGGTCACAAATACATCTGTGTTCATCTTTGATAAAAGTTTCAGGGGCTGGTTCGGTTCAGGTTTTAAGTTGTGATCGAAAACACACAGCCCAATTTTCTGCAGTAACAAACAGCCTTAGCTGCTGTCACGGAAACATATTTTTAAAATAGTAACCGACATCAGAAAAATACAATTCCAGCGCCATTTTCTTCGTTTTTCGAAATGACACGATTTAGGCTTTTGAAATTCCGTTTTTCGAGTTTTTAAGGTCCGTTTACAGCCTGTTGAAGGCGGCTGAAATAGCGACTCAGCTTGCTGTTTTGTGATTTAGATGTTATTAAATCGCGTTATAAGTGTCCGATTATCGGGTTAAACAAGAAAACGACTTTTAAATATCAAGCATGTGTTATCCAACCCTTAACCCGACGAGATTCCTCTTCATAAATCATACATAAGTAAACTTTTATGTAGATTTTATGTTCATACTTATGTTTCATATTTTTCTAATGTTCTTGAAATCTTGTAGATTAAACAACAATACTATATGTTAAATACCATAATTTTCGAACAAGATGAAACAAGTTAAGATGGAACTTACTACTAGCTTCTAGCTAGGGAAGAATCTAATGAGAAAGTGTGAAGAAAAAAATGATGTAAATGGCTAGAATAATGCTCCTTTGTAGCTCCACAACCACAAGCTTCAAGAGATCACCTTTTAGTCTTGCATAACACTTGAAAAATGGAAAAATAGAAGTTTGAAAGTGATGAGGGGGGGCTGTTATGGGGCTGCCGATCAAGAGGGAGAGAGAGTGATAAGGAGTGCAATCTTGGTGAAGTGATAAGTTGTAAGACACCATACTTATATCCTTTCTCATATCTTTTTTTTTTAGATTGACAAGTAAAGCAATTAATTCAAGATCATACAATCAAGTAAGGAGATTGGAAGTATGGGGAAGTGACAAGTAGGGTCCCACTTGGGAAGTAATTTCGTTGGGGGGGGGGGGGGTATTATGTAAATATTTTGACTAAAGTGTAAATAAGTGTAAGTAATGTAATATAGCTAGTTGATTTATTATAGGCGGGTGTTATGGCATACGGGGATCATGACTAGCCATAAATAATAAAATAAAGTATTTAACAAAAATTTAGTGCCCCGGGTAAAGTCCGGTTATACGGTTAAGTACCGTTCCGTTAAAATGTTTAATTATACCGCAAAAGGTCCTTTATGTATATATTTTGTAACATAAATTATTCCCGGTACTTAGGAAAATATACGGGACCGTTCTGCAATGTTTTTGCACTGTATTAGTAATTTAAAATGCTGAGTTTTATCATATAGCGCAGAATTTTGTATTTAAAGTACGTTTTAGGCACACCCGGTCACTATAAATCTCACCTAGTGACGCAGTTCTACAATCCTCACCGCCCTACACTCACTACCAGTGTAGCAATGTATTCCCGGCTCATACTAGCCTTAGAGGCAGTGTTTGCCTGATGCTGGTTATGTCAGCATGTTTACTGGGTATCCCGTATAGTGTGCTCACTGTGCTTTTTGTGCATCAAGGTTGTCACTGGGGTTAGTGTATAAATAATAGTGTGACAGTATAAAATGTGATGCATGAGTATGTATGTATCAGAGATCAGTAAGCAGTTTAAGCACAGTTTCAAGCAAGCACAGTAATTAAGTAGCAATTAAATATTAATTAAGTTGTACGGATACCTGGTTTGGTGAGGGTTGTCACATTCTCCCCCCGTTAAAGAAATTTCGTCCCGAAATTTAAGTTCTGCTACTAGATGCAGGGTTCTTAGGAAACAAATGGGGGTATTTTCTTTTCATTCGGTCCTCACGCTCCCAGGTGTATTCAGGCCCATGCCTAGCATTCCAACGAACTTTGACGAGTTTGACACTGCTCCTGCGAGTTTTGTTCACTTTCCAATCCGTGACCTCAACAGGTTCTTCAACAAAGTGGAGCGTGTCGTCAACATGAATCTCGTCGGTGGGAATAGCAACGGTAACTTGAGTTGGACTTTTCTTTAGATTGGATACATGAAATGTATCGTGAACACCATTCAGTTCAGCAGGTAAGTCCAGCTTGTATGCTACTTGCCCTATTCTGTCCAAAATTCTGAAAGGACCAATGTAGCGCGGATTTAACTTCCCACGCTTTCCAAAGCGTGCCACCCCTTTCCAGGGTGATACTTTCAATAACACCATTTCTCCAACTTGGAATTCCACATGTTTCCGGTTTGGATCCGCATAGGCCTTTTGTCTGTGGCGAGCTGCTTCGATGCGTTTAAGAATCTGGACAATCTTGTCTGTTGTCTCTTGGACGATTTCGGGACCAGCAAGCTGCCTATCACCTGCGTCAGCCCAGCATAAAGGTGATCGGCACTTGCGTCCGTAAAGGGCTTCAAATGGCGCGACACCAATACTGGTGTGGTAGCTGTTGTTGTATGAAAATTCGGCCAATGGTAAATGCTTATCCCAGCTACCGCCAAGATCCATTACACATGCTCTCAGCATATCCTCCAATGTCTGAATAGTTCTTTCACTTTGGCCATCAGTTTGCGGATGGAATGCAGTGCTCAAATTTAATTGTGAGCCAAAAGCTTCTTGGAAGGATTGCCAAATCCTTGATACAAATCTCCCATCTCTATCAGAGATGATCGAGAGAGGCACTCCATGACGTGCAACGATTTCTCGCATGTATATTTCCGCAAGTTTACTTGTATTGTCTTTCTCTTTGATTGGCAAGAA
The DNA here is from genome assembly GCA_030545235.1 of Helianthus tuberosus. Taxonomy (NCBI): domain Eukaryota; kingdom Viridiplantae; phylum Streptophyta; class Magnoliopsida; order Asterales; family Asteraceae; genus Helianthus; species Helianthus tuberosus. The sequence continues at coordinate 61,410,315 of CM060402.1, read as the reverse complement.
ATGTGCGGACTTTGTTAGGCGGTCAACTATCACCCAAATAGTATCATGACCCCTGGGTGTCTTGGGCAGTTTCGTTATAAAATCCATTGAAATCTGTTCCCATTTCCACTTGGGAATTTCAGGTTGTTGCAGAAGTCCCGAAGGCTTCTGGTATTCAGCTTTTACCTTGGCGCACGTCAAACATTTGCTAACATAAACAGCAACGTCGCCTTTCATTCTAGGCCACCAGTAATAATCTTTAAGGTCCTGGTACATCTTATCCGCACCGGGATGAATAGAGTACCGTGATTTGTGTGCCTCATCAAAAATAACTTTCCTCAATCCACCAAACAGAGGAACCCAAATCCTTTTCATAAAACATAACGTTCCTTCCCTGTTCGGTACCAATTGCTTCTCCATCCCACGGAGATATTCTTCTTCAAGGTTTCTTTCCTTAAGAGCTTCTTTCTGCGCAGCACGAATGCGCAGGGAAAGATCTGTCTGGACAATCATCTCCAAAGCCCTTACCCTTATGGGCTTGATCCTTTCTTTACGACTTAGGGCATCGGCAACCACATTCGCCTTTCCTGGATGATACTTTATCTCGCAGTCGTAATCGTTCAACAATTCGACCCAACGTCTTTGTCTCATGTTCAGCTCTTTCTGGTTGAATATGTGCTGTAAACTCTTGTGATCTGTGAAGATTGTACACTTCGTACCATATAGGTAGTGTCTCCATATCTTTAGTGCAAATATCACCGCGCCTAGTTCCAAATCGTGTGTGGTATAGTTCTTTTCATGTACTTTCAACTGTCGTGACGCGTAAGCTATAACTTTCTGGCGTTGCATCAACACGCAACCCAATCCTTGACGTGAGGCGTCACAGTATACCACGAAATCATCTGTACCTTCCGGTAGTGCTAAGATCGGCGCATTGCAGAGCTTATCCTTCAACGACTGAAATGCTTCTTCCTGTTTGATTCCCCAATCAAACTTCTTATCCTTCTGCGTGAGGAGTGTCAGTGATTGAGCGATTTTTGAAAAATCCTCAATGAACCTTCGGTAGTAACCAGCCAAGCCTAAGAATTGTCGAATCTCGGTTGGCGTCTTTGGAGTCTCCCAGTTCTTTATCGCCTCGATCTTTGTGGGATCGACATGAATTCCGTTTCCATTAACCACGTGTCCAAGGAATTGGACTTCACGTAGCCAAAACTCGCACTTAGAGAATTTGGCATACAACTGTTCCTTTTTCAACAATTCCAGAATAGCTCTTAAGTGCTGTTCATGTTCGGCCTTTGTCTTCGAGTAAATCAAAATATCGTCGATGAATACAATCACGAACTTATCGAGATACGGCTTGCAGACTCGATTCATTAGGTCCATAAAAACAGCAGGCGCGTTTGTTAACCCAAACGGCATGACTAGGAACTCGTAGTGTCCATAACGAGTTCTGAAGGCTGTCTTCGGGATGCTCTCTTCTTGTATTCTTAGCTGATGGTACCCAGATCGAAGATCGATCTTAGAGTAAAAGCTTGAACCCTGGAGTTGATCGAATAGATCATCGATTCTTGGCAGAGGGTATCTATTCTTGATCGTCAGTTTATTCAACTCCCGGTAGTCAATACACATACGAAAACTACCGTCTTTCTTTTTAACAAATAAAACTGGAGCTCCCCAAGGTGAGAAGCTTGGTCGGATGAATCCTTTGTCAAGTAACTCCTGGAGTTGTGTCGACAACTCCTGCATCTCTGATGGTGCAAGTCTATAAGGTGCCCTAGCTACAGGCGCGGCGCCTGGAACTAAGTCAATGTGAAATTCCACTTGCCTTTGGGGTGGTAATCCTGGCAAGTCTTCTGGAAAGACTTCAGGATATTCCCTCACGACAGGGATGTCTTCGATTTTCGGCTCAGCAGCTTTCTTATCCACGATGTGTGCCAGGAAGGCAGCACACCCTTTTTGTAAACACTTACGAGCTTTCAGACAACTGATAATTCTTAAAGGCGTATCCCGCTTTTCACCATGAACCACAATCGTTTCTCCATCTTCGGTTGGGATACGAACTACCTTTTCGTGACAAACAATCTCAGCCCTGTTGCTTGATAACCAATCCATGCCTACCACCACGTCGAAGCTCCCCAGCTGGACTGGTAGTAGATCCAAGGTAAACTCACGCCCTCCCAATTCGATTACACAACCTCTGACCACTTCATTGGCTTCTACCAGCTTCCCGTTTGCTAATTCGATTGAGTAAGGAATATCTAATTTACTAGCGGCTAAACCGAGCATATTCTTAAACTCTAACGATACGAAGCTATAATCGGCACCAGTATCAAATAAAACGGATGCAAAGCGTTGGTTTACAGGGAACGTACCAGTAACAACATTGGGATCCTGGCGCGCCTCCCTCGCTTCGATATTGAAAACCCTTCCACGTGCTTGGTTCAATTTTGGGCAGTTCCGCTTAAAATGCCCCATATCACCACAGTTAAAACAACCTGGTCTTTGCCCGTTCCCTCCATTATTTCCAGCTTGATTATTGTTGTTTTGGTTCGCATAACCAGCTTGATTCACATTGTTGCCTCGATTCCCGTTTCCTCCATTGTTTCCCTGCGGGCGATTCCCAATACCACCACGATTATTATTTCTATTCCCAAATCCTCCCTGGCCTCCCCGGCCAGCACTAGCCCAGCAAGAATCCTTCAAGTGACCAGTCTTCCCACAAGCTTCACATACTTTTGGCCCGCATTGGCCAGTATGATGACGTTGGCATGAGTTACACTTGGGGTATGTACCCATATATCCCTTTCCTTTCCTACCAGTACCAGTCGTAGCTCGGGTCGGCGTGCTTGACTCTCCTTTTCTGCCATCACTGCTTGTGCCTTGTTTGAAATTCGAGAATTTTCTTTTGTTATCCCCGGACGACTCTACATGAGTTTCCTTCTTCTTTTGCTCAACATCGGAAAACTTGTTTAGGCGGATCGCCTCCTCAGTGAGAGCTACGCTTAGATCAATCGCCTCAGTGATTGTTGCTGGTTTTGAAGAGGTCACCATACTAATGATTTGAGGAGCTAAACCCCAAATGAAGCGCTCAATCCGCTTGAACTCTGGCGTGACCATATAAGGTACTACCTGTGATAGGTCGTGAAACCGCTGAACATATTCCGCAATTTTTGGACCGTCCATCTTCAGATGCCAGAACTCAGTTTCCAACTTTTGAATTTCAGCGCGAGAGCAATACTTTTTGCGCATGAGCTCTTTCAGCTCGTTCCACGTCAATGCGTAGGCTGCGGCTTCACCAAGTGTTTGGACTTGTAAATTCCACCATGACAGGGCTCCGTTTAAGAATAGCCCAGAGATGTAAGTAACCTGCTGATCAGGAGCGCATTTGCTCATGCGGAGAACTGATTCTGTCTTTTCTGCCCAACGAACAAAAGCAACAGCACCTCCGGTGCCATCAAAGTTTACAGGTTTGCAGTCTAAGAACTGCTTGTAGGTGCACCCTGCACATACGTTACAATATATGAATGGCATTAGCAACTCGCTATAGATATCCAATGTATCATGGTATGCCTTAATAACTTAGTATTACCATGAGGCGGATTATTGTTGCCGTTATTGTATGAGCTGCCTCCGCTAGGTCCTCCTTGAGAGGCGGCGTATTGCGCAATGGCGGCAGCGATGATCTGTTGGAGTTCTGCCTCGTTGGTAGGCATGTGTGGATCACGTCTCGGTGGCATCTTCTAAAAGATGGTTTACGCGAGTCAGGTCATGGTAGGTAAAGTGTGCGTATAAAACGATAGTAATAATACATACCATCTCATGTTAAAATAAACCAACACATAACATCTCATGTTATAAACAATCAATCACACAACATCCCATGTTATAAATATATCAATAATCAGCCATGCATGTAATGAGAACACTGCGATTAAGCTTTTATATAACCAAGACCACGATTACAATGTTTTCAAGTTCCACAAAAGTAACATACATCCAAAAAGGGACCAAGGGTCACAACGCCCTTGTCCGAAACGTCTAAATATATACAAATACCAAACATCAAAAGTCATAATCGTCAGGTGGTCTTCAAAAAGCTATGCAGCCAACTTAATCGCTATCTTCTCATCAAAAGTGGTGGTACCTGCATCAAACCAAAAGTGCCCTCATGCTGCTGGTGGTGGTGGAGGAAAATGAAAATAGAACAAACTGCGCATGAGGAGCCAGTCCGCCTCCATGGCGTGGTGAGAACGTGACAGATGCTCTAACTGCTGCTCCAGGACCTGGACACGACGCGTCAGCGCGTCATGCTGTAGCATAAATGAAACGAGGACATCCTCATAAGAAGGCCCGACATAATGGGCATGATATGGATCTGTCGGCGGCACGACGGATGATGATGTCCATAGAAAAGGCTCGCTGGATGGAGTAAAAGGTGGTACAGCGAACGGTGGAACAGGGGGAACGGCAGTATGGTGAGGGATCTGTGGTGCAAACTGATCCCCTCTGGTCGGAAAAGGTGCATGGCCAAATGGCTGATGAGATGGGCCCGCTCCAGGGCGTGGTGGAGGGAACTCATGAAGAAATGTGACAGGCAGATCCGCGCGATGCGTGTCAGTAGTGTGTGGGGGGAATAAGGGTGCACCAAAGGGAGCTAAAGCTGGTGCATCTGGTACAACAAATGGTGGAATATCAGTAGGAGCAAAAATAGGTGCCAAAGCTGGGGCTACTGGTGCCACGAACGGCGGAAGCTCATCATCATCGGCCTCTATCCACCCATGGTGGGCGTCATCATCCTGAGGGTCGGCCTGAGCCGCAAAGAGTGCATGGTCGGGCTCTAGAGGTACCGGGTCAGGAATAGGAGCAACAACATCAGGCTCAGCGGGCATAACAGCATGAACAGGTGGTGGAACAAAGGAAGCTACCGACTCAAGAGAGTCAGGAATCGACGAATCAGAATGGGCCTGCTCATCAGGGATCTCAACTAATGGAAGGGCTACCTCGTCTGCTATCGGGGCCCCACCCTCATGGTGACCCTCCGGGGGACCCGCGAATAGATCGAGGTCGTCCTCGAACTCGAAATCGTGAGGCAAATCCTCAGCAGCAAAAGCAGCGTGTGGAACAGGAGCAGGGATCTCCACAAGAGGTAGATCCCCGGCAGGAACACCATCAGCATGAGGTAAATCGTCCCCGAAATCGGGTATAGCAAACGGCTGGAATGCATCCTCGTCGGTGCTGTCTGTATCCGATGTATGAACCTCTGAATCGGTGTACATCGGGTCGTCCGAGTCTACTGCCACCGGGTCTGAAACCCCGCTCGATGAAGACATAGTGTCTGTAACACAACCACAGATATGCACATATATCAATCATATAGTCAAGTAAACACATTAATCACCAATAAGCAATTAATTAGCTCCCCTAGTCCCACTAGCCTCCCAGCCTCCCAGACTGACTCCCTAGTCCCACTAGCCTCCCAGCCTCCCAGACTGACTCCCTAGTCCCACTAGACAACTACCTCAGCCTCCCAGGCCGAGCCTCAGCCTCCCAGACTGAGCCTATAAATAACAAAAAAAAAAAATGTGCTCAACATTTGTTTGTAAAAACATTTTGGATCTGGACTTAAGTGGTATGCAGTGTAAAAATATTTTCGTGAGAGCCCTGGTGATCATAGTCTAGACTCGAGAAAGAATCCTAGTTCGCTATGATCTGGCTCTGATACCAAGCTGTCACACCCTGGCTTTGCGGAAGCGTGGGTTAATTTGGTGTGACTTCTTAATACCATAGCTTAATCACAACAAAGCTATATGAAATTAAAACATGCAGATCATCCATTGATTTAAGTTCGAAAAGTAAAATACCACAACATTGTCTTAATACGTTGACACATGCAACGGAAATTACAACATAGAAACTTGTTCTTAAACACAACCCCAAATATCACATAAACACTTGTTTAAGACTTGCGACTCGTCCAGGTAAAAGTCGCAATCCCTAAACGTGGATGATCCTGTAATTCTAACACAGCGGGAAAACGTAGCATACCGGGCCAGATCCTTAGTTCCCTGAAATACATGTAAGTTGGAAAAATCAACATAATGTTGAGCGAGTTCATGCGTAAGTGAGTATGTAAAATCCTTGTAAGTAGAAAAACCCTGGTATGTAGCAAATAAGGAAAAAGAGATCACCAATGGTTTGCAAGGCCATTGATATGTGTGAAGTGCAAGTAGGAAGACTCAAACCTAGCGGATTTGTGCGTCGGGTACATAGTCACCCCAAGGTCCGTTAACTGTTTGGCCTGGGGCTGGGCTCGCTACACCCAGATAGATCTACCGCATTGTGTCCCTCGGTCCTACCATGAGGATTAATGGCCTCAAGTACCACCTACCCACTCACATGATCTGTATGCAGTAACCCTCCTTACGCTAACCATACCATGTAAAAGTACTCGTAATCATAGTGACATGTATTTCACCCCCGCAGTTTAGAAAACTGAAAACAGTTAAGAAAAAAGGGGGACATGAACTCACAGTAATGCGTCCTCGAATAACAGCAAATCAACTCAGTCTGCAGCACGACAACCTACAACGTGCTAATATCTATTAGACGAGCGGACGTGCCTTAGCTTAGGGTCTTAATGTTCTTGGAAATAGTTAGACAACTATTTCGTCTTTATTTTTCTTGGTTAACTTATAAAAAGATTCCTTCCCAAGGATGGGGTATTCGTACAGGTAATATGTATGTGGTGACATTAAGTATTGACAAGATACATTTTCAAGTCTCCTAGCCAACACTTTAAAGGTTTATGTCAAAACTCATGGCGAGGTTTAAATTCCAAGAATTAAAGTTAAACATACTTGTTAGAAAAATAATTTTTCTAAGTCTTGGTATTTTTAGAAAAATTCGCCAGAACTTCCCCTAAAAACGGGAGTATCCGTGCTAATATGCACATCATTTTCTTTTCGAAATCAAACCAAGATCATCAAAAATCAACCCTTACGTTTTAACACGCAAAATACTACCATTGTCATTTCAGTTTAAATATGTGAAAACTGGACTGTTTTCGGGTGATTAAATAAATTACTTCACTTATTCCAAAAATTCCCAAATTTTTGTGGAACGTCATAACCGACCCACAAATTATTATGTAAAAATTTCGGGGTCTAAATCATTACCAAAAATTTATAGAAAATCGTTTACCGAACTGTGATCAGATTTGTTACATTCTGATCACAGTTTACAGAATAATTCGCCAAAAATTCCTCGTAAGTCCGTTTGTCGAAAATCCAGTTCGAGGGTCACAAATACATCTGTGTTCATCTTTGATAAAAGTTTCAGGGGCTGGTTCGGTTCAGGTTTTAAGTTGTGATCGAAAACACACAGCCCAATTTTCTGCAGTAACAAACAGCCTTAGCTGCTGTCACGGAAACATATTTTTAAAATAGTAACCGACATCAGAAAAATACAATTCCAGCGCCATTTTCTTCGTTTTTCGAAATGACACGATTTAGGCTTTTGAAATTCCGTTTTTCGAGTTTTTAAGGTCCGTTTACAGCCTGTTGAAGGCGGCTGAAATAGCGACTCAGCTTGCTGTTTTGTGATTTAGATGTTATTAAATCGCGTTATAAGTGTCCGATTATCGGGTTAAACAAGAAAACGACTTTTAAATATCAAGCATGTGTTATCCAACCCTTAACCCGACGAGATTCCTCTTCATAAATCATACATAAGTAAACTTTTATGTAGATTTTATGTTCATACTTATGTTTCATATTTTTCTAATGTTCTTGAAATCTTGTAGATTAAACAACAATACTATATGTTAAATACCATAATTTTCGAACAAGATGAAACAAGTTAAGATGGAACTTACTACTAGCTTCTAGCTAGGGAAGAATCTAATGAGAAAGTGTGAAGAAAAAAATGATGTAAATGGCTAGAATAATGCTCCTTTGTAGCTCCACAACCACAAGCTTCAAGAGATCACCTTTTAGTCTTGCATAACACTTGAAAAATGGAAAAATAGAAGTTTGAAAGTGATGAGGGGGGGCTGTTATGGGGCTGCCGATCAAGAGGGAGAGAGAGTGATAAGGAGTGCAATCTTGGTGAAGTGATAAGTTGTAAGACACCATACTTATATCCTTTCTCATATCTTTTTTTTTTAGATTGACAAGTAAAGCAATTAATTCAAGATCATACAATCAAGTAAGGAGATTGGAAGTATGGGGAAGTGACAAGTAGGGTCCCACTTGGGAAGTAATTTCGTTGGGGGGGGGGGGGGTATTATGTAAATATTTTGACTAAAGTGTAAATAAGTGTAAGTAATGTAATATAGCTAGTTGATTTATTATAGGCGGGTGTTATGGCATACGGGGATCATGACTAGCCATAAATAATAAAATAAAGTATTTAACAAAAATTTAGTGCCCCGGGTAAAGTCCGGTTATACGGTTAAGTACCGTTCCGTTAAAATGTTTAATTATACCGCAAAAGGTCCTTTATGTATATATTTTGTAACATAAATTATTCCCGGTACTTAGGAAAATATACGGGACCGTTCTGCAATGTTTTTGCACTGTATTAGTAATTTAAAATGCTGAGTTTTATCATATAGCGCAGAATTTTGTATTTAAAGTACGTTTTAGGCACACCCGGTCACTATAAATCTCACCTAGTGACGCAGTTCTACAATCCTCACCGCCCTACACTCACTACCAGTGTAGCAATGTATTCCCGGCTCATACTAGCCTTAGAGGCAGTGTTTGCCTGATGCTGGTTATGTCAGCATGTTTACTGGGTATCCCGTATAGTGTGCTCACTGTGCTTTTTGTGCATCAAGGTTGTCACTGGGGTTAGTGTATAAATAATAGTGTGACAGTATAAAATGTGATGCATGAGTATGTATGTATCAGAGATCAGTAAGCAGTTTAAGCACAGTTTCAAGCAAGCACAGTAATTAAGTAGCAATTAAATATTAATTAAGTTGTACGGATACCTGGTTTGGTGAGGGTTGTCACAGCACACCTTACGTTTGAGTGCAAAATGGGAAGTGAGGAGAAGAGTTGACGTCGCATAGTGTGATTGGTCAGGGCGAAGAGGTGGCTAACCCCACGAGGGGAGCACCCCTTATACCCTAAGAAGTATCAATTTGCCCAAGAATAATGACCTACTTTCTAATTCTCCCCATCCAACAAATAAGCAGTCCACTTAAACACCAAATTTGTTGTTGATTTGCCATCCTTCCGCTAGCCCAGTAATAATAATACCATGGTGTCCCAATCACGCAAATAATGACAAATTAACTAACAAAAGTAGCATGGTCTCTCAGTTACATTTTAATTTTATTTTTACAAAACTCAATCACAGACTGGTTTTGACTCAAGTTTACCGTAAACTTATAAACCAAAATTCCTATCGCTGAACATTAATGTGATTTAGAAATGTGTACCATATGCATTTCAAGTTGTACAAGAGCAAAAAACAACTATATCTTTTGTAGTATCTTTGTCATTTTTTGGTGATCTGCATAGCCATCCCAAAACCTGCATTAGTAACCACTGTCCTATGATCCTTATCTTCATGACCATGTGTTCCTTTCATATCTATCCAACTCATCTCAGACCCAAACCGGCATTTGCTCTTGACTTATATATTTGATTATTATTTAAATATACTATACGTCGCTTCCGTGCAAAAAAAAAAAAAACAAAAAAAAAACATTCTCAATGTATAACAATGCCTTATCTTTTATTGGAAGACAAATTATATCCAGCACAAATTCTTCCCATTTGGACTTTGACTATTCCCGATCCCAACCTTGAAAGACCTGTAACTAAGATCAGTTGTAGTCTCCACAATGCAAGTGTTAATTGAAAATGGAATTGGTCAAACATGTTGAAATTTGCTAAAAGCCTAATGCATACGACATTTTAAAGATTTAGAATTCAACAATTGTTAAATTATAGTTTCATAACCATAAGTAATACATTAATATAAAAATAAAAGAAAAATAATGTCCAAAAAAGTGTTTACAGGTCCGAAACCGGCTTATTCTGGCCCGTAGTAAAAATGACCCATTTTGACACGTTACCCAACCCACTCAACCCTCTCATTTTATGGAATACTGAAAAATGAATTACACAATAATATGATATAATAGACTATACTATACTGAATCCAGCAAGAGAAAGAAAAGCTTACTTCTAGAATTCCAAACCATCAATTGAGCAGGGATTGACACATCAGCAAACTCTTGAAATTCAATACCAAACTTCCCACCAAACTGCACGTGCAGAACCCTAAAATTTGTTCCCCCTATTATCCAACACATAACACACTCACACTCATGGACTAAAAACGACCTGTTTCAAACCAAAATCCATTTGACTCACTCATCTTCTCACCTTTAGGCGTTTTGTATAGTAGTTAATGATGATTCTAAATAAATTTATAAAACATCTTAAATAATCTACATTCATTTTGTAATCATTATTAACGGATCAGTTATTTACAAAACAAATCTAGAAAATGGACAAGAGTGTTTATAGGCCAGTCCTTTTGAACCAAACTTAAAAATGACGCATTTTAACTCAATCTTGTTTTGAGCCGTTAATCTGTTAGACCCGCCTACCTTGCTACCTTTAGGGGTTCTATAGATTATGATTATTGTAGTAAAATGTAAAACAAAAAAATGGAGAAGGATAGCACCTTGTCTTGAATTGCCTTGACTATCTTTTAATCATTTCTCTTGCAGGTTCTACATTAGAGATAATGAAGTCACTTTAATCCTGGTAATCAACTAAGAAACATTAAGTGTTACTTGGTAAAATAAAAAAATAACAGAAAAATAGGTTATTTTTTGCATCAAGATCAACTAAGAAACATTAAGTGTTCACAAGTGTTTATCATTTTAAAAACAGCCCGTTTTGACCACAAATGAGTATCATTTTTATGGTTTGTATAATGAGAAATCTAAATATTCTGACCCTTTTTTTAAGAAAAAGTACCAATATTTGAGGCATGGTTTAGTTTCATTAACTTGTAGAAACTGTGCCACCAAACAAACTTTCATATAAGATACTTATGAGTTTATTCCTGTCCACTTAGAATATATGGATAGAAAGAATCTGTTTCATTGTTCATCAAACCTGAACTTACAGGCAATCCCAATGCTTCTTCAATTTCCTAACATCAAACAAATTTTGAAAGAAATGAATGAGTTTGATCTAGTTAATTTAGCATAATTAGGCATAAAGGAACCTCAAAGTTTAAAATAAATAGAACTTACATGCATTTCAACGCCTCCTCAAAATGCTTAACCACAAAATAAAATTTTAGAAGAGTGCATAAGATCAATTGCATATACAAACACAAGTTAATTCTTTAATTTTCCTTC